>JAGSMR010000040.1:47500-647500 GCA_029286605.1 Sericinus montela
TCACATACACATAGTATTACATTATGCATATAGGATATATGTAGGATTAGTATATTGTATCCTATATGTATTGTAGTCCTATATGTATCTATAACTCATAATATAAGTTCCAATATACTAAATATTGGAACTTATATTATAAGTTATTATCTCACACTCTATCTGTCTTTTAATATATTTATAATACTTTTATGCTACTTCTGCCATACTTAAATTATACTGCCATACCAAATTATCTGTTCCAATACTTGTTTACATATTTCGTTTGGCCCATTGGGATACTTTCAGATTGTACATAAATGCGTACAAAGCATTATTCACCATGTTACATGCATTAACTTTTCATTATCACTTTTAAACTCTCGCATTCTTATAAACTTAGAAACTGCTTGTACAATTGTTCCATTTGGTCGCCTTTTGTTAACCCATTTGAAATTCTACATTTTGGTGTATATCATTAAAATTTTAAAAAATAAATAAACATGTTCAGGCATATTCCCAATACCGGAGTATACAGAGGCCTAAACAAGTTAGTCTTTCGACTCATCTTTCCGGTCAATGTGACAGGTGGTGAACCTGTCGCCCTCTTAGTGCCCAAGTTAAAGGTACAATATACTGATACTGATACATATTTACATAGATACATATTACATAAAGTCAGATAAACACAATTAATCGGGAACAACCATTTATATTTATCTAATAATTGTTTGCCCCTAGCGGGATTTCAACCCGCAATCTTAAGCTTCGAAGACAGGGTTACTACCAACTAGGCTATGGGCCTGTAAAAACTTTTACTTTCGCCATAATTAAATTTTATTTAATTGTTGCAATTGAATGTAATACTTTTTCGCCTTGATTTATTTTTGCATATTTTTCCAAAACTAAAATTCATGAACGTTGCTATCTTCGTACGAAAACTACGTAAAAAAGATATATATTCAACGTATAACAGTATATTTTAAAAAAGTCACGATAGCCAAGTGGTGGGGTGGTCTGAATTTCGAGTCTAAATAACCGAGTTCGACCCCCAGGTGGCAGGCTCGTATTAATAGGGTTTTTCAAAAACTTATGTACCACTTGTATCGTTGGCTGTAACATAAAGATGGTGACGGGCTCACCACCTGTAACGTTGTCCCGATAATATCTTCGGTGGAAGGTACGTCGAAGGGGCTTAATTGTCTAGACTAGACCTCTGTCTGTCTCTGTATTGGGAATGGCGTGAACATATTTTTTTATTGCTAAGAATAAATGAAAATTCATTATTAATACCTTTCCCTGAGAATGACACAATAACATGGGTAAACGACATGAATGTTTGCTCTTGTTAATATAATCATGTTTGGAACAGTTTTGGTACAGGTTAGTAGCTACAGCTGTCATAACTTTAAACTCAAAAACAAACTTCACTTACTTTAGTAATAACGCATGTACCATAATTTTAATTTTAATTCCAACCGAGTTTCACAACGTATTCATAAATTAGAAGTATGTTTGAAACATAATCACTTGACCTCCATTATTTATCTAGTTTTAACGTTCTACGATAAAAGCTTTGATGTTTACGAATTTCAGCACGCGAGAACTTCAGGTGAGGTTTAAAAGGTGAGGATATAATCTGTTGTTTTGTTTTAAATTCAGTTAGTTTTTGAACTTTTATTCAGGTCGGAAATATAAAAAAACTATTTTAAACAATGTGAGTATGGTTTGAACGTCTCTGATATTTTTTAAATGTCGTAAGAGTTTAACAAATATTATAAAACTGAAAAGAAGAGGCAGACTCTTTTATTTTGTTAAAAAAAAAGGAAGCAACCAGAGTCCGAGTACCGAGGTACACTCAATGGAATAGTCAGAAGTACATTAAACAATATTCTAGTTATAAAAAACAATGCTGTGTTTTATAGGAGACTAAAAAAACATTAAGCTTTGTTAAGAAACATGGTTACAGTTAATTAAAATTGCCTATTAACAAATAATTGAAATTAGCATGTGCATCATATCATCATAAGTCCACAGTATATGGACTTATCTTAAGGGAGGTTTTACCAAAATCATCATGTTCGACAAGCGGGTTCGCGATCGAAGCAGCATACACTTGATACACAAGATGCCGTTGACCATCGCCGGTATATTAATTTAAATTTAAATATTTTAAGGCTTTTGCCTTAGCCACCTCTAATGGCACCAATAGGAAAAGAAGGACTGGGATATACGCCGCAATCACGCGACGTTTAAGTTTTTAAGATTGAATTTAAAATTTTTCCGAAATAAAAAAATTTTAGTGTTCAACAGCACAGAACTGAGAATACCTGATTAAAAGTTATTTATTAACATGCACATATTTATAGAGTCAACATAACTAAAAAATCACGCACACAAACCACATAAATGCTAATGTGTTTTTTGAGACATGTACGTTCATTTTAATGTTATTTTAATTATTATTATTCCGTAAAAGTAGTCCCAGCAAAAAGAAACAATCAGTATTTCACGATAATGTAACATTTCCCCATTTTCCAAATCTAAATGCTTTAAGATCGGCTTTATTATTTGCGACCAGTTACTGATATATCAATCGCGCATACGTCAACACCTAGTTGTTAACCGGAAGATTTTATTGTTGACTTAATCGACTGGAAGGACATCATGTGCATATAATTTCAAATCCTCAGGTGTAAGTCTAACAATAATGTAAGCTCAGTAACTCCCACTTAAGACAAAAGTAAATTCAACTAACCAATATTGTAGCTATCCAGCAAACAAACGATCTAAACGTGAATTAATAAGCATTCAAAAACGATTAGTAGTTTTGGTTATTGCAAATTCTCTGCTTGTCTCGACTGGCCACATAAAAGGGCAGTATCAAATAGAACGCAACGCGAATATAAAACATGCTGGGATTCACAGATTCATGCACTCTACGTTCGTGTTCAAAATTCGTAACCGAGGCACGTCGGCGGAACTTAAAATTTCTACGGTCCCTGTTTGCAAAGGAAATGGCAAAACAGTTACATGCAAGATATTAAATTTAGAATTGCAAATACTGTATGTGTGTGTGTGTGTGTGTGTGACTTTAGCCTCACGTGCGCTGACTTTCGGACAACGCTGGGTTGCTGTCCCACGTATAAGAAGATTAAGTAAGTAAGCGTCTTACCAATAGGTTGGACTTAGTCTAACAACCCCTTGGCTTACAAATATTAACCAATCTTTCAAGCAATATACGTTTGTCCTGGCTTTTGCTCCATTTTTTAAGAGGAGTACTCGTATGTTCACCATAAAAATGTTTGCTTTTGGCGGGATTCGAACCTACAAATCGAACTCGGCTTCGAAGGCAATTTCAAAACTATCAACTAGATTATTGTTTTATTCTTATATGATTAAAATGATTCGAAAAAATTTTGAATCTTATACGAGACCTATTTTTTAATAAAGAGACAAATTTTATTCATAGTATAAATAAATATATTTTAAAAAATGAAAATTGAGAAAAGGCCTTTGACCAGCAGCAGGTATTTACAGGCAGGCAGGTGTTTTGTATAATCTGTTTATCTTGAAAGCTGTTATCTCTTAGTAGGTAGTAGGAAAAAACGTCACTAACTTAATTAAAATATTTAATAAAGCACTAAACCAATAACGACGAGCGAAGCTTAGTCACCTGGTTACTATTATTTTCATTAATAAATAAGATAATTTGATTTTGGAAAAAGAGTCTCCACAGATACCAGCAAAATTATTTTGTATAATCAATGCTGTTGTAATTTTCTTAGGCTTTTAAATTCATTTTCTAAATTGAAAATATTTACATAACACAATATCACCCTGACAGTTTTCTTATCTTTAATACCACGTTGGTTTAGCGTTAGTAAATTATGACAAGAAGACAGTTAGGATTAAAATTTTAAACGAAATTGTGTCAACATATTCACTTCTGGGATTACAAACACGTATATCATAAGTTAATAATTACGTAATGTTTATTATAACTATTGACTTCTAACCTTCTCGAATAAAGCCATTTAGTCTAATATTGTTCTCTTCATTATCAGTTTCATCAGAAACTACAACTCATAAAGAATTTATGAAGTATTTGTAATATTTCTTGGTGTCAAACTATATATAACCACTATTAAATATCGTTAGTTTTTCTTTTCCCATACTAATTGTTACAAAATAATTAGTACCTCCAGTACTATCTACATGGTTGGAGGATACTGTATTGCTTTTCTATCGTGATTTGCCGTAACTTTGCTATTGCTTTAACTTAATAAAGTCAGCTCCCGCTAAAAATATTTCCAAAACAGCAAGTTTTAGAACAGGAAGCATATTATTATTTCTTCAAGAAAAGAGTATGTCATCAAGTAAGGTTGACTGGTAGAGAATGCCATTTCGTATTAAGTCCGCCTTTTGTTACCTTTTTAGAATATTACTTTTTAGACATATTTATTAATTTATGTTTTATTTTTTAAGCTTAAATAAATAAATATATCTTTTTCAAAGGTTCACAATAACGGAATACTCCTAGTATTTTGTTCTGTAATGTGATGAAACTTTTACAGTTATAAATCCGTAATTATCACTTCAATTTCCCAAAAGTTTAGTGACCCCGCGTTGAAGGCACCATTTCATAAAACGCCCGGAGGCTGGGACAACTGTTCCTAACTTTCAGTGTCGCTCCGAATCTGAAAGCACAACAGCCAGCAGTCGGCGTCAAGTCGCGATCGAGCTCGACTGTGTCTGCGAGAGATCGCTCCCCGACTTGAGTAACGTTGCGTAAATAACATCGACTACTTATTAAAAAGAAATCTTAAGTAAGCTTTTGGACATTTTCGCTCATTGGTTGACTGTGCAAATGATTCCTATTACATAGTTACCTTTCAAAAAATTCGTTACATTAAGTTTTTCGAAGCTTCATAACTTTATATCTATTTCGATGCTTCATAATTTTTATTTCTATAAAACACTTAAAAATATCTTCAGTGGCGTTAAAATGTAGTGATTATTTTTTTTTAATACCGGTCAGTTTGCGTGGTTCAAACATTCGCGATAGAAGTGACGAAGATTATGAAGATTAAAATTAACTTTTCGAAATAATTCCGTTGCCGTAAAAAACAATAAGACGTTGAAGCAATTACTAGTGAGTTTATGTTTTGACTGGCGGTTTCCTGTGCGCTACCGACAACAAGCGGAAGACGGTGTACGAATAAGGAACACATACGCTTCTAAATAGCTTTGAACATAATCACACATTCAGCAAAAAGGTAACTTTTTCACAATTCTATTAATTTTAATAGTTTTTCCAATTATTTTATTGGAAAAAGATATCTAAAAGAAATCTGGTTTTTAATTACAGTTTTCAATTGCTGAAATGTGAATTATAGTATCTAGCTTCTTATTAATAGTAGCTCGAATTTTAATTAGAGTTAAAAGCTGTTGAAAATTTTTCACTATTCTTTGCATATGACTCGCCAATACTTTATATTTCCAGAATTTAAAGTAATGTAATAACTATTCGAGTCCTAAGCTTTTGAACCATTATTCCATCATGTATGGTATATATTTTTTACACTAAATAATCTTGAATTTTCATTTAAAATTTTAATGAAATTCAAACAAAGATCATAAATGCAATTCTAATCCTTTGTAAAATTAACTCACTTAGATTAAAAGCCGTGCTAATTTTGAGTCATTAAACTTTCGAAAAATTTATGATGAATCAGTAAAATTACAGAAGATTTTACGCAAAATAGATAAACAGACCTTAATCCACAATTTTTTTGTTTCAAGCTTTTACCTTGCCTAAGGAATTTTAATGATTTTTTAATATTTGTGAAGAAGACTGATTCCATATTTTTAATGTAAGAAGGTTAATCATATTGTTAATAGTTTTTTTTTACTTAAAAGTACTATTTCTATAGATTTCGGCATATAGTTTACTTTTTTTTTATTTATGGTAACAAAATTATATAATCACCTTTGGAAACTACTCCACTTAATAAAACGATCATTGACTTAGTCAAATACCAAAATACTGAATACGTATATCAAGATACATATAGCTACTATAGTCTCGATAGTTGAATGTTTGGGTGATCCCAAGAATCCGTAAGAGGCTCGTACCAAAGAGTTTTTTTTTTTTTTTTTCAAAAACTTATGTACGATTTATATCGTTGGCTTGGATATAAAGACCACCTGTCACGTTGTTCCAAAAACATGTTTTCGGTGAAAAGGGGGTCTTAAGGACTTGTCTATCTGCTCTAGTATGGGGAATGGCGTTAAGCTATTTTATTAACTATACAACTACGACCCTGAGGATACGATGGTCATTTGTGACCCTGCCTTCGAAGTGGGTTCGAATCCCGCTAATCATATTTGTGTGATAAATATGAATTGTTGTACACGAGTCATGAATTTTTATCGATGTCAATATGTATATATGCAAGTGAATTGTACCGTTGGCTTGAACACTAAGATGGTGATAAGCTCACCACCTGTCACGTGTCCCAAAAGTCTTTAGTGAAAGATAAGTCAAAAATACTTTATCGTCCAGGTCTCTGTCTAACCCCGAATATTGGGTAATAGGCGTCAGGATTTTTTTTAGTTCAGCAAGTAACTGACATAAATGTTCTTAAAAGTCAAACTATGATTATGTTTTAGATCAGCCCTTATTCATTATAAAATATCTTCATGCAATTCTCTATACAAGGGTAGGCAGAGGCCTGGTCTAGACAATTAAGTCCCTGCGACCCATATTCTACCGAAGATATTTTCGAGACAACGTGACAGGTGGTCAGCCCGTCGCCATCTATATGTCCAAACCAAACCAACGATTTAATTCGTTTTTTTTTTATAGAACAGGGAGGCAAACGAGCAGGTGGCTCACGTGCTGGTAAGTGATTACCGCCGCCCATGAACACCCGCAATACCAGAGGCTTAGCAGATGCGTTGCCTCCCTTAGAGTGCCTCCCTCCCCCAGAATTGGGGGAAGGGGGTGTGTGGGCCACCGGTTACCTGCACTCACCAGACGAAACGCAGAAGTATGTTAGACTTCTACTTCACGCCGGTATTCTGTGAGGTCGTGGTACTTCCCCGGTCGAGCCGGCCCATTCATGCATCAACAAAAGCTGATGCGTGGCTCTACCACAGTTAAACTATTTATTCGTTTATTCATACAAAAGTTTTTGAAAAACCCATTGGTACGAGCCTGCTACCTGGACATCGTACTCGGGTCTCTAGACTCGAAATTCCGACCACCCAAACATAAAATAGAGAGATAAACCTTATTATATTCACAAAAATACATCAATTTCTTCTAAGAACGTACCAAGAGGCTATAAAATGAAATAAACTACCTCATTTAAACAGCGAAGATATCTGTATGCTGAACAAAGTCAATCGAAGACAAAACATGCCACATCACGTATTTAACATACATTCAACTCAGTCTACGCAGACCCAACCAAAAATTAATATAATTAGAAAAATAATATCTGCCGGAATTAACTTTGATGACGTCGAAGTCCTCAAACCCCAACGACTAAGGGTGCAGAGAAAAGTTGAGAACTAAATAAAATACGTAATAATGGAACGTTTGTAAGAATGGCTGATTTGCAGCATTAATCTTAACTTGGGTGAGCACCAAAAAAAACGATTAACCAAAAAGTCATAACTAAGAATATTCTAGCAAAAAGTAGGTGGTTTTCGGCAGAAAATAGCATAACAACTACTGAAAAGTATAGATCAGAACTTTAATAGTCATGTAAAATAATCTACGTAATATATTTACAGAGGATGAGAATTAACAAACGTGAAAAAGATTTTAAATGATAAAAAAGAGTAATAGAAGAGGTGCAGATTCTATCTCCAAAGCAATTGCTTCAGCGATCGCTAACGTATTTCGAATATTGGCGAAGTGTTTTCGTCTCTATATTAGTCACGTAAAACGAGCTTTCAAAACAAAACCACTCCGAAGAACGATCGGAATTAAAACTACGTTTGGGGAGAAACAAATTACTCTTTAGTGAGTTAAGTTCTTGCAGTGATTTTATAGGCGAGAGATTCCCGAGAGATAATCCTAATTTGATGTGGTTGCTTGATAACGCTCATTTCTTGAGTTTTGCTATTAATGTTATCGTCTGGATTTTATTCGGTTCAGGAACATCATCAATATGATATCATTCTTATCTGCTATCGTATCACTGATATACAGTATGAATGCGTAAATAATTATGTTTAAGAAAATAATAGAAAGTAAGTAAATCAGACCCGAGATAATATAGAATATATACACGCCATTCCCAATGCAGGGGTAGACAGCAGTCTAGATATCCTTTCGACCCAACTTCCACCACAAAATTTTTGTCAAAACGTGACAGGTGGTGAGCCAGCCGCCCTTTTTTTCCATCAATAGAAACCGTACATAAGTTCTTGAAAAAAAAAAGAAATGATTTGTTTTTTGTCTCGTCTATTACATAATACAGACAATTTGGTTTTCTACATTGGTCCGTCCGGAAATCCGGGATCTCAGATTTAAACACGAAGTTGACCTCGGAGGTCGTCAATGAAAAGTGGGAATAAAAAGGAAAGAATGTTCTTCTTTTATTCTATAAAATAATGAATAATGTAATATAAAATACAATTAAAACAATTTTGCAATGCTTTTATAATGCCTTAATTAGTCATAATATTTTTAATTAGTCAGAAATATTAAAGAAGCAAAAACTAAACCGATCTTTAAACATTTACTCTGGGAATATTACTTAACGAAGCAGTAGTAGTTTCTGATAATAATAAAAATAAAAAAAAACTTCAGAAATGGTTATATTCTCAAGTATGTATATATATAATATAAAAATATCATATTTATTTTTTATGTATGTATTTATTGTGGGTATTTGTGCATATGTATAAAATACTGTTGTATGCATGTAAGTAGTAATGTAAATGTATATGTATGTGTATTGTATTTATTATCATTATATTATAATTTTGTTTTTTTTTCGTACCTTTAATTTTTTTAATTATGAGTTTTGCACCCATCACTAGATTCTCTGCACAAACCAAAGGTAGGCTGGTAGAGAATGCCTTTAGGCATTAAGTCCGCCTTTTTGTACATTTTTTTATAATGTGTGCAAATAAAGCTTAAATAAATAAATAAATAATAGCCGAAAGTTTGGGTGAAACGAATTCGAGTCATGAGACCCGAATTCGATCCCCAGGTGGTAGGCTCGTAACATAAGGCTTTAAAAAATCTATGTACGATTTATATCGTTGTCTTGGATATAAATATGGCGCTCACCGCCAAACGTTGTGCAAAAAAATCTTCGGTGGAAGGTGGGTCGGAAGAACTTGTTTAGTCCTCTGTCTACGCCAGAGTTGGTAATAGGTAGGACGATATTTTTTTCTAAAAATAAAGAAAGAAAACTAAACTAAAAGAGAGAAAATACCTCATTATTTTCGATAGGGTACATATGATACAGACGACCCTAATTCAGTAGGTGAGATAAGCTTAGGGGATCTCCCTGTCTAAAAAGTCGGCTTAAGAAAATGCAAAAGTATAGCTTTTAGTTGATATTGGAATAAATCTCTTAAACCTGTCTTAATGAAAGATAAAACGTGGAAGAGTGGCGTACCTATACGATAAGGCGTGGACGAGTGGCGTATACGATATGGCGTGGACGAGTGGCGATTTCAAGTCTAGTCCCGGGATCGATTCCGAACGGACAAGTACGAAACAACTTTTTCTACAATTGTCTCGGGTTTTCTACAATAGTCTAGGGTTTAGTCCTTCGTTGTTTCTGTTTACATAATATAATTGCTTTAGCTACATACTTTAGGATCAGAGTAATGTATTATGTTTTCCCTATCTATGTATTTTTTAATATTAGGTATATAGAAAAATACATAGATAGGGAAAATAGAGCAGATAATACAAAAAATGCAATATTTTATAAAACGGGTATTTCAACACCTCGTAGATGTTAATTTTTTTAGCATTTAATTTGCCTGGTACTACGATCGAGGACGTTAGAATTTGGTAGAGCTAACTGACAACAGTAAGCAATAATGCAGTAATGCATAAGTATGCTCACCCGATAGATAATAAAAAAATATCTTCACGCAATTCCCAATACAGGCAGAAGTCTAGTCTAGACAATTAAGTCCCCCACCTTTCACCGAAGATATTTTCGGGACAACGTGACAGGAGGAGAGCCTGTCGCCGTCCTTATGACCAAGCCAACAATATAATTCGTATATAAGTTTTTTTGAAAAGCCCATTGGTACGAGCCTGCCACCTGGGGATCGAATTTGGGTCTCTCGACTCGAAATTCCGACCACCTAACCATTTGGCTCCGATAGATAATGGCTTTGCAGAATACCGACGTGAATTAGAGGTATCTTCTGCGTGACGTCGAATGAGAGTGGAAATTTTAAGCCACCCACTAGCCAACATACTGATAGAATTTCCACCTTTTCTTTTCTCTCTTACCTTACCTTAGAGTCTTACCTTAGAATATCTGGTGCTCAACATAAGATGTTCCAATCGCTCATGTACAAAATTCATTAGTATTTTGTTTGACATTTTTTTTAAATTTTATATTTACTACTAAAATTTATTTTACAAAGGATTAATTAATAAAAAGTCACGATAGCCGAGTGGTTGGGTGGTTGGAATTTCGAGTCAAGAGATCCGAGTTCGATACTCAAGTGGCCGTACCAATGGGTTTTTCTAAAAACTTATGTACGAATTAATATCGTTGGCTTGGACATAAAAGGCGGCGACGGGCTCACCACCTGTCACGTTGTCCCGAAAATATCTTCGGTGGAAGGTGGGTCAAAGGGACTTAATTGTCTAGACTAGACCTATGTCTACCTGATATTTATATGATTGTCTGATGTCTGTCTGATATTTATATTTATATTTATTTATTTATTTATTATATTTTTCACGCTGTTCGTGCAGTAGAATGTAATGGTTTAATGTAAAAAAAATACCTTAATAGTGCACCTATTATTATTATATTCTCACATAAAAGAGATTAGGTAAAGGAGCAATTGAATTTTGAACGTACTTCACGCATACCATAAGATCATCGACTGTAATAATACAAATTCTAATTCCGTCCAAATGACAGCAATTCATATCTCGACACTTCAAAGAATGTTAGGGCATATGTCTATATCCAGGATACAATCGCCGAACGGTGCGCTTCTTGTGATCAATTATTAATAGACGCGGAAAGCTACTTAGTTACACATATGGTATGCTTTAATTATAGCTAACGCAGATGTCTAACTCGTTACTTTTTACATTATTTGATTGATGCCTATGATGAACCGCTGTTATATCTAAATGTATCTCAATATAAATTTTAAAAGTTTATTTTAGTTTTCTCCGTGGGTACAAAAGTTAAGAATTACTCCAGGCATTAGTTTCTGAATATTTTATACTATATAGGTTTTAATCACTTACCACTACGAGAGCCACCTGCTCGTTTGTCTCCCTCTTCTATAAAAAATATTAATATTATGTCATATAGCTTACGACCCGATAGCCTAGTTGTGAACCTGCCTTTAAAGCTACGGGTCGCGGGTTCGAATCCCGCTAGGGGGCAATCATCTAAAAGTCATATGTATATATTTGTCAATACAAATATATATTAATGTAAGTATATTGTACCTTTGGCTTGGACACGAAGACAGGGATAAGCCCATCAACGATCACTTTGTCCCAAATCAACCTCGGCGAAAAGTTAATCGAATGGACTTAATTGTGTAGACCTCTGCCTAGTATAAAAAAGATAAATTTTACTGTAAGTCATAAAATGTTAACATTCGTCGCGATCACTTTTTGTTGATTGTTTTGTTTGACATTTGTACCTTCCGCCGTTAAATTAATTTGTTTAATACCAGTACAATCTCGTTCGATTTACATTTCAAATTTGTTTCTTCATCAAAATATGTAAAAAATTGTTTATGTACATAGTATGTAATTGTATAATTTTTGTGTGGATACGGGTGCCGTTTGGTTACAACGTAAGAATATATCACTCCCTTTCTTCCCGTAAATAAACGGGATAACGATATTAAATATACCCCACTGAAATTCAGCAGACAGTGTCGTTGTATAGTGCTGCAATCGCTAATCTTCATGCCTAGCGTCGCGATTATGGCAAATCCTACCTTACGGAAGAGACATAGGTCCAGCTTTGAACTTTTACAGACCTTTGTATGAAATTTGTGATACACATTTTATAAAACAGATAAAGTAGTATCACAAATAAGAATACTGTGTAACATTAGACACACATAATACCCATTAATTACCCATACTTTGTTCTTCGTACAATTGTATACCGCCTACATTGTCATTAAAATCAATATTATTAAAGACATTTAAATAATGCATTAAATCATTTGTGTACCACCTTTCTTCCCGTGGTTGAGAACTGAGGAGGGATGATCAAAATTGAGCAAACTTGTGACGGGCAGTGGTATCAAAAGTTTGACGGGTTTTGATAATACGATCGCCAAACCGGTTACGAAGTGTACGGCAATTATGTTCCTTAATTAATCCTAAAAAATTGTATAAAACTCTGAATGACTTCAAAAATAGTCTTCTTTCCTCTCGAAAATTATATTTTGTTCATTTCTTCTGCCGCGTAAATTAAGAGTCAATCAATCGAAAATTTTTAAAATACCTTTGAAATGAAGTTTTATATAATAGCTGGTTGATTAATTGTCTCATAAACTCTCATAACATTTTTTCTCATGTAAACGCCAAATGTCTGCAGCGCATTTAGTTAACTGGTAAAATATCGTATTAATAAATACATCGTTCCCGCTTGTTCGATGGGTTTATGTGTAGTAATACAATTTAAACAATTATGGTTTTCATTACGTTGCTAAACTGAAATAAAATACTAATAATATAAAAGCGAAAGTATCTATATTCTTAAAAAGTATACAAACCTTTGTATAGAGTTTAATTTACTTACTTTTTATAAAAGTAAAAATTTGGTGAGCGTACCAGATTTTAGTTATGTTGTAGAGGTAGTTGTAGATGAGATGCCTTCGTTGTTTCCGATTCAATACCACGAGTGCTTAAGGTGCTTACTTTGGGAAAATGTGATAAAATAGAAAATCTTTATTTCTGAAGCTCTGAAAATAAAATAAAACATACACGTCGAAGTCACGGGAAAAAAAGCAGTATTAATAAAATTACAGGATCTGATCTTTGTAATTATTAAGTTGAGAGTAATTTGTAAATTGTTACTGTTTGCTTTGTTCGCGACAATTGTGTTTTATATATAATGTACATAACTAATACTAGGTACTAAAATATATACGTATAAAGTTCTGCAATTAAACTTATTTTTGTAAATCATTTAAATCATTCATTTAAATCATTTATGAGATAATTTTATCGCTCATATTTAAAAATAAACTTACTTACAACGCTTTATTGAAATTTATTTGCCAAAATTATACCTAACTTTTTAACAAAATTAGAAAGTTGTTACATTTGCATTTGTAAGCTTCCATATAGTCCACAAAGCAAAAAGCTCAAAATTCCCATGACGTATTACTTTTAAACTTTAAATTTATGCACACAACCATTTTGTTAAATTTCAATTCTATGAAAGGCAGCGGCTGGCGAGTCAGATGTTAAATTGGAAACAGCAAACTTAGTTCAAACTTTTGATTTTCAGCTAAAAGTCCAGCAGTCAGTACAATGCGGCATGATCCATTCAGGTCATTGACATTGGAATCTAAACTTTGAATTAGGCTAAAATAATAATACTATACTGGATTTATTCCAAACAAGTGCTGCACACAGAACATATATAGATCTATTGATATTTTCATAGCTATTTAGTTCTGAGTTCGAATTTTAAAAAAAATTAAGAATTTTTTAAGCATTTTGAAAAATATCTCTTCATGTTCAATATCAATTAAGTGTTTTTATTATTTACAAACCATACATCGTCTCGCTCTATAAACACGCAACACACAATAATATTATTAATTAATAGGAATAATATTTTAAGATAATTTGACGTACGTTAGGTAACAACTCTAAATGACTATAAGATAAATTAAATTATTTATTTTTTATTACAATTATTAAATTTTTTATTACTAGTGTAAATTATTGTATATTTATTTAGAGTTTTATATTCAGATCTAATCAACTAGCTGAAGATTACAGATACTGAAGTTTGCACAGCTGGCGCGACACGGGCTTGTAATACAAAACGTATCACAAGTAGACTTAATAAAAGCAGCCCAGAGTGGAATAGTAAAAATAGTGTTTTAAATATGAAGCTACACACATTCCTAAAAACCTTTTAAAAAGCAAGCGGCTACTCCGAGTTAAGAATAAAAACTTAACCGTGTTTTATCTTTAAAGCTATTTTATTATAAAAAATATGATAAATTGTTTAATATTCAGCTTAAATGACTAATTAATAATAACGAATAACTTAATGAAAATTTCAGAACGAACCTATTTTTAATAATCATCATAGAACACAGATCAAAGTCAGTCGAACTTTTCGCAAACTTGTACTTGGAGGTCATTTACTAGTATATTAGATTTAATCTATGTTTAGTGGCAAATAAAATGTTTATGATTTGAAATTTTAAAAGTAAATCTACATATTTTTAATACATCTTAAACACGCAATATTAAATGTCTCCATTATCATAATAATGCAATATTTAATGTAATTATTTAATGGAATGTATTAAGTGTAGTAAATTATTACTACACTGTTTCATTAGGTTTAGAAAAAATTTGCATTTGCAATTACAGTCTATTCAAATAATACAGTCAGTCTACCTCAAAAGATAAAATATAATCTGAAAAGGAATAAGATGTATGAATAGCGACAATTGGCGGAAGAATAATATCAATTACTCTCTTCCCTTAAAAATTAAAATAACAATGGAACAGATGGAGGTATAACCATTTTGAAAAATACCAGATACTAGCCCTTAAGTAAATTGAGTAATCGGTCATTGATGGTTAAATAAATAAAAAAAAGCCTTAAAAAATTAAATTGTGGCTTTTGTAAAATATTCACCAACATATTATGATTAATATTGCTATAAACAATTTTTCAATGGGTATGGGATGATGTGGTGGAATGGAGGCTATGGAATTTGATTTGCTTCGACATATTTCAAATTAGTTTCCTAGCTTCCATAAATTTTTAATAAGTTTGAACTTCGAAATGAGATTAAAATGTTCAGTCTTAAGACAATGCTTGTACCGGAGCTGTTTTAAGGCAAACAAAATGACGTACATAAACATGCAATGTTCAATTTTGTATGCACCAGGCTGAGTATAAATATTTTATTTACTGCCCGTAACTTATGTCAGTTTTGAATTACTTCGCAGGAAACACGTAATTACTAACGAACACAATTGACTTCTCTTGTTTGAAAACAATCTATAGAAGCTATGAAATACGGGCGCAGTGGATTATTTGTCTTTCTAACAATAGCTTTCGTAGCAGAACCTACAAATGAGTTATCAAAGTAATGATAGTTAATTTAATTGTAGTTTAAGATTTGTTATCCAGTGGTATCCAAATTCAAAACACCTGAGTTTCATCCTTTAGAGGAAGGCTCCTAGCAATAAGTTTTATCGAAACTTATGTTCTATTTGTATAGTTTGGCATGGATATTAAAACTACAACAGTCTAATCACCTGATACGCTGTCGCAAATAAGTTCAGATGTGAATTGAATGGACTAAACTCCGAGTTAGTTTGTTCCTTTTTTGTTCTATTGTTTGGTTCTGATAAGACCATTCTTTAGAAAAATTGCAATAATTTCCAATGAAAATGAAAAAAGTTCAGTTTAATTTAACAGACTAAGAACAACTTAACTTGGTTTTGGTTCAAGAACTCATGGTTTTTATATCTACACTTTAAAAGTTTTTTTTTGTTAACATTTATAGATAGTTCGTATATATATATATATATATATATATATATATATATATATATATATATATATATATATATATATATATATATATATATATATATATATATACATATATATATATATATATATATATATATATATATATATATATATATATATATATATATATATACGAACATATTTGAAGTAACTCGACAGCTGTCGAGGCTGTCGATATCTTAATTTTCAGACCAACAAAATTGTAAATTAGTTTTGCAAATCTGTCTAGAGTCCCAGTCTCATTTTTCAAAGACCGACAGTTTATCTAAAAACGACTTAATTATCCTAGTATGTAACACGAACTCAATACAAAAAGAGCACAAAGTAGTCTAACGTAAAATAATGCTTATTATAAGAATTAATAACGTATTAATGGTTATCTAATTTTATCAAAGGGTACAGTATCGCCTTAATGTCGTCACGCACTGTCCATGACGAGGTAGCCAAAGGAAACAGATCGCCAAGTGTCACGATCCTGATATACCTCTTTCGCTTTTTGCAAATTCATAATTTTCTTCGAGCAAATTGCTCATGGTCTTCGAAAGTTAGTCTCGACCTACGTTAACTTTTGCGCTATGTTACATGTTATATTTTCTTAATTATTAGATCTTCACACATTTGCTTGTTATTAGTAATATTTGTAATAAAATATACTTTAATGCCATATATTGTATAAACTTGAATAGGATAGGGCTACGGCCTCGCCGACAATAATTATTAACATATTACATGCTTTACCATCAAGTAACCTTGGTACATTACTAGATAACGAAAGTTTACGTATAGCTGTAGGAATACGATTGGGAGCATCGATTTGTCAACCTCATCGATGTCCTTGTGGCAGCGACGTCGACGAGTTAGGCCTCCACGGACTTTCATGCCAAAAAAGTGCCGGCAGACTGTCTCGTCACGGTTCCTTGAATGAGGTCATCCGAAGGGCTCTTGTTTCCATAAATATTCCATCGGTTTTAGAGCCTTGTGGAATATTTAGGGAGGACGGTAAGAGACCCGACGGCTTGACTTTAGTCCCTTGGGAGAGAGGCAAAGCTCTTGTGTGGGACGCAACTTGCGTCGATACATTAGCGGCCTCTCATATCAAGGGTACTTCGATAAGGGCCGGGGCGGCATCAGAGGCAGCTGAATCGGTTAAATGGCGTAAATATGAGTTTTTGAAAGGAGACTACATATTTGTTCCATTTGTCGTAGAGACAATCGGTCCGTGGGGTCCCCGCGCGATGCAGTTTCTAAAGGAATTGTATCCGCGACTTATCGTTGCCGCTGGTGACAAGAGGGCTGCTTCTTTTCTCGCTCAACGGTTAAGTCTAGCCATTCAACGTGGAAATGCAGCCAGCGTTCTTTGTACCATGCCACGAGGAGTAGGGCTCTATGATTATAATAGTTTTTAGTTAATAAGTATTGTAAATATTAACATAATTTTTTCTGTACATTTTATACAGGGTAGGCCATGAATTAGTTAACATTGGAAAAATCGCATTAAAAATTTAACATATTTTAGAAATCGTTTATTTACGAGAAAGCTAATTAGTTGTTATTTATTTATTTTTTAATTATTTCGTCTAAATGACCACCGTTTCGGTTTTTGCACTCATCTAAGCGAGTCCTGAAGTTTTCGAATACTGCAAAGAGACCGCGAGATCGCCGACATCTCTTCGATGATTTTTTCTTTATGTTGACGCAGTGTATTCGGTTTATCAATGTAGACACGACTCTTTAAATAACCCATAAAAAGAAGTCTGCTGAAATTGCAGCCCATACAGTTACCTTAGGAGAGTGAAGAGGCCTCTCATGTTTAGCTTTAGGATTTTCGCTGCTCCAATACCTGCAATTCTGTTTGTTTACATGTCCATTTAGGTGGAAATGGGCTTCGTCAGAAAATAAGATGTTGTGAAAATTACTGAAACGTATTAACATTGTTTCGGCAGATGACTTACGCAAATTTAAATCATTAGGGCTTAGTTCTTTCACTAGCTGGATCTTATATGGATGTAATTTCAAATCTAATTTCAAAATACGCCATAATGATGTGCGGGATAATCCTAATTCAGCCGAACGTTTGCGTGTCGATAAATCTGGATCACGTCGAACAGAAGCGGAAACTTGCTGCCCGTTTTCTTCGCTCCGAGAAGTCCGTGGGCCGCCGATTTGTTTCACATTTAGTGATCCCGTCTCTTCGAACTTCTTCACCCATTTCTTTATTAAAGGAGCACTTGGACACTGATTTAAGTCGTGTAAACCATATTCAACGCGAAATAAGCGTCTCACAGTAATGAGCGAAAAGTCGTTTAAATAAAACTGTTTCACGCAGTAAGCGCGTTGCGGCCCCATGTAGCGATCCATTGCGACTAAATTTCCAAGAAGCGAGCTAGTGCCCCCGCCCGCGCCCGTGCCCCGCGCGGCAAAAGTTTGCGCGGTAAGTTACATTTAAATTTTAACGAATTCTTGGCCCACCCTGTATTATTAATGCAGAAAAGCTGGTATCAAAAAAAAGTCACGAAAGTCGTTGGGTGGTCGGAATTTCGAGTCAAGAGACCCGAGTTCGATCCCCAGGTCGCAGGCTCGTACCAATGGGTTTTTCAAAAACTTATGTACGAATTATATCGTTCGCTTGGACATAAAGACGGCGACGGGCTCACCACCTTTTCAAAATTTCATTCGATTTCGTATAATAAGTATTAATAATATAACATAAGCACTAATAATACATCACTAATAATACTACGGAAAAATCATTAGTCTCATTACTTAAATTATAAAACAAACTATCTTCAGAAGCGTTTATTGTAATACAGGCATCTCTGATTTCGTTACAAAAATGTCAGGTACAGCCGTAAAACCTAATTGTACACGTACTATAAATAATCGTCAATTTTTATGTCTATTAAGATTATTTTTGGAGCTACTAAAAATACTACTGAGCTTGGATTATATTTATTTAATATACGGAATCATTAAATAAATGTAATCCAAGCTCAGTAGTATTTTTAAGGTGAAAAATTGTGTCTTACTGTAAAAAAACAAGAGAATTCCAAAAAAGTTAAAAGTTCATAATAAAATGTACAACAACTAAAACCTCGAAGCCGAATGGTTGGGTAATCGAAATTCCGATCACTTGATCTGAATTTGATCTCCAGAAATAAGGCTTAAACTTATGTACGATTTTTAGGGCCTATATAACAGCGACACGGGCCTATAAAACACACCCCTTGTCACGTTGTCTCAAATAAGGTCCTGTAAAATGGGTCTAAAAGGCAAATTGTCTAGACCTATGACTATCTCAGTGTTAGAAAATGCAGCAAGATAAAAAACATCGATGCAGCATGCATACATACATAAAGATGATTTTTCTAACTGCGCACTTTCAATATTTGTTGCTTAATTTGACATATCTATCTCTTTATCTGTCTTTTTATCATTATGTAACATTTGAGCAATTAATAAGAAAAATAACTAAATATCGGAAAACCTACGTAATATATATTTGCATGCATACTAATTGTAGTACAAAGATACGAATTTGATAAATTATTGAAGTTGGAATTTGCAGTGAAGGCGTTACACAGACCACATTCATTAGGGAACCTACGAGTTCTGTGAATCACTTGCTAAGTAACACTTATTGAAATTTAATTGGATCGCTCCAAAAATACTTGTGGATTGGAAATAAGTATTTAAAGTAATGAAATATTACTTCCATTCTGGTTTTTTTTTGACGGAATAGATACTTTCCAGCGAGACCTTTACGAGTACTCCTGCCTATAAAATCAAACCTATCATATCAAAATCTGCACTTCACTTATACTGTACTGCAGTGCACTTTTTTGGCTGTTTTATAGGACAATAATATTTACCCTTGTCAACGTTATTTTCTTTAAAGGAAATACAACAATTAATAAACATAATATTAATATGTAAAAATTAATTAATAGTTGTTTTTTGTTACATATGTAAATTTGCACGTTGTTGTTAACGGCTGAATAGAAGGAAAAAAAATAATAAAATCTTGTTCAGAGTAAATAAAAATTATTATAAATAATAAATAAATAAATATCTTCACGCAATTTCCAATACAGGGGTAGACAGAGGTCTAGTCTAGACAATTAAGTCCCTTCGACTCACCTTCCACCGAAGATATTTTCGGGACAACGTGACAGGTGGTGAGCCCGTCGCCGCCTTTATGTCCAAGCCAACGATGTAATTCGTACATAAGTTTTTGAAAAACTCATTGGTACTGCCACCTGGGGATCGAACTCGGGTCTCTCGACTCGAAATTCCGACCACCCAACAATTCGGCTATCGTGACTTTTTGAAAATTATTATTATTATTAAATTATTATTATCTTCACGAATATTCCCAATACTTCAAGTAATGAAAGGTTTAGAAAACTAAGTACTCTCGACCCAGCTTTCACCGAAGATTATTAAATATTTGTATGTAAGTATATTGTACCATTAGCTTGGATTTTCTTGAGTATTAATTAAAAGTCACCCGTTGCGTTTGTTACTGAAGTTAATAAATATTTCATAAAAGTAAAGTTGAACTTTGAAAACATTAACCTATTTATAAATAGATATATTCACCATTACTTAATTGACGGCGACGGGCTCACCACCTGTCACGTTGTTCCGAAAGTATCTTCGGTGGAAGGTGGGTCAAAGGGACTTAATTGTCTAGACTGGACCTCTGGGTACCCCTGTATTGGGAATTGTGTGAAGATATTTATTTATTTATTATTTATTTACTTAATTTACAATTCCAGTAGCTTCTATGATTAATATGTGCTAAACTACAAAATATCCTAAAATATAAATTTAATTTTGAAAATATGCTTATACAGTGCCGAAATAGAGTTTTTTTACAGAAATGAATCTAATTAGTATTACTTAGAAATACGTTTGATAAATGCATCAAACGAACTAGAACGTTTGCGTTTGTGTATTATTTCTAGTACCATTATAGCACTGTGCGATTTTTTCAGCTTAAACAGAGTATACTATGGTTAACAGAAAAAAAAATACATATAGTCATCCTTGTTTAGTCTGTATGAATATTTTTGGCATAAATTACAAAAACAATATTAATATTATTATGCAGAAATAAGCTTTCTTTTTTTTTCTTTCTCCCTGTCTGTTATGTTTTTAGACCACCCACTTGTTATTAATTCAATTTCGTACGAAAATACATTGAACCTTCGTCTTTACGTTAAGCTTCGAAAGCGCAAGCGGAAGAGGGTGTAATGTAATTAAATATGTAGAAAAAAAATTAAAATGAAACTAAGGAATATTTTAACGATATAAGTCTGTTATACTGATTGAATGAAGACGTATACAACTTTGAATTGGTTTTAATTAAAATCCAATGCAGTAATAAAGTGTCACGATAGCCGAGTGGTTGGGTGAACAGAATCGAGTCAATAGACCCAAGTTCGTACCCCTGGTAGGCTCGTACCAAAAGGTTTATTCAAAAATTATGTACTGTTTATATCATTGAACATAAACACGTCAACAAGTTCACGCCTGTCACAGTGTCCCAGAAAATGTCTTCGGTGGAAGGTTTATTGAAAGGACTTTATCGTCAAAACTTCTATCTACCCCAAAATATTAGGAATGGCGTGAAGACATATTTTTATAAAAGCAGTAACAGTGAAATTTATCGGAGTAAATGATTCAATTTAGTATCGCGTATTAAGATAGTTGTACGCTCAACTACTAATTAATTTTCTTAGTAAAGTTAAGATGTTTCGGAGACCGCGGTTGCCGATCCGTGTTTAGGGTTACTTAAGCAACACAAAGGGGATTAGATAAGCAGGTTGGATGGGCATGCTACTAAGATTAAGATGCTACGATTTAGTTGAAGATATTTGTGTCTATCTAATATAAGTATAAAGAATATGTTTTCTTTAAGTTTTACATAAAAAGAATTATGATGTTTGTTTATATATCGTCACTTTATAAGTCACGATAGCCTACTGGTTGGGTGAATTCGAGTTGAGCGATCAGAAGGCTCGTGCCAATGGGTTTTTTCAAAAACCTATTTACGATTAATTTCGTTGGCTTGGACATAAAGACGGCAACGGACTCACCACCTGTCATGTAGACCCAAAAATATCTGCGGTGGACGGTGAGTCGAAAAGACTTATTTTGTCAAGACCTCTGCCTACCCCTGTATTGGGAATGGCGTGAACATAATTTTTTTTAACTTTATAACAATATACAGTTTGACATTGCCTACGACGATGAATATATGTAACTTCAGCGGTGCCTCAGCTACGTGGCTGATTGTTGAGGAAGCTCAAGCTCTTTTCTTGAAGAGGCCTAAAACTGTAGTTTGCTATTTAATCCTTTTACATTTTCGAAATTAAAAAAAAATAATAATAAATTGAAAATTAATTCGTTGATTTCCCATCTATGAAGACCATCACGTTTAGCAAGCGCATTGGTGATCGCAATACAAGACACGTATTAGACGATGATCGTGATTGATCCGATTTTTAGCTATCCCGTCATCTGTCGGCAGCCTTTCATTCGAACGCCGGGAGGATTAACCGAAAAGCCTTGAAAACATAATGCCTACCTGTACATGGCGGTATAACAATCTCGAAAATGGCTTCACAACGTCTAAGTAAACTAAGGTCGCTTATCCGTTTGCTTTGTTTTAATATTTACGTATACATGTATGTATGTACGTACCTTCGCAAATACCAATCAGTATTATAGTTTTTTTTTTAATTAAATCGTTTCAACTTTAGAAGAACGCAAGTTAAAATTGAGTTCTTTAAATTTAGTGCATGAAAAATTTAAACTCAAATTTTGTTTTACTTTTGTTTAGTAATATTAGATTAGTCTGATATTTAAGTGTTGCCATAATAATATTTAGTAGAGCTACAAGTAGTTTACATTATATTTGTCGTTCTTGTATAAAAGTTTTTACATCAAACCATGTCTGCGTTTTATGTATAAAATATATACTTTTTATAAAGTAAATAACCGAATTTTACTCTCAATCTCCATTATTTACAGAGGAATGCTTCTAATCATAATTGAAGAGTCAACGATGTTAATATTTGATGATTCTAAATAAACTTCAGCGAAAAATTTAAAAAGTGTACTAAATTGTAGATTTCTGTCTACTCCAGTATTGTGACATGCACGAAGCGAAATTACTAGCATGAAGCTTGGATTGGCACTCGCAGTAACAGGAACCTCGCACTATAAATGCACGTCACCGGTCCGATTTAATTTTGGTATTGTCCATAATTACGCATTTTTATTGATTTTGAAGCATATAACTTATGCTAAACTTTTTGTTATTAAATTAAAGAGAAAAATGTTTTAAAATTTCAACTGTAGGTAGGATTCGAACCCGCGACCTTTGACAAACCGCGGCAACGCTTCTACCATTGAGCCACCGTGTCTTACACGCATCAGTTGAAATATTAAATCTCTTTCTTTATCGGCGCCATCTATTGTCACTTTTGCAAATGACAGCTTAACATTCATGAGTTTTCAGCTAGAACAAATTAATAAGATGACGCCAACTACTTTATTACGCAATTTTTTAATGATTTTAAAGCATTTTAGTTATGCTGAATTATTTGTTAATTAAAGAGAAAAATGTATTAAAATTCCAACTGACACGACACTGCCAAAGATAAAAAATATATTTATTTATATAGCATATACTAGTAATATATGCTATATAAATAAGTATATTTTTTATCTTAGGCATCTTCAAAGTGGTCAGATCCATGTCAACGATATAAATCGTACATAATTTAAAAAAAACTCATTTATACTCCCTGGGGATTGATCACGGATCTTTCGAAACGAATTCTGATCACTCAACCACTTGGCTATCGTGACTGTCAATATTTATATTTACAAAATCAAATTGATAAGTCAGTAAGAAATACTTTGTAATAATGAAAAAAAATACCGGATTCAATATAAAGTTATTCTCATTTATAGATAATTATAATATTAAAAAAAATCTCTTAAAGGCACAGATATCTATATCATGAAACATATCTATTTCGTTTATAAATTGGAACATTAAAACATCATATTGAACACATTTCTTAGCGGAATAAAGCCATTGTGATTTTACATTCATTCCTAAAAATATCCACAATATAATTTCTATGAACGTAATACGCCTTCCATTAAATATTCGTTTTAAATTCGTAAAGAATTAAATAACGTTGATACGTTTTAACATACATCATTTTTTTAAATATTTATCAATCCTTCGTAGTGATGTGTTAATAATATTGTTTAAAATATTAATACGAGTTCTGTTTGTGTATGTTGTAGAAATATAACTAAAGTAGTTTCGTAACACAATGTGAGACATCGTATTGTTGGACCAAGTGATGTAACCTGTTTTCAGAAGGTTACCTTTACGGTGAGAGCACTCAAATAATAGTTTTGAATTGTAGCCTTTACGAACGTTCTAACTGAAAATTTAAAAAGGAAAATGAACATCCAACTATTTAGATAGACAAACATTTTCTTTTCTATTTATTATATTTTACTAATTACTCTCAAATGTATAGGAGAAGTCTTTGTTTCTATTATATATTATAATGCAATCACTTGATCCCCATTCGAATATTGTCGTAAACCATTCCAACTACTAACTATTTAAAAGGAATGTGTATTGTGTTAAAAGCATTGCCATAATTTTTTTGTAATAAGTTTTTGTTTGTTTTTAATTATACGGAATTCATTCTATTCACTCTCACGTTTATTTTTCAAAGTTCATTAATAATCATTTAAATTAAGGTTGCTTTTTAAATCAATTTAAAAAAAAGTATAATGTATTACATTATTTTGACAGTTGAACCAATATTTCTTTTAATCATCTATTAATGTAAGTAGGGCAAAAAACAGAGAATATGAGCATCTGGATGTAAGAGAGAAATTCTGTTTAAGTTTAATGAACACAGCGGTGTCGAGATCTCACACGAAGTTTAACCAACAAACGATAAAACTAAAATAAATGCAAGTAATAGACCCGTACACAAACTCCATGGGAGGTCAGTATGTCTTAGCTAATTACGATAATGATCCACATAAAACGGATAGAGTAGAGGAACGTTAGGATAATAAATACATAAATATCTTCACGCAATTCCCAATACAGGGATAGACAGAGGTCTAGTCTAGACAATTAAGTCCATTCGACCCACCTTCCACCGAAGATATTTTCGGGACAACGTGACAGGTGGTGAGCCCGTCGCCGTCCAAGCCAACGATGTAATTCGTACATAAGTTTTTGGATCGAACTCGGGTCTCTCGACTCGAAATTCCGACCACCCAACCACTCGGCTATCGTGACTTAAGGAGTTGGAATATTTGATTGATATGTGTATTTTTGTAGAAGTTTGCATTGATACAACTTTTTTTTGAAGCAATACATAAGCTAAGCTGATCAAGTCCAATTTTCTATCAAATATTCCGATCATCACCGATTAGAACGTAATGTAGTTTAAGGGAGACGAAACTGAAATTTTTAAAATAGTGGAATTGAGAGGACTGGAGTTGTGGAATTGAGTGGATACTGTAAAATTTCAATAAAAACAAACAACAAATTTATAGGCGTAGCATTTTTTGTATATAAAATGTAAAAATTTCGGATGATATTGTATATTTGGGGGCTCAGCAGAAACCCTGGTCAATTTGAAGATAAAAGATGAGCTAACAAAAAGTGCGTAGTTGTACTTTGCAAAATATCTAAAGTCTCCTAATATGGCTTTTTTATTTATAAGGTAAACCGGACGGTGTGTAAACTATATGAAAATAAGTGGAAGTAATACAATTGCGTGCCTAGTTTTTATAAACCTACACAAATATGGACTGTGTGGTAACGGCGTAAAAATATTGCCACTCCCTTTCTCTCCGTGGGTGTCTTAAAAGGCGACTAAAAGAAACAGCTTTAAGTATTGTTATGAAAACCGATAGATGGAAGGATAACCATTTCTCTAAAAATATCAGATCAAAATAATCTGACCGAAAATAGGCAGCACCGTCTGAGGTGCGAATGTTCTGGTACTGCGATCGCCAATCCGCCTTCTAAGCGTGGCGATTATAGCAAGTCATCAACATGGGTGAGGCCTATATTCTGCTAAGGACTTTAACATGATGTTTTTTATGAATAAAAATACAAATAAAATAAAAGTTCCATCCAAAAGACGACAATTGCAAGTGCAGGCTTATTTGTTTTGTGACACAATTGTATATCTCTCTATTTTTGCCCATCACTTAATCAATTAATTATTTAACAAAAAATAAAATACATTATCAGGTAAAAAATATCGTTTTATTGGTTATGTATTTATGTATAATGTATACAGTAATATCCGTATGTTATGTATTTCATGTCATCTTGTAATAAAATTGGAATGTCATATTATACAAGAAACATGAAACAAAGTTTCCAGACGCTGCCCTACATGTCATGTCCTATTTTCACACTTTCTTATTCTATTTTGCATATATTTTGTCAAGACCATTTTATGAAACATACCATTGTTTGTTAGTACAATGTATTCTAGAACATTGTATTCTAGAATATTTCAACATATACCAAAAATCTTACGAACTTTTTGTTTGATAAAGTTCTTTCTTATAAAGTTGTTATTAAATAATTATGTTGCACAATTTCGCATGCAAAAAGAAAAGAAAAGGTATACGTTACCGGATCCAAAGTGAAGAATTGCACCAACCTCCCTGTCACCTATTCATACACTAACTTCCACAGAATTACTCTGCGATCGCTCGTCATGGAATCTACTTACTTGATAAAGCCTCGTTTTCAGGCGAAAGACGTGACCCGTTGTCGGTATTGGTACATGTTACCTGATTTGGAGTGTAGTGGTGTTGGTGCACCCAGAATAGTGCATGCATCTGTGGGAAGGTGGTGCACTTTTTCTCTTCGGACCAGGTGACATACCTCTATTATTATATTTCTGCATGCCGAAAAGTTCTATGTGATTTTTTAATTAACAATTATATAATAAAGAATTTCAAAAACAAGTTAAGTCGCAAAAGTTCGCAAAGTAATCTCAGAGTCTATTCTTTCTATTACTAATGGGTGTATAACATATCATTTTCTGAATAGGTGACCTAATAAAATAATATTTACTAAGATATTATTTTATTAAGTTACCTATTCAGAAAAGAACAAGTAAGGAACAAGCTAAACTATTTTTTTGAAAAGCTCTAAACTTTTCTTCCATTTATCAGTTCCTTTCCGTGAATGTAGTTAATAGGCAAAAGTGCTACACCGTATTTAATTTGTCTGAAACCTTTCAAGAAAAACATATTTCAATACTTTTGGAGTTTGTAGGACTCACAATAACTGCGCTCCATCGTTTATCGAGAAACCGAGACCACGGTTTATACAAGGCAAATTTTTTTGTATTGAAAACAATTATTTGAGACAACGTGACTGGTGATAAACCTTTCGTCTCAGTGTCTATAACTGTATAATATACTTACATAGAAATGTATTTACATATCAAATATTTATTTATACAAATAAAAACATCCATGACCCGATTGCAAATATTCACACCGCATAATTAATTTACCACACAAATATTAGCCACAGCGGTATTCGAACCCGCTTAGCTTCGAAGGGTCTCTACCGACTTAGTTTGTCGGGTCGTCGGCTTAATTACTAAATGAGATGTTAATGAAACATTTCGGAATAGCAGTAAGAAGAAATAATAATTCTTACTTTTCGTAGTTCCATGAGATTCTCTGTTCACTAAGGCACATGGTTCAATGGTGTTATGTTAGGCAATTGAAAATTAGCATTTGTTCAAGGTCAGACTCAAATGCTTTGCAATTACGCGGCCGACGTGTTACACCTGCGTAATGTTATGTTTTGCCCGTTCTATTTGCCACATAGCAAGGCCGGTATAACATGATCTTAATGAACTCGCGTAAATCTCTGAATTGGGTTACGTCTGTTACTTCGCGGATCCGTTTTGGTGACGTAGTTGTCAAAGTATCTCTTATTATATATTATTTCACTCATTATTTTTACGATTACATTAATAATCAGAGCTGAACTGAGTGGTTGGGCAATCGGATTTCGAGTTAAGAAACCCGAGTTCGATCCCCAAGTCTCATATCAGTGGACTTTATCAAAAACTTATGTATAATTTATATCGTAGGCTTGGACCTGTCTCATTGTTGCAAAAAAATGTCTCCCGTGGAAGATGGGTCGAACGGACTTAATTGTCTAGAGCTCGATCTACCACTGTACAAATTACAGACCGTGGTAGTATTATTAATTTTATGAAGCATAGAGTTTATTTACTTTTCAATTTATAAACAAAAAACTTGCACAGTCTCTGACGGGGTAGCCGAAGAGAATAGAGCGCCAAGAGTCACTACCCTTTCACACCTCTTTCGCTACACACACGTTATGGTGCTCGCTCTCTCAATCTCGATCTCTCTCCAAATCTCGCTCGAGCTCAATTTACTCACATGTTCTTAGAAAGTTATCCTTGGCATAACACGATACGTTTCAACGTTATATATATATATATATATATATATATATATATATATATATATATATATATATATATATATATATATATATATATATATATATATATATATATGTATGTATATATATATATATATATATATATATATATATATATATATATATACATACATACATACACAATTCCACTGGGCGAACTATTGGCTACTCGCTTTCATAAATATATATAAATTGTTCAACAAAAATGCATGGTTTTCATAAAACAATTATATGTTTGTATAATTTATACAAACTGCAAAAATAAGATTGAATATTGATTAAATAAAACTTGTTTTTCATCAAACTGTTATACAATTGAATACAAAGGCTGTCACGGAAATTTGTAATCCGATGTCCAATCAAGTTGTTTTGGCAAAAAGCCTGACACATCGATCACTGTGATTGATATCTTAATGAAAGATTTAATTGATTTTGAAATGTCTTTGACACACTATACAAATTCTTAGGATAATATAATTTATTTCACATTTACTATGAAACAAACACTGAGCCTAATTAAAATTCTTTTAATTTTAATGAAACGAAAAAATGACGCTGAAAAGAAACAAGCACATACATCTGAAATACTTAGCCTACAAGAGAAGTGAGAATTGATGCAGATTGAATGCATCGAATTTTATTTTCTGAAGGTTTCGTGTATTGTACAGTGTATGATATAAAACTCTTCTATAAAGAAAATTTGCCAAAAACAACATGCTGCAGTATCGTAGTTAAAAAGTTTTCTCTGTCCGGGAATCGTCAGGGTCACTACCACACTTGTACCTATTTCTGTTGTCAAGCAACTGTTTTCACTTAATTACGGACAGGCAAGCATTCCGTCTTAGTTCACGGGGGTGACAAGACATCGTTTCCCTTCGGTTGAAATGGTACGCAGCAAAAAATATTGTCTTGTTTCTAATCGGCATAGAAGGTAAGAAAACTTAAGGTACCAGTAATATTTGACGACCTCCGTGGATGAGTGGCGTACGCACCATGGTGTCGCTTTCTCAGAAGTCCCGGGTTCGATTCCCGATCGGGTGCTTAAGCGCTTACTTTGGGATCAGATCAACTTTCTACTCCTTCCCGGTAAGTTCAAGATTCAATATTTATGTAGAGTTAACTATTGTATCTATTGGCGTATTCTACTATTTACCAGCCTCTAAGGCAATTCAATTCAATCGTATATAATAACTATAAAACAAAAATATCAGACATGTTTCGTTAGTAAACGACATGCAAATATAAAGTTCATTAATTGCTACCATAATGCAATGGAGTCTAGAGCATTCAAATTGATGACGTCAAGTTCACTAGGACAAGAAATCTTGACAAAAATTTTTACCTATAAAATGAGTAGAGCAACAACGCGAAAAAGTAATTTTTGCTTGTTTTATAAAAACGACATAAACACGCTGATGGGGACAACTTTACTTACATCCGATCCCAAACTAAGTACACTTAGTTTATAGACTCTGAAACAATGAAGGTACCACAAACACCTTGAAGCGTAATAAAGCAGAAAAGTGGTTTTTATCATTCATTTACCCTTCTGGAATTCGAACCAGGACTAACGATACAATGAAAACCGGTGTGCAAGCGACTCGTCCACGGAGGTCGTCGATTTACTACAAAACAAATTGTTAATTTAGTAGTAACGATGTAACCATTAAAATTTTACGGTAGATTTCACTGAATCACGATGTGTGGTATTATTAGGTTAGAAATGTGAGATACAAATAGGTTAGAGTTTAATTTTACGAGTTACCCATAAATTCTAAATTGAATCGGGAAGTTTATCTAAAGATTTCCGTCTTTATTACTCAACAGTACTGCATATAATAAAGTTGATTATATAGCACCGTTAACCTGTGAAAAAAATTGGACTTTTCACTCCGTAAATATACATTACTAGCGTGGAGTAATTATGCATGCAATTGGAATATGAGTAGACATATATGCATTCAATCATATGAGTTTTTATTAAGCATTCATCGCGACGCTCGACGATGAATTGATCGGCACGGCTCGGACGATCGCAGTAACCGGCATCTTTGCACCTTAGACGCAGGTATCTGTCAGCGATTTGTTATTTTAGTCTGTTATTCTTTTTTCGTATATTGTGAAGATTTTAGTCGCTTCTAATGACACCCACGAGAATAAAAGGGTGCCATATAAGAATATAAGCTGATACCACTATAGATACGGTCTGAAAATTGAGTACAAAAATAGCTTTACGACATTCCCAATACAGGGGTAGGCAGAGGTCAAGACAATTAAATCGTTTCACACCGAAGACGTTTTTTGGTACAACGTGACAGGTAGTGAGACTGTCGCCGTTTTTAAGTCCAAGCCGTACTTGTAAATCCAACCGAAACTTGTAAATCGTTCACAAGTTTTGAAAACCCATTGTTACGAGCCTGCCACCTGGGGATCGAACTGGGATCTCTTCACTCGATCGATCACCCAACCGCTCGGATATCATGGCGATAAAGAATAGATAATTTAGAACTAATTGCCGTCTCGTGGTCAATGTTGTTAAAATAAATTTACGTACTGCTAATATCTAAATATTTGACATCGTATCTTGGAATATGGAATCGTGACTGGAAAAATAAAATCTTTTATTAAACGCATACACGACAGACGTATTAAATAAACGTACAGAATATATATAAGGTGCAATAGCGTTTTCGCGCCTAAACATCTTAAGATTTTTCTTATATACATATTTATAAGTAGAAAACTCATATATTTTTAATAATATTATTAGATAGCAAGAAATGTATAAATATAAACTGTGTAATATACAAATTTGTTTATTAACTTTTTAATATATTAATGCTCTGTTTTCGATGCCTATTAAACATTTTAGTTAAGGTTAACTCGCGGCTTCTAGCATAAAATTTATTGGGACGGTCATTGCCATAGTAATTCCATGGATTCAAACACGGTTACGGTTTCATGTTACAGGGAATTTTATTTACAGATATATCATTGGCCTGGTCAGAAGCTTACCGGTTCGTTACACGGTTCATATCGAAGCAAAAGATATCATTATACTTTAATATATTGCTTATTGATATTATACACAATTATTATATTATAATATACAAAATTATATAAAAATATATTCTGTGTATATATTAGTTAGCAATTAAATTAGATTAATGTTAGGAATTCCAAGTAGAATTAACACAGCAAAGTTTTTTTGGAATTTCACCATAATTTAATCACTCCCTTCCAAATTATCGAATAAGCTTACAGTCCTAAAGAGCTTAGAAGCATCTGTTGTCGTCGAGCACATGCTCAATAACAATGTGTTTTGTTTTTACGATGTTCATATGTCTTACATGTGACGTTCCCGAGTCTGATAACGTAAGTTATTTGAACAAAGCATCTTTAATTTATTGTTTCAAACGTGTATGTACCATAACCGTTTGTTAGAAATATATTGTTATCACGATACGATAAAGATACTATTTGCAACGCAGTGTGGGACTATAGCTATATCTATAGTACCAGCTTCACTTTTAAATAATATAGTATATTAATAATATCGCTTCTTATCATAAGTATAATTACGCTTCAGAATTTTAAATACCAGCTTTTGGAATGTGGTTTCGTCCGCACGGGCTGTTATAAATGGTTAATGTAAATTGTAATCAGAGGCTTCATCAAACAAATCAATAACTCCATTTTTATAACTTCATAAATAATGATTTTCCTATACAAACTTTCTTCGCCATTTTAACTCACTACGAAATAATTTAGAAAATGTAAATGAAACTTTGTTTTTTTATACTGTACTATTTGATACTAGGCCGTCGAAATACTTTAAAGCAAAATTTGAGTATTTGGTAAGTATTTGGATGGAGATATAAAAAATTCTAATTTAGCGAACGGCACCCCTTAAAACTTTTCTTTTACTCTTACAGCTGTATCCTTCTGGAATACACGTCCTAAATATTAGGAAAGCACAGTCATAATTCCTTAAAAAAAACAAATTAAATTTGACAACTTTAAACTATTTTTTAAATGTTCAAATAAGTAGTAAGTAAAGTGTATTTCTTTGTTTTTCTTACAAATAAAAAATGTTAACAGCTAGGTGCATAATGTATAATATATGTAAGATGTATGTTCTCTCCATTCTTATGTCCATTTTTTTTAGTTTCTGCAATTTATATGACATTATAGTCAGTTCAAGCGACGTCGAGTGATAACTACTGTGTTATTCTCATCAACGTTTATTTTATCATCACGCATTTAATACTTTTAGGATAGATAGTAACAACACTATAGTAATTTGTTGAATCCTACTAGGGACAAACATTTGTGTGATGAATATGATTTTTTTACTCGAGTAATGAATGTGTATATACATATACGTACGTATATATTTTGTATCGTTGGATACTAAGATGGCTACAGGCTAACCACTTGTCACGTCGACGAGACTAAATTGTCTAGACGTTTCTTCAACTTCTTATGAAAAATATATTTAAATAAACACAGTGGACTATTATAGAGATAAGGAGTCGTAAATTATAAAATTATTTCATTTCTTTTTCTTTGTTTGTTTTCTTTGACGTGAATCGGCTGCTTTTAGTCGACGTGAACAGCTTTTGTGGAAGGGTTATTTATCAACGTTTTCAGTCGACAACTAGTCACTATGATAAATCGTCGATACTTAGATATTTCATTCCAAAACTTAGAAAACTGCTGAAGTCATGCTTTGATTTTTGCCTGAGAATTGATCTAAAATTCTTGTGCAATAAAAAAGCTACGTCAGGCCCTTCGCAGTAGAGCGCTCCCTTAAAGACGCGATTAACCCAGGTTCGATTCCCGACCCCACACCACTAAATTTTAATGTTGCAATTTTAGTGTTGAAATCATCACAAGCTTGGCGAAATATTATCTCGAGGACGCATAGAGTCTGACAACTCGCACTAGAGAAGCATGTTGGTTGGTTACATGGTCTATTTTTACATGCACAAAGATTTTTAAATAGAAAATAAGTTCAAAAGAATAATTGACTTACACAATACAAAACACTAACAACAATCTGAAACGCTAGAGTAACTACAAGTGCATTATCTAAAATCAAGAAATGTATTGGGGAATCATAAGGAGGAGAAAAGAAAGGATTAGGGCCCGTGACCACAAAATACGGAAAAATAATTTGCTACCGCAAAGGAAGCACACGCTGCCTTTATTTAATGTTGGTATTTTCTGAGGTTTATTTCGTTGTATTACCTCGGTCATACCTTTTCATATAGCAAAAGCCGCTACTTGGCCCTCGAACAACAAAACATTCTCTTACTCTTTCTTTAGATTCTTTTGTGATATAAAACGCATTAAACATTTATCATACGCTTATTTACTTACTTAACGACTGTCTGCTGCAGGACTACAGGCTTGTCCCGTAAGCAGGATATAGTTAATTGTAAATAATGATTTGTGTAGTTTCACATCTAATATGCAATCAAACTTAATCGAGGCGTAACTTATGTCAAATGAATTTGTTCTGAAACTCGACTTAATATTAAATGAGCCAAATATATTGCGTATATTCGAGTTGGAAATTCGAAACCAGAATTTATAACTTTTATCAAAAGCTTTAAGCACTGTGTAATAAAGTGTTGGGATATATGAAACATAATGTGGAATAGTGTATAGATTGTGTAATTTTATTTATGTTTTAGACCCCCGACATCGCGCAAGTAGCGGAGCACATACATATGTTATTCTGCTGTAGTGTAAACTATACATTGAATTTCAATACTTCTCACATATGTATTTTAGGTCTTCTCACAATTTTCGCCTTTATAATGTAGCTATTGTAGATGTCGACATTGTAGCTATCGACATTGATTTAATATTATATATAAACTCTGTTAAGCACTTAAAAACATTTAATTAGTAAGAATAATGTTATTTCGCAAAGTCTTCGCAAGTACGAGTATCTATATTTCTATTAGAGTTTTCTCTGAGTAAGTTGTTTATTTACTTGAACATCTTGGTGTAATATATTTATTTATCAACATTTCTATCAAACAACTAAGCACACAAAGATAAATTATCAATAGGGAATAGTCGTATGCGACATTACATATTTTCTATTCTACTTTCTGTCTACTTCTATATTAGCTCAAAGGTGGTAGTAGTAAGGCAGATGCGTCCTAATATTTATTAAGTTTTTATATAAGAAATTTATCTGTTATGAAAATGAAAATACAATAACTTTATCAAATTTTTGTATTTTTTTAATCGGTCCTTGATCAGTAAGCAAAGATTTAATTCACTCCGATTTTTTAAAGACGGTGGAAATCACGTTCAAAGCTCCCGTTACATAGAAACATACATACCAAAGTACTGAAAGTAAGGTAAAATTAGTAAAAAGGTAATTTTTAGCAACACTCATCATTCCCCTTTACAATTCCTTTCTTAAAGGCCGACAACGAACTTTAGTGTTAAACTGATACGTGGACGATGATATTCCATTACCATAATACGAACTGATTACTCGTACACCATTCTAGTTTAACTTCAAACCGGCTAAAGCTCAATTGGATTCAACACCCAATCTCGAAAATCTCTAAATCAATGTGAGTGACATGCAATACGGATGTTGAAGTCGTTAAACGTTATTGTTGTTTTATTTGATGTGAGTGCAATGAATGCTAAATACAAACGCCCTACGGCATCGTATTTTACGTTCAAATCACAAAACCATAAAGCATGCTACCGCAAAGCAGGGATAATCACTTATTAACCATCAGATGTTAGGTTAAAGTGTTTATATTGTACCTATTCAAACTTTAGATAGATAGATAGAGAATTCTTTATTGCACCCGGCCGCCGTCTATACGTCCAAACCAACTATACAAATTGTACATAAGTTCTGAAAAAACTCTCATTCATTAAGAAAATGGTAAAAAAATTCAAGGCAGAAACTTCTCCCGTAAAGCTGTATGCCATATTCACCATGCCTTTCAAACGGGTTGGCGACCACACCCACGAGACTAAGTTAGCATATGCCTACGAAGATACAAGTTATCTCAGACAATACTACTTGACAATAATACAGACTAGGTACTTTGACAGTTAAATTTACACTTTGAGCGATGAGGAGTGTTAGTCAATTTAGATTTGATTATTTTTTTTTATAGAAAAGGGAGGCAAATGAGCAGGTGGCTCACATGATGGTAAGTGATTACCGCCGCCCATGAACACCCGCAATACCAGAGGCAGGGTTGCTAGGGGTTCGGACACTCCTCGTCAAATGCGTCAGATGTGCTGGGGACCATGTCGCAGCAGACTGCCCCAAACCCAGATGGGCCACCGAAGTGCGCCAACTGTGGTAAGGCGCACTCGGCGAATGATAGAAGATGCGCTTTTATACAGCGCATGGCCCGGAAGAGGGGTATTAGAATGCCCCCTCCCATCCCTCCCCCGCCGGCACATGCGCCGCGGCCAAAAATTGTCAGAAGTCCACCACCGGTCGCGATTGGGATACTCCTGAAGACAGCCGATGTGGAGCTAAGGATCTACGCAGCGTACCGCCCACCCAGCTCCTTTCTCTCTCTGCCCCTCGGACATCTGAGCCGTCATGGATAACAGTTCTTCTGTCATCATGGCAGGAAATTTCAATGCCAAACACCTGGCATGGAGTTCGCGCATCATGAACCCCGCCGGCAGGAGACTGTTTCAAGACGCCGAGGAAGGGTGATATGAAGTGATGGGACCAGGAGCTCCCAAATGTGCCACCCCCCCAATGTGCCCCCCCCCAGTGTTGGGGGGGGGGGGTCTATGGGCCTGCACCCACCAGATGAAACGCAGAAGTTTGTTAGACTTCTACTTCACGCCGGTATTCTGTGAGGTCGTGGTACTTCCCCGGTCGAGCCGGCCCATTCATGCAACAACAAAAGCTGATGCGTGGCTCTACCACTGTTAAAATATATATTATATTCCATAATTATATTAAGAATATTCCATTATTGAACACTGTAATAACTGTATTATATTAAGACATATTCATTCAACAAAATTACATTTATACTTTATTGTCTTTCAACGTATTGTGTATATGTTATTACGTGAATATCAAATTATTTCAATATTCAACGCAAGTCTAGACGATACGAAGCTACAAATAGGACATCCCGTGCCATCTAGGGCACAGATATATACGATATATTTATAGTCCATCATTCTTGCACGAATTAACGCGTCTTGTCATACAACGCAAAACATGTTGACGACGTGTATTATGGGACCATTAGGAAATTGGCGAAATTCCATTTTGGTCATTCCAAGTCACGTCCTCAACGAGTTATGACCTCTTTGATAGCCAGCAATCGTCCCTAACATATCGTATAGTCTACATGGTGAGGATTACATAGATTACGGGTGTGTGAAATGTGTGAAAAATTAATAATTGATTACGGAAAATAAATTAAACCACGGTGTCCCATATAATCTTCGTTTAAAACTGAGGCGATGTTCGAAAACTCTGTCTACCCCAGTATTGGGAAATGTGGTAACGCTACATGTCATAGCACATATATTCATATAATATATATGCAGCACAGGTGTAGTTATAGGACAAGACTATTTAGTCTTTTGGGCTCATAACTTAATTGAAAACTCAAAAAACTCAATGGCAGTCGCCTTCTTCTTGAAATCAAACTGTCTATGACTGTCTGTACCTGGCTATCGTGGTTCAAAATTATTCTCCTTTTCTGTTATAATCTTATGTGGTCTTGCTACATAGACGTAAATATACAGTACGTACAAATATTCTTCTACCCAACTAATATTATTTTTCCATTTCGCATTTTACCACCGCATTTTACCAATATTAGGATAGACGGAGGTATAAACAATTAAGGATATAGACAGTTTATTTTGGTTTATTTGGGAAGTTTATTTGGGACCACATGACAGCGAGTGGAGACTTTAATCAATTTTAGCTCAGAAAAATGCAAGTTTTCTGTGAGAAAGACTTGAAACAAGATTATGCGTACCGAATTTTGACTTGTTATTAGCCCTAGGTCCGAAAAGGTACATTGGATATTTGTTACTGAAATAAAGTAACGAGTCCCGGATGGAAATATCGTGATAAGACACTGACAAATTGTAATAAGCAGTACCTTTTTAACTAATAAAAATAAATAAATAAACATCTTCACGCAATTCCCAATACAGAGGTAGACAGAGGTCTAGTCTAGACAATTAAGTCCCTGCGACACACCTTCCACCGAAGATATTTTCGGGACAACGTGACAGGTGGTGAGCCCGTCGCGGTCTGTATGTCCAAGCCAACGATGTAATTCGTACATAGGTTTTAGAAAAACCCATTAGTACGAGCCTGCCACCTGGGCATAGAACTCGGGTCTCTTGACCCGAAATTCCGACCACCCAACCACTCGGCTATCGTGACTTCTTGTTAACTTATTTATTTATTTTTTTATTTATCTTCACGCATAATCCCTGACGGGGTAGCCAGAGAGAACAGATCGCCAAGTGTCACGATCCCTACATACTTCTTTCGCTTCTTTCAGATTCATCATCTTCTTCATACATGCACGTTTAGGTATCCGAGTACTCTTGACCCTCCCCTCTTCGAGCAATTTGCTCACATGGTCTTCGAAAGTTAGTCTCGGTCTACCTCGACACCTTTTAATATTAACTTTCGCGCTATATATTTTCTTCACCATTCGGTCTTCACTCATTCGCTCAACGTGCCCAAACCTCCGAAGCACGCCCTTATCCATTCTTGAGACAAGGTCATCTTTCAAACCTGCCATATTGCGAATCTTTTCGTTTCGCTTTCGGTCGGCCATGGTAAGGCCGCACATTTAACGAAGAGATCGCATCTCCACTGCATTCAACCTGCTTTTATGCTTCTCCTGGCATACCCAGGTTTTGCTGCCATATAACAAAGTCGGTACCAACACTGCGTTATGTATTGCAAGGCGTGCACTTTTCACAACGCCTTGCCTTTTGATTAACACAGTCAGGGCACCATTGACTTTGTTCCCGGCTGCGACACGCCTGTCCACATCTAAATCACATTGTCCACATCTAAATCACATAAACTAATAAACATAAATTAGCAAACAGTAACTTAATAAAACACGTACACATTCTGATACTTTATAAGGTAGGGTTAGATTTAAATTTCACCTTGAAATATTAAACTAGGCGTCCAAATTATGACACTTGAAAAACAATCCTCGTAAATGAACTAGAATATTCCTAAATTATGTGTCCTTTGGGTCTCATAAAACAAACGTGTGAAATTATAAGCATGTATTATAAGCATGTATCCTTGTGTTGATGTAAAGCCATGAATATATGTACAGCAACTAAAATGTAAAATTAGAAATTAAGGCCAGCTTTAATTTCAATCTTACTTTGGATTTTCACATCATTATCGGCTAAACTACGTGTGGGTTCTTAAAACACAATCTCCTTATTCTATATTTACCCGAGGTCCCGAAAATATCTTTGGTGGAAGGTGGGTCAAAGGGACTTAAATGTCTAGACTAGACCTCTATAACCCCAGTATTGGGAATTGCGTGAAGATATTTATTTATTTATAACCAGATTGCACACAACAATTACAGAATTAGTTACAATAAAGGTAGTTTGTTAATTTTTAAATATATTGAAATAACGCTGTCAAAAGTACCTGCATTAAGTTGAACATTGAATAAAAGATCTTCCCCTAACTTAATATATGTAATAGAATTTTAAGTCCACAAAGTAAGTTTTCTCAGATAATATTAAAATAAACGCCTTTCTTAATTGTGATGTTTATCTGCTCCATATACCTCAGCATCGAAGTACTTATTAAAAGTGAAGTTCTTGTTGAAACTTCTTTGGTTACATCAAGAACTAAAAAATCTTGATTATTGAGCAGATTTAATATCAACGCTAAAATATTTAAATCAGTTATCATCTTGTAGCTTAAAGATATCTACTGCAGAAAACAGACTTGTGTCACCAAATCATTAATAAAAAGGATTTATTAATGTTTCAGAGAATTATGAGCTATTCCTCATTGCCTAGTGAAGAAAGAAATCCGTCATTTGATTTATCTTCATCTTCCGGTACGTTGCCAGTAAATATATTCCTAAAAATTCAGTAGTAGCTGATTTATCACACATGTTGTTCGCTTGGTACAAAATTATCACTTATAAATTTAGGAGATAAAATATTTATATCAAAAATAGCTTTTCTGCATGCGTAAAATTATCAAATGCTGCCTGCGTTAAAATTAGCTAGTTTGATACTATACAGACTTCAAAACGACACCATATCCAATATTGCTACATGTTGATAAATGACAATAATTTTATGATTCTCTAAGGGTGAAACTATTCAAATTGAGATACACTAAATTCCATTCCAATGGATTCGATAATTTTATAAAGAAGCCCAGCCCAGGTCTGCAATTGCATTTCGTTTCTTTTATTATTTTAATTAAAATTTTTAGATTTGTTAAATTAAATATGAGACAAGTATTTCCTTTTTGTTTTGCAATATATTTGTAAAGATAAAATATAATATAAAAAAGTAAATACATAAGTATTCACTTATTAGGCGAACCTTATGTCTGACATGACTTTAACTCAGTATAAAATAAGAAGAGTAATAGTAGATTAAATAAATACATTTGACAAGACAATCATTTTGTATCGTATAATCCATCAAAATTACTAATAAATGTCTAGTTGCAACTAACAACTTAATTCTGGTTTTTGTTTGTTTCTAGGTGGAACAGATTCCTACAGATTGTATACGGATATTACGTATTTGTATCTGCTTTTTGCTTCTAATCCAATAATATTTGTGATTATTTGGAAAGTAGAACAAGTTTAATATGGTAATAAATAAAATTAAACGTAATGTTGGGCGTAAAATGGATGACATCTGGTTACGATCAAACTTCATGTATTTCTCGATGTAATATTTCTCAGTCTAGAGTAAACGTTATTGTTTACAAACCTTCTCTGTAATCTACTTCATACGTATAAGTAATTTCATGAAAATAACACGATGTTAAAGTCAACAGTCTCTCTTATAAAGGAGCGCTCACCGTAGTCAAAATGCTTGGCAAGCGGATTAGCGATCACAGTACCAGATACTGAACCTTAGGCTCTGCTGTCCCCCCTTCCCCAATTCTGGGGGCGGGGGGTCTCTAAGGCCGGCGATGCATCTGCCTGGTATTGCGGGTGTTCATGGGCGGTGGTAATCACTTACCATCACATTACCAGTGGTAGAGCCACGCATCAGCTTTTATTGTTGCATGAATGGGCCGGCTCGACCGGGGAAGTACCACGACCTCACAGAATACCGGCGTGAAGTAGAAGTCTAACAAACTTCTGCGTTTCGTCTGGTGAGTGCAGGTAACCGGAGGCCCACACACACCCCTCCCCCAATTCTGGGGGCACACTAAGGGAGGCAACGCATCTGCTATGCCTCTGGTATTGCGGGTGTTAATGGGCGGCGGTAATCACTTACCATCACGTGGGCCACCTGCTCGTTTGCCTCCCTTTTCTATAAAAAAAAGATAGACTGTAAGTTCGTTATTTTTCACGATTTCGTTTGGATCTTTGGGTGTTTGGGGGATCGGGATTTCGAGTCAAGAGACCCGAGTTAGATCCCCAGGTGGCAGGCTCGTACCAACGGGTTTTTTAAAAACTTATGTACGAATTATATCGTCGTAATAAGTAATTAAATCTATGTTGCATCGCGCAACTCTAAATAGTTTTACGAAACCTGGAATTAGTGTAAGTAAATAAATGATGATGTTTTTTATCTTCTTTCTATATTCTTGATTCGATAATATTTTCTAGATTCAATAAATTTTCTCAATAATATAAAATATAAACGTGTTCTATATTCCAGAAGGACGCGAATGCGTGTGAGACGTGAACTGTTTCTATAACATTATACAAATAATATAATTTTAATGATTAATTTATATGCAAACCACGACATTGCCAATATCGATGTTGTCATTTACGTTTATATGTAATACAAGCCATTAACATACGATAATCACAATGGCTATCGATTATATTACATCTGTATACTTTGACGATAGCCGAGTTGGTAGTAACCCAGTCTTCGAAGCTAAGGATTGCGGATTTGAATCTCGCTAAGGGCAAAAAATTTGTGTGAAAAGTTTTTACTAGAGTCATAGATGGTTATGTGCATGTTTTAATACATAAATATATGACGATGAGCTCAACAACTGTCAGCTTATCTCCAATAAGCTTTGATGAAAAAAAGGTCCACAGGACATTATTTTCCAGATCTTTGCTTACACCAACATAGGAAAATGTGTGAAGATAAAGACCTCATAACAATAATATAAAGTTTTAATCTCAAATTATAGGTAGACGTAAATGTAATAAAAAATCTGTAAAATTGGGTTTAGCTGTTTACATTGCATTAGTTATTTTCGAATTTTATCCACCTTTGTTACGCATCCTAATATTGTTTTATTTAAAGAAACACCTGTCTTGAGACCGAACTGTATAATGTACAGAAATATAAAGCTGACATTATGATATAATTTATTAATTTTGAGGTTTAAAAATTTATTACGTATCGAGCTATAAGTCAACCTATTTAAATAAAAAAATTATCATCACCATATTTCCAACACAGGGTTACACAGACGTCCTGACAATTCCCTTGGAAGCACCTTTCACCGATGACATTCTTGGGATGACAGACAGATGGTGAGCCTATCGCCGTTATTACATCCAAGTTAACGATATAAATCGTGCATAATTTAAAAAAAAACCGTTTGTACGAGTCTACCACCAGGAGATCGAATTCCAATCACCCAACCACTCGGCTATCGTAACATATTTGTATAAGATGTATATTATTTAAATAAGGCGCAATATTCAAAGAAAAGAACTTATAATAGGAACGAACAAGTTTTAATAATTAGAATTAGAGATATACCTCTACTTTTATTATGAAAAGTGAGGCAAGGAAAATGTCTACGGTAGGATGAAGGGCCATGGCAGTTGGCAAGGGCACGGTTGCCGCGCTACGGATCGCGTAATATTTTCTATTCTGGTAAAATAGATTTCCTGCTTACTTTAGAGGACGATTAGTTAGAAGTCTACGCAATTTAGTCCTTTCGGTCCACCGGAAATTATTTTGGGCAACGTGATAGTCTGCCTGAAGGGTAATAACATTGGACATTATTTTTTTTTTATTAAAGGATAAAAACACTCAATAATCAATATTAAATTTTACTTTCCATATACAAAAACATGGCCTTTCTTATATTCAAGTAACAATTTGGACTCTGTAAGGCACAGTAACATTATGACAAAGTGTCGCCCACTTTAATTAATTAAAACATATTACATTAAAACATAGAAAACATAGAAAATTAAAACATAGAAAAATAAAAAAATAAATTTTCTTCACCATTTGGTCTTCCACATGCGGATCGAACTCGGGTCTTTTGACACGACCCACCCAACACTCGGCATATCATATCATGACTTAAAATCGTCATATCGTGACTTAAAATTTATTTAAAGAATATTAATATTTGTGTTTGAACAGATGGATGTATATACATTTCTACATATTTATGAATCTGTGCTATTCTATAAAAAATCCATTTTAAGGGGCACTTGGACACGAAGAATGCGAAAGTCTCACCACCTCTCACGTGGTCCCAAATAAAGCTCCGGTGTAATGTGAATCTAAAATGCTAAATTATCTAGACCTCTGACTACCCTTTTATTAGGAAATGACAAAAAAAACTGTCTTACTTATTAAGTAGTAACGTTAAATATTTTATTTACATGATTTTTAAAATTACTTAAGAGTTAAAATAACATTATAAAATTTGTCTTATAATTTAAACTTAACTCTGCGAAATCTTGTGAGACAATCAAAACTCTTGCTTTACACATTGCTTCAGAAACTTTGTCTTCATGTTTATGCTAATATCTTTCTAACTGCCATAAACCACCTTGTCTGATAATAAGTTACAATTTTGAATTTTGTCGTCTTTTTAGACCTATTTAGAGTTCAACAAGATTTGTAAATATACTTAATGGATATAAAAAAATAAAAATATTATGAACGTACATTTCTACATTCATAATATTTATACATTATACATTTCCAAATATATGCTCGCTTTATATAAATATATTTGGGTATAATAAATAAGAAAAATAAATAGTATATACATGTACATATGTACTTTATCAAATGAGGAAAACAACATTACAAATGAATATACAGGATGAACGCGATATTACAATTTTAATAAGCTTTTCCTCGATAATATACTAATCGTAGAGTATATTTTTTAATAACATATAGTAGTAAAGTCAGTGTATTATATTTTGTAGTCAAGTAACAAAATACATAGGAAAGTTAGAAAACATAATAAAAACGGAACTTCTTATGTGTACCAAGGAGCAGCATAAGCTCGCCTCGATTGATATTAAGTGGATACAGTTACTCACATCACAAATAGGAACCTCGACCTGTTTCGTTTACCAGGCGCACCATAAAAAATTACATGAGAAGTATTTAGCAAAAATAGTATACATTTCAATATAAATATATGAATATAATAAATAAATAAAAGAGTCACGACAGCCGAGTGGTTGGGAGGTCGGAATTTCGAGTCAAAAACCCAATTTCGATCCGCAGTTGGCAGGCTCGTACCAATGGGTTTTTAAAAAACTTATGTACGAACTATATCGTTGGCTTGGACATAAATACGGTGACGGGCTCACCACCTGTTACGTTGTCCCGAAAATATCTTCGGTGGAAGGTGGGTCAAAGGGACTTAATTATCTAGACTAGGCCTCTATCTACCCCAGTATTGGGAAATGCGGGAAGCAAAATACAAATAAATATATATATATATATATATATATATATATATATATATATATATATATATATATATATATATATATATATATATATATATATATATATATATATATATATATATATATATATATATATATATATATATATATATATATATATATCTTGTTAGGTAATTTTAACGAGGTAATCTTTTATATATATTTAAATTTAGTAGTATATTTAATTATATATTAGTAAACTAAGAAATGTGAACAAAATTCCAATCTGTATTATAATATATCACAAAATGTATCATAGCGAAGTTTGGTTACTCATGACCTGATGACATGGTCACGATACATAAAATATCGGCTCGATAAGAGTTTAATAGTTCAGAATCTGTTTACCTTTTGGTCTGTTTAATTAGGTGAACTAAAGGAGTATTGGAGAGGTATATTGGCCAACTATTACCTCACTTACCAAACGAAAAGCGGAAGCATCTCTCTAGTATTCTGCACGCTGCCATTTGCCTACACTGCGTACAAATATTTCTTGAAAGGTCAATAAGAATTTATTCAACCTGTATAAGTGACGGTTCTAATTATAGGAAAAAATGCCAGCGTGGGGTGCTAAGTAGAGCCGAAATAAGCAAAAACATTAACAACGCTCTGTTTCATCACAATTATTCTATTACCGGAATATCCAGTGACACAAAATATCTTTCGGTTCGGACAAAGTGTTAATGAAATATTACGTACTGCTCACCGAAGAGGGGAATGTTTTATTCATTTGTATGTATCACTGCTAATGAAGTGTAATACTTCTGAAGGAAAAGAAAAAAAGTAATTATATTTACAATTTTATTATTTTCTTATATTTCGTTAAGCTTTGTTTTTAATTAAGTAATAAAGTATATTTAAAACGTGCAATTAGTTATTTGCAGGACAGAGACTTATTTCTCTTAGACAACTAGATATTGTTTTTACCACTTCTATAATAAGAATTAGTCAAAACCTCAATCAGCAAGCGAAATGTGATCGCAGAACCAAAGCCTACAACAACTATACTGTAAAGACAGATATGTGATATCTCTAGGCATAGTAATTAATACATCCAACAACCAAAATTATTAAAATTATTTTCCTATATATACAAACCTAAATAAATAACGGCCTGTTAAAGTCCACTTTAAAGTCCCCACGAGAAATATGCCTTTTCCGGATTGGCGATAGCAAAACTAAACACCTCGCACTGTACACGCGGTTGTTTTAATTATGTCTAATATTTTTTAAGGATTAGCGGAAGCTATTCCGCTATGTGTCGGTAGCCAATTGTATTTGAAAGGTGTGACATCGTTGCCTCCTTCGACACCCTCGAACGGTTTATTCTGATGCTGTTACAAGACAATAACGTTATTTACGACATATTATTTAACAGTGTATCTTGTAGTTACGGGATGCCCTAGTCAACGCATTATAAATCGCTTCGTACTCTAACATTCTGAATATATAATCTAAAATAATAAATAAAATATATATCTTCACGAAATTCCCAATACAGGGGTAGACAGAGGTCCAGTCTAGACAATTAAGTCCCTTTGACCCACTTTCCACCTAAGATACTGTAAGGACAACGTGGCATGTGGTGAGCCCGTCGCCGTCTTTATGTCCAAGCCAACGATATAATTCTAACATAAGTTTTTGAACAACCCTGTGGTACGAGCCTGCCACCTGGGGATCGAACTCAGGTGTCTTGACTCGAAATTCCGACCACCCAACCACTCGGCTATCGTGACTTAATGTATAATCTGAATGCATATTTGACCTCTTTCAGTGCGTTGCGTACGCACCGGTTTTTATGGTTTCTCTAGCTCGGAAATCCCGCGTTCGATTCCGAGCGCGTCCATTGAGAACACTTTCTACATTGTTTTGGGTCTTGGTGTTTGTGGTAGCTCCTTTGTTTCTGAATCCATCCAATACAAGTGCTTCAGTAAGAAGTAACGTAGAATGTAATTAATATTTTGGAATTTGAGCAATTTTTATGAATTTATCCGTGTCTTTGTATGTATTTGTTTATTATTTATATAACAAATTATTCTTGGATATTTATTTTAATAGAAAAATCTGAAAGTAAATTATGTTCAGTGAAACGGATGTCAGCTTAAAACGAAACCGTCGTTTTACGAAAAAATCCAATCAGTTTTCCAATTCAAGAGTGCAATTGCTTTAAGAAAGACCATTGAGTCGGCTGGTTATCTTCACTTGTAGTGTATTGATTTTACTATAAAAATAGAGACAACGCTTTTACGAATGAACTGCTCTGGATATTTAATGGATACTTTCAACATTGTTCACGATGTTAGCAAGCTCAAAAAACGAAATAAGTACACCTCATAAACGTGTAAGTAACGTTTATGTGCAGGACAAGCACGTCGACATTCGGGCAAATCAAGTATTAAATGATACTTCATTTAATAAGTATTTGCCCCAATAAAATATAGCGTCAATAGCTTAAAGGTTTTTGGGTGCGGACTGCGAAACGTAACGTCGCAGGTTCGGGCCAGCCATTCAACTATTGTCGTCGACCACTCCAGACATAAGTATTGCAGCTTAGTTGGGGTGGTTAACAGGAGTACTAGTAAAGTTATCGGATATTGCTAGTATTCATTAAAAATAAACAAATACCATGTGCCAGCTTTATAATTTACCGTACCCACTTGGAGAGTAAGTGGGCTCTTTTCGCAGCTATTGCAAAAGGCGACTAAGGGCGAGAGAGAAGTCTTGGAAATAGCAATAAATACCGAGAGATGGCGGTATAACCACTCGAAAAATAGCAGACATTTTCTGGTACTGCGTTTGCCAATACGTTTGCCAAGTGTGATGATTATGTATGATACGAGTAATATCTCAAAAAATACAGAATAAATCGGACCGGTGACGGGCTGCAGCATCAAAAGAAGTATCTGGTACTTCGATCACCATTCCGACCGCCCAACGTGGTGATTACGGCAAATCGTACTTAAATGAAAAGCCTATGTGGTATTTTACAGGTCGTTTAGTAACTAAGTAGCAAATATGTAATGCACGGTCTGATATTATGTAGTTTTCTATTTGTAAAATAATGTTCACAGTTTCTTAAAAATATTTAAGATTTTACTACAGCGATGGTTCACGATATAAAAAAGATGGTACCTACGCAGTTTTTATTTTTTTATAATTAAAGGAACACATTACCTAACAAGCAACAACTATACCTTTCTTAGGTCGATTAAAAATGTAATTGGGTCATCTACGGTGACCATCACAAGACCACTACTCACGTGCGCAATGATTACAACTTCGGATTTTCCAAAGATCTAGTATTGAAATTTTATTAGTCTGATAATAAATAAATAAACACATAGATAGGGATAATATAACATACTTGAAATGACCCCAAAGTTAACAGCTTTAGCACTTGTATCATGGAACCAGAAACAACGAAGGTATCACAAACACCCGGACCCAAGAAAATGAAGAAAAAAATGTTTTCTATTTCGACCCAACCGAGAATCAAACCCGCGAGCTAGCGACACCATGGAAACCGGTGAGTGCGCCATCCGTCCTCGGAGGTCGCCAGCCCAAATAGATAGTAGTTTCATATCAATTCACTTGAAGACATTGAAGGATTAAGATTTTCTTTGAATATAACTAATGCCTTGTCTCTAGAGTATAGTCTCTGGCCTCTTAGTTTATAACTATGACTAATTAATAGTCTCTAGACATAAACAATTAAAAGCTCTTTGTCGACTCACTTTCGCTTATTAATTTACTCATAGTAGTAAATTAAGTTAATTACACTGAATTCATTTACTATAAGGGATATGCAGAACTTTATGTTCAAAGTTTAATTGATAAATGTATTAGAGAGTTCCTTTAGCAAATTGGTGATAAACAGCAAATTAGATCGGAAGTTTGACTTCAAGTTTAGCTATTTAATTTAATTTATTACTTACCTAAATTGATTTTCTATGGTTTAGATAGAATTATATCGTTGTTGTAAAATTTTTATCATTGAATTTGACTAAGAATTTCGACATAGCTACTATAGCTGAGCGATTCGGTGATTGAAATTCGAATCAGAAGACTCGAGTTCTATTGCCAGGGATAAAGCTGGGCCTCTAGGTAACGGAATTTTTTTCATTTGTCATTGGATTGGAAACCAAGAAGGCGAGAAGCTCATAATCTGCTCGTTGTCACAAATAAGCTCTCGTGAAATGGGAGTCGAAAGATAAGAAATAAGTTTACTAGACCTCTGATTATCCCTTCGTAGGGAAATGCGTAAAAATAAAAAAGTGCATATACTTAGCGTTTCTTTACAATTAATAACATAGTGATTAAAAATGTTAATAATCAAACATCAATCTATTATCTCTTATACTCTAAGAATGTATTTCGGTCCAAACTACATTAGTGACAAATTAGTAATATTATGTTTGCGTTGAGATTATTCAACGAGAATAGATACAGTGTCAATGAGCGGTTACCGTGAAGTGATTAATGATTTTGTTACTCGCCAACGTAAATAAAAAGGATTTGTAAGAGAATCACTAATATATTATTTCCGTGCGTACCTTTCCCTACATATTTATATCACATCCAATTATTATTAATTACAATTACTCACGAGCCACTTTTATGTTACTAATGATGTTATGGAAATTCAAGATAGCATTTATTTTTTTGTATGTTTACTTACTTAACGGCATGTGAATGTACACTGCGGGATGTAGTGATAAATAAAGAGCAAATGCTCTTATAACTTTAGGGAGAATTTGTAATCGCACCACCAGAAAAGACAAGATAGCCGAGTGGTTGGGTGGTCGGATATTCGAGTCGAGAGAACCGAGTTCGATCCTCAGGTGGCAGGCTCGTACCAATGGGTTTTTCAAAAGCTTATGTATGAATTATATCGTTGGCTTGGACATAAAGACGGCGACGGGCTCACCACCTGTTACGTTGTCCCGAAAATATTTTCGGTGGAAGGTGGGTCGTAGGGATTTAATTGTCTAGGCTAGACCTCTGTCTACCCCTGTATTGGGAAATGCGTGAAGATATTTATTCATTTATTTATTTTTACCACCAGATACGTCGCAACATAGAAGTTACTGTCAGTCACCGATCTACTCAACTTTGCATTGTTGTTTCGAAGTAATTATCGAATCAGTTGTCGACTTACATTGCCATAGTTTTGTGACCCGTGCGCAGCCGACTTTGGGTCGCTTATATGTATATACAAAATAGTTTTTTTTAATCTAAAATTTTAATTTTGTTCCGCATCTAAAGCTATGCATACATTTAATGATAGTAAGATACACTAAGTGCTAATGAGGCTGTTTATTCTAAAATATAACCTCAAAAACCATAAAAAAGTCACGACAGTGGCTGGATCATCGGGATTCTGAGTCAAAAGACCTGAGTTTGATCCCCAGGTGGCAGGCTCATTCAAATTAGTTTTTCAAATCTTAAGTACGAATTATATCGTTGGCATGGACATAAAGACCGCGACGGGCTCACCACCGGCCATGTTGTCATGTTGTCCCCTGTCGCTTTGTCCCAAAAATGTATTCAGTGTAAGGTGGGTCGAAAGGACTTCATTGTCCAGACCTCTGTCTACCCCTGTATTGGGAATGTCGTGAAAAGAAATTTTTTAAGTCAAAAAGTTCTTTCTCTTCATTCAAATTCACTATTTTCTTCATACACGTACATCACTAGGTATTCAAGAACTTTGTACCTTTCCACATAGAGAAATATGGTCTTTAAGCATGGTCTTTGAAAGTAAACCTCGGTCTACCTTGATCCCTTTTATTGGTGAAAATAGGCGGGCAGTGCGGAACAGCTCTATGGATTTGGCTTGCATTACATATATTACGTTAGAAAAATATTAGTAACAAAGATTTTATTGAGTCTTAGTCACCGAAAAATACTGAAATTGAGGAACATACTTTCTTGTGACATTTTTTCGCTAATAAATGTAGCGATCACTCATATATACATATGCCTTTCCTCGTATTCTTTAATATTCACATTTTTATAATACAATTACGAAAAAAATTATTGATACTAGAAGACCCATGCAGCTCCAGAGTATTGGGTTGATAATGAAATAACATTCATAAATAATGATTAATTGTTACGTAACCTGAATATTTTCTTCATAAATAATGTGGGTCGAAGGGACTTAAGTGTCTAGACTTGACCTCCGTCTACCCCTGTATTGGGAATTGCGTGAAAATACAAAAAATTTGGGATCGAAAATAATATTTTACTGAAAATCATTGTTCACACTTAGGCGCTCCTCCAACTCAAACATTTATGTATGGTCAACAAGTTATGCGCACAGAAGTAGAAATGGAAGGTGCAAAACAAACCGTGTAACTCTATAAGAACCCAAGAGTATATAAAATATGAAAAGCTATAAAATCATATAACATGTGTAGGCGTAACTTGAAAAGTGCCATAGTTGATAATGGTGATATCTCGATGTTGATGAATCAGTACCGACCCTTCCGAAATATATTGGATTGGGCCAGCCGGACGGACGTTACGTAAATTTTTTGATATGCAGATTTTAACAGGACAATTAGTTTGCTATAAATAAATATATACACCTACCACAGTTTAAAAAACTTGAAAAGTAATACTTTAGTAAGTAGTTGTTTTAGTATAAAACATATATTTATTAAGCTTTTCAGCAAAGTAAATAAATTTAGAAGTCAAAAAGTGTGATCTAATTAAAACGAGTGAAAGGTATCTAAGTTTAAGTAAGCTCGTTGAGCAAGGTTAATTTTCAAATAAATATTATTTTTGTACGCAATTTTCTAATTCTGAAAATCCGTAGAGCAAACTAAGTTAGCTATAAATGATTAAATTAAAATTCATGTATTTTACCCGTATTTAATAAATATAATTTACTATTTCGTTATTGTTATTATTTACATTAGTTATCATTGTTCAGTATTACTAAAGTTTATATTATATTCTTAGTAGTCACGATAGCCGAATGTTTGCGTGATTGGAATTGCGTGATGGCTAAGAATGGTTTTTTTTTTCAAATACTTTCGTACGATTTATATCGCTGGCTTGGACTATTATAAAAACGGCGACGGAATCACCACCTGTCACGATGTGATAAAAAAAATGTCTTCGGCGGAAGGTGGCTTGAAAGGACCTCTGTCTACCCCAGGTGCGAATTTCAATAATTTTAAGTGTTCTATATTATCCAAAATAATTAAAAAATAGGCCATAGAAAGCTTACAACAGAGGAAGATAATTGTTTTGTTCGTCGCTTTTGTCATTTAAGAAACTCTCCTTATAGAATTTACGACGCGTGTTGAATGACAAAGTGATGGTATTTTAAAGACACCCCGTCGTGTTTATGACTATATCATTACTTTTACGCGCAAACGTAATAAAAATATATTGGTAGATGAAAATAAATCTGTAAACTGCAATTTTTTTATGTATATATCTATTTCTTCACGCTATTCCCAATACAGGGGTAGACAGAGGTCGAGTCTAGACAATTAAGTCCCTTCGACCCACCTTCCACCGAAGATATTTTCGGGACAACGTGACAGGTGGTGAGCCCGTCGCCGTATTTATGTCCAAGCCAACGATATTCGTATATAAGTTTTTGAAAAACCCATTGGCACGAGCCTATCAACTGGGGATCGAACTCGGGTCTATTGACTCTAAATTCCGACCACCCAACCACTCGGCAATCGTAACTTTTTATATATCTATTATCTTTTTATATATTCAAATAGATATATTTATATATCAATTTGAAGTTATATCTCTTTGGTTGCATTTTGTAGAGGGTAAAATTAAAAGCTGCACTTACAGCAGGTCACAGAAATGCGTCATTGTACAATTGAGAGCTTTTATAAAATTTAAGTTAAATAATTAATACTAGCTGCACTCTTGGTAATAGACCTTGGATTTCCTATTCAAGTTTTGGGTTTCCTATTCGTGATACGAATTCCGATCAACCAACTCGACTATCAGAGCCCAATATTTTAATAATTTTTTTATTCTGTTTTGTTTTTGAGGTTGTTTTGGGCATATCGGTGACATATTGTTTAGCTTTTAACATGTTTTCCATATAGACAATCTAACATATATGATATGTCTCATACTTACGTGCAAGTTCTGGTAGACATTTTTAAAATTATTCGTTAGAGCAACAATATTGACTTAATGAACAATGACAATATGAACTTAATGACTTTGTTTTATCTTTGCTCTGTTTATTCCTTGTAATGACTATTACTAACTAATGAACTTAAGACATGTTTATTAAATAACCATTATGCATTTTTATGACATTCTCACTAAATAAGATGACATGTTAAATTTCAATATGTATGTAACAATTTCGATATTTAAAGCTTATCGTATGATTAAAAGAAATCCTTATTATTTCCGAGTCGAGCTCTCTTATCGTCCACTTAAGTTAACCTATCGAGGATGTTTCTTATGAAACCGTTATGATATCGAAAGAATTTCATTTTTTTTCCCTATCGGGCGACGTCTTTAATGGGTTACGTAGTGTCCGCTTTATAGCCTCTTCATCATTTTCAGCCATTCCTGCAACAAATTGCTTCTGGGGTAATGGTCTTTGAGGCGAGAGATGTTCACTGTTCAGTGTAATATTAGATTTATTTTCACGTAAAACGGAATAAGTAGCTCCAGATTATGTTTCATAAAAACATACGACTTTTATGAAATATTACAATGTAATAATAAGCTTTAATTACAGACACAGACAGAATTGAATAAAAATAACAAATAGGAACAACGAACGAAGACGAAGTGATCAGTGCATTATTATTTAATATGTTATGTTTATTTAATATTGCATATTAAATTAACATAACATATTAAATAATATTCTTTAATCGAATTTTTTCTTTCTTAAATAAACAAATTTATTGGTGATCAACCAATAAATTTATTTTATTTTTAAATTCGGAGTATAATGAGCTTACCTCAGCAGTAGTCTCTCGCGTGATGTAGAGAAGCCCTTTATAATCTGTGAAAGCTCATTACATATCATTCCCATGAATATCTACAAAGTGTTTTTATCTCCGAAGTCTAAGATAGAATGCCTCAGTCCGTTACTAAACTAATTATCTATTTATTTAAAACCGATAAAAAGTCCCGATAGCTGAGTGGTCGGGTGATAGTTCGAGTCAAGAGACCCGTTTTATCCCCAAGGCTCGAACCAATGGGTGTTTTTAAAAACTGATTTTGTATATGTTATTATGTACGATTGTATTATTATTATAAATATTGTAGATTATATGTTATTATTGTTTTACTATGTACGATTTTGTTGGCTTATAAATGAAAACGGCGACGGGCTTACCACCTGTTAAGTTGTCACAAAAATGTTTTTGGTGGAAGGAGGGCCTATTATGCAATTTACAGCTTCTCACATCATCCTTCAACTTGACATACTTCTTTCGCTTTAATCTTAATATACTGTACTTCTAACAAGACCATTGTGCAGAACATCAGAATTAGATCGTGGAACTTTTGTCTTGGTCTTCTCTTTCCCAAAATTCTAGTTAACCTTGCCTCATACAAATTTTTATAATATTTTTTATTGATTCTCTCCACATGCGTAAATAATCTATGCACACCTGTCTTAAAGTTTTATTAACTCACCGAATACGAAATTTAGCAACATGTATGTATAACAAAATTGCCTATTGGAGTGATAATATTAACTTAACCAGATATCTTAATTTTGAAATAGAATTCGCCTTGGAAACCACATGAAACCTTACGAAAATCCGATAATCAAAGAGATCCTATACACCAGAAGAGCTTCGTGTTAATTATAGGCTTCGTTTGCTTATTATTATAACAATTACATCTATGAGTAAATAACAAAGGCCTTGTTTGTTGTAGATTTATGAGAACATTTTATTATAACTATTATTTTCAATTAATCGTAAACATAATAACTTCATGCGATTGAAATGTAGTTTATTCAGATAACTCAATTCACTTAACCGCCTGGAAACGTCCTCTGCACGACGAAAATTATTATATTCTAGCGATAATATTGCCATTCTTAAGACTTTCCCACGACACCACGAATATGTAAGGGAGTAGAAAATTTTTAAATTTTCATCTGTACCACCATATGCGTAATTTTTTTTTGTTGTGGAGGTGAGTCACGGATATTGTTAAGGCATGAATAGATCAACAAGCAAAAATAAATAGTAAAAATTGGCCAGAGAAGGAGCACGGCCTTGCTAAGTAAATGCGTGAAGCTTTTTGAACGATGAGTAAAGTCACCGGCCAACTCCCTCTTCTCCCTTTTCTCCCTCCTCTCTTCATCTCCCATAAAAATTGTTCTCAAGAGGACTTAAAACTTCTGTTTTTTACGTTTTTAAGTTACTACATCTCGTTAAACTCTCAACAACTATTACATACATACACCCATAACAGCTAGTAAAGTTATGTATTACAGACTGCAGGATATCGACCTCTCCTGGTAGGGAAGGGATTGCCACAATCGCCTCGCTTGGGTAGCAGATTGGCGATCTTGCACGTTAGATGATACGATTTTGAATACTATTCTTTTATTCGGCTTTAACGAAACCTACGGAAAGAAAGGGTTAATATTTTCTGGTGCCGATACTCCACTGCAATATCTATTAACTAAAATTGTCAAGAGTCATACTATTCTGACCATGTTAACTCTTGCTCCTTTGTCTCTTGCGTCCTTAGGTTGGCTGTTATTAAGGACTCAATGGTTAATGTAATATAACATAATTTTTTACAACTTTCACAAATCGGGCAAGTCAACAATGAAACGACGAATTGGAACACAAACAGGCATTAAAATGATTTAATCGTCTTATCGGTGAAGCATCGTGTGAGATCAAATATACCATCGGTTTATGTTATATTTATTCACTATGTTTATAAAGTGGTTTCAAAAAGAGTTAAAACTCCAAGCGTTTGATTCAGATCGTAAAATTTTACGTCTCCTTTATATTTGTGTAGTCATGGGTTTTAGTTCAATAACGGTACCACTAATTGCATTTTGGGTAATTATTTGTATTTACAGAGCAATCCCACACAGATGTTTCATGACTAAGTAAAATTTAAATGAATATCCCATTATGTTATTATATTCCAACATGTTATTATTAGAAAATCGACTTAATCATAACATTTTTTTATTATGGAATTGGGGTAAAAACGAGCTTATAGTTAACCTGATTCCGAGGCCTAAGATAAACATATGAGTCATAAGCAGACTTAGATGAATAGTATGGTTTGCTTCGATTGTCTCGTTGTTGTGTCTATGTGACCCAATGTCATAAAAAACAAACAAAACCAACTATTAATTTTCTTCAAAAACATATTTTAGTTTGAGACAATATATTCAGCAGCTTTAATAAGTCTTAAAGTACTTGTGTGTGTTTTTATAGTTATCTTTTGTATTAAATTACATCCCATTTTTTGATAGTCTTTTCATCCGTCATGATATTTCTTATTATAATTAAAACTTGAACGAACAACTACTTCATTTTTGGCATAATAATACTAACTGGCAAAATAATGAAGCTTAATGTAGGTGTCAATGTGTTGTTTCGTACATAAGTTTTTGAAAAACCCATTGGTACAAGCCTGCCAATCTATTTTCAAGTACCTGTTTTTTAAGTATGATACTTAAAATTAGATAATTTTTTTTATCTATGTTTCACTACATCGATTAATTACTCGTTGACTGATAGATCCCTAAAGTTCGGCGCTTTCACAAAATTTTTTATGCACAATAAGGTTTCTTTAATAAATTAATCAGTAAATACATACATAACACCACGACAGTAAAGTACCAATTAATATCACCTAAAGAAGCAAAAAAAATATTTCCAAAAAATTTTATTGACGTCTTTTATAACATCCATCAAAGTGTGATCCATTCATCCATAAGTGAATGATAAATAATGCTGAAAGACAGATGACAAACCGCAAGGCCATTGAACTCTGTGTGTGTTTGGGAGTGGATGAAAATCCACTTTTCTTGAGCGGCGCCATAAAGACGCTCGCCGCGGGTCACTCTGCACCTAGTCTTAAACACAAAATGTTTAACGTATTTGAAATGATATTGACACGATTACAGAAATTAATATTGTATCGCAAAAATTTTAAACGCGGTTTTCCAAAATATATGTATAATAAATATATATATATATATATATATATATATATATATATATATATATATATATATATATATATATATATATATATATACATATATATATATATATATATATATATATATATATATATATATATATATATATATATATATATATATATATATATATATATATATATATATATATATATATATATATATATTTATATATATATATATATATATATATATATATATATATATATATATAAATATTTTTATAATAAATATATGTCCCAATACTGGAGTTGACAGAGATCGTGTAGATAGCCTTTTTGGCCCTCCTTTCATCGAAGCCTATTTAGGACAATAGATATTAATATCAAAACAAATAATGATTTTTACTGAGATTACTAAAATATAAGGAATTACGCAAAAAAAATCTATCTAAGGGATCTCGAAGTTTCTTAAAATTCTTTAAATTGTTTATACAATTTACTTTCGCCGATGAACAGTCCTTATACTACTCTTACTTTGCTTTATGGGGCTTTTGATTACTAATTCTAATTTAACTTTTTCTACTTTTTAAAATTAAATAGTATAATCTTTATTAGTTTTAAACATTGATAAGTGTTTATTCCAATCCAGCACGGTGCATTTTATATAGATATAAAGACAAGGCCTACTTTAGATAGTGTCCTACAAAAGAGCTCAATAAATATTCATATGTAATCAAAATATATAATAAATAGCTGGCTCTATATTTTTTTTACAATTTTAAAATAACCACCCGCTTCCTTAACATGACTTTCAGACGAAACGACTTGTAAATTGCAACAGCATTATCATTCCGCAAATACTAAAATACATCGATCCATTATTTCGACCCAAATTTCAACCTACATTTCCATACCCAGTCTAGAAATTTTAGTCCTTGCCATCCGTAGTCGAAAATTGAGTCAAAAAAGACTAAATTACTTAGCGTTTTAGATGTTGTAAGTGCCCTTCTTAACTACTTATAGGCTCCTCAAATAAAGTGAAAATTCATCAAACATACATATACATAAACACCTTGCAGAGAGCTACATTAAGACATGCAAATAAAATTTTATACATCAATCATGCATTCAAAAATACAACAGCTTATCTACAGAGGACCACGGCCTTGCCTTGAAATAAAGGTAATTTTGGCGTTCCGTCCGGTAAGTTAGGTTGGGTAACCGAGCCACTCACCGACCTATCTCTCTCCCTACCTATACCTCTTCTAATTCTCATTTTCAAGACATTTTCTTAAGATAGACAATGCAGTCATCTCAACTACTCAACAAATGCACTCATCTCACTTATTATCTGATGCCCTATTTGATCGATAGCCACATTTCGCCATAAAAAGAAACATTTAAGAAAATCGGAAGTTCTAATCTTCAATTTTAGACAGTTAATATGTTCTCGCAATATTAACCAAAGAGCGGCTCTCCAAGTCGACGTATTATTACGTGAAAATCTGTGGGGAAGCGACATTTAAGTGATTTATGCGAGTACTTTATCGTTTGCAGTCCGCTTTTTGTGGCATTAAGTTGGGTGTTGATGTCAAGTCTAACATTTTATTAGCAGACATTTCAAGCAGTCTCGTTTTCATCATGTAGTTATTTAATTATAGTAGGATTAAGGAATATTTGAAATGTTTTTTAGTTTAGAGAAATTTACATCTTAATTTATTTTTTATTTTATAAATGAATGAAAGATGACACTGATACTTAAGGATTTTACTGCCTTTAATAATATTAGTTTTTATGGTCACGAGGTGCCGGGTGCTTTAATTTTAAATACAGAATTCGCTTTAATATAAGACATCTATAAGATGATTATAGGTCGGTTATATGCACACTATAAATTATATATGTACGAGGATTGTACACTTTTCATCATGTATTAGTATTCAATAATAACTCTATGAAGTTTTTCCATGTCCTAGATGATACATACATACATACATACAGACATGCATCACGTGCTGCTAAAGGCCACTGCAGGGCTTAGCCTCTGCCGTAAGGATTTGCCATAATCGTCAAGCTAGAACGCAAACACCAGACACCTTGCAACTTAAACACTATTAACCGTAATGGATCTGCTTATCTATGCTCTGGAATATTTTGAAGCTGATTATCTCGCTGTCTATCGGCTATCAATTATATAATACTAAATGGGACGTTCCAGGACGGGAACATTGGCGTACAATTTATTCTTTCTTTATTTCTTTCTTTATAAAATTTCTTTCTTTCTTTCTTTCAAAATACTAGCCAAGTGAAGGCAATATGTGCTTTTGCATTTCGCCTGGTGAGTGAGGTAATTGAATGTTCAAACATCTATTCCTGTCCCTCTTCTCACCTGCTCGGCTGAAGAAATAAACACAGTGTAAAAATATGGTAGGTAGAGGTAGTGACGTGGACGTTAGCGAGACCTCTATTTTTTTTATAGAAAAGCGAGGCAAACGAGCAGGTGGCTCACGTGATGGTAAGTGATTACCGCCGCACATGAACACCCGCAATACCAGAAGCATAGCAAATGCGTTGCCGGCCTTAGAATGCCCCCCCCCCCCACCCCGAATTAGGGGAGAGGAGTGTGTGGGCCGCAGGTTACCTGCACTCACCGAAACGCACGCAACTTCAGACGAAACGCAGAAGTTTGTTAGACTTCTACTTCACGCCAGTATTCTGTGAGGTAGTGGTACTAACCCGGTCGAGCCGGCTCATTCATGCAAAAACAAAAGCTGATGCGTGGCTCTACCACTGTTAAAAAAAGCTGATGCGTGGCCCTACTACTGTTAACCTCTAACGCCGATATATAAGCTGCTATATCAGCAGATCTTGTGACTGGCAGGGATTGCCTGTCGGTGTTGGCTATGAGGGAAAAGGAGAATAGGATACTACTGTCACAGGAGAAGGGTCATGACAGCAGAAGCTAGAGCAGAGCAGAAGGAGTCGCATACCCGTAGTGATTTCTACAGAGCCGGACAGACATCTGAAAGAAGCACTCTCTGAACTAATATTTTACAATATTATACAATACTAGCTGACCCGGCGAACTTCATACTGCCTTATCATAGCTTTGATGCACTCTTTATTTTGTATAGCTGACCTATCTTATGTATGAGTACCTACCTACGCAATTTGGACTGGAATCTATAATATCCTCCATATAAAAATGAATTCCCATTTCCCTGGTCTCGCCTTACCTGAGAAGGACTTTACTAATTTTATTAAAGAAAAATAAAATATATATTTTCTAGGTTTTCTAAATTTTCTCCCACAACGACAATAGCCACTTCATCAATTGTTGGCGCATTAAACAGCCAGCATGTTGTCCTGCAGGCGCCTTATCGGCTCTGATGACAATTTTATGATTTTCTGATAGCATGCAGTCTAATGCAGTTGTGAATAATGCAACTAATTCATTGTGTTGATGAAAAAATGCTTGAAGTTGTTCCACAATTGATCTTTTCACTGAGTTGTTGTGTGCGCAACGCTGATCGATTTCTCTTGCTGAATTGCCCATAAAATATATTTGCAAAAATTTATAGTCTTCATCAGGCATTGGCAATAAGGAATCTGTTCAATGATATATTTGACCCTGAATCTGCAAGAATATAAATATGTATTTAGGTATTTGTATAGCAAATTGTTTGTACTACCATGTGGCTCGCAAAATACTGCCACAATACTTTGCATCATTTCCAATTAAAACTACTTCAAACCTCAACATTAAACAGCAGCCTTCCATGGCAGCTTTAGGTAGGCTTTACCAAGTAATGGAACACCTTGCTCATGCCATTATAAAATACAAGTTAAAAAATGTTGCTGATTAAGTCATTGGGTTATAGACTATTATTATGTACTTATTAGACTTATTGTTTACAAAATAAACACATCTATCTACACAACACTGGCTTAACATATTTTGCACCAGCTACATGGTTGTGAAACTAAATAAAATTGTTTGCCATTATACTTACCTTGAAAGTAGGCATAAAATTGTCTCGAATAACTTTTGTTGCGCCAAATGATGTCATTTGAAAGCAATTATTGTATTGCTGAATATGAGTCAAAAAATGATTAGAATCTTGCCCATTTCCGGAAACCAATGAATGTAGTGGCTCTGGTGGTGGTACTAATGGTGTCAATTTGACTTGGCTGCTGGCGCAACACAATCCATGGGCTTCATTTTTGAATTTCAATGCATTGCAATGTGGACACACAATATTTATTAGTCCAATACCAACAATTTGCTCTGAACTGTAATCAATTGCCACATTATAACTGAATGCAGCTCTGTGGGGATTAAACACAACATTTCTATGTTGATTTCGATTCCGTTGAAGTTCATTTCGCGCTTCGTATTGCTCATTAGTTTGATTTGCTCGTAGATTTCTTTGACTTGCCGTATTTCGAGTTCTGCGGCCTAAGTTTGTACGTCTGGTTGATGGCAATGTTAAAAACGATAATTCAACTGAAAATAAAAAGATCTCATATATTTTCTGTATAACTATGTATACCAAATTGTAATATTGAGTGAACTTTTGGTGATAAAAGTTATCAAAAATATGAAGTGAAGTGAACTTACCGTGATTAACAAACACTTTTAGCATTTAGCAAACACAAAAAACAAACAAAAAACTTCTTGAGAGATTTTCTTAATATTTTTTCCGTAAGAACCATGTACAGCGTATTAGAAAACTACAAAAAAAAACCCAGCCAAATCGTTCAAGCCGTTTTCCTGTTATGCCGTGACAACGAATATATATATATATATATATATATATATATATATATATATATATATATATATATATATATATATATATATATATATATATATATATATATATATATATATATATATATATATATATGTATGTATGTATATGTACATAAGATAAGATTATTATACGAAACAATGTTATTCTTAAACAGGCTTATTAAGTAGGCTATACAGAGATAAGTTGAACATTTTAGTGCACAGTTTTCTGGCCCCACGAGTCAGATAAAAGATTATCACTTTGCTATAAAACATTTATTAACAATGAAAAATCTAACCGCGGTCATTTATAATAGTTTAATTGCAAAATCAATCTTTATCAGTCAACAAAGCTGTAAAATTATGGTTTTATTCAATTTAACGATCTGTAAAGAAATTGTGCACATTGTAAAAAAAAGATTGTTTTTATAGTCATTTGTCAGTTACCTAGATAATTGAAAGTAAAGATCATCGAAACTTCAAAATTATTAACTATTTGTTGTATTTCAGAGGCGAAAGCTTAGATCTTTTTTTATTACTTAAATCGACTAATGCAAGCCGTTTTAGGAAGTTCATAGTTGCTTAGAGAGCTACTAAGGGCATTTCCTTGTGCAATAGAATTAGCAACAAAGACATCCGCAGTGGCAATGGCCGGCTATTTTTGTTTTCTTTTTCCTTCTGAGTTGCCTGAAATAAATCACTTCTAAGCAATGGTCACACTGATATTATCACATTGATAATAACTCAACTTCTATTAAATTAGTTCTGTTTTTTATTTTCAGTCTGAAAGCTTACACATCAAGCCAGAAACAGCGTAGTTTAAATCCTCGAAAATCTTATATTAACCATAACATGATTTAATAATGAGAAAAGCAAAACACATAAAATGATAAGTACGGCATCACATACATTGCTCTGATTCCAAAGTAAGTAGCTAATCTAACAGTAAATCGAGATTGTTGTGTCTTCTCTGAGAAAATACTTTTACTTCCGGAAACAAAATTAATTATTTATTATAAAATGTTAAATAACTCCATTGAACTTTAATTGCGCGGGTGTTATACGAAATAATTTATAATGCTTCCCCAAAAATACATAAGACTACTTAGCCAATAAGATATTATTCGATTGCATAATATAGCGTAGTAGGTGTAGTCGAAAATGAATGATTATAAATTTTGTTACGTAACTGCCTCTAAAACGCTGCTGCAGGACGTAACTCTCTCCTATAAGAAGAATTTGGCGTAATGGTCACGCTTGACAAGCAAATTGATGATCGCGGTATACCTCGAAGTTTAGACTCTGCTGCTCGTCACCGGTCTATTCAATTATGATTTGGTATTTTTGGAGATGGTTATCCCAACATAACAGGTTGGAGAAAAAGTTTCCTTGCATTTCTTAAGAAAATTCACATCGTTTAATATAATTTATTTAAATTTAACTAAATTATATAGGTACCATTTTGTTTGATAACTTTTTTGCCATCATGTAGGTAGGGTCATGATCCAATTGGTATAGAAATGTTGGGGCTTCTAATCAAAATACCGCGACAAGACGTTATCACGATAAAAATCCACAACCCTTCTTATTTTGATTAATTGTGTTTTGATTAACAGTGGGTTTTGCCACAGTCTGTGAAGCCTGACCGGCTTTTGACCACGATCTTTTTCTCACGTTCTTGTCGTACGAGATCTACTTTTCATCACTAGTTATCAGTGATGAAACGTATGACAATACAAAAAATAAATAAAAATCACTCATTTTCCTAATTTGAATTTGGAATTATCTCCTTTTAAAATTTAAACTTTTAATGATACCAAAAGCAACCAGATACAAATAGTATAGCAAAGATTAGAGAGTAATACAAGTTCATACATAATATAATGCGAAAAGACTTCTTCGCCAACCTATTTTATGTCAGCAGCAATGGCTGCTGGTCTTGAGTGTTATAAGAAAATGGTCTTATAACACTCACGGAATAAAAAATATAAATTCTAACGTCGGCAGTTCACGGCTAGTTATTATTATAAGCCTATCTATCATATACGAAATTATTTAAAGCAAATAATAAAAAATAAATCTTCTAAATTTTCTCAAATAATCTCCATTAAAATGTGTCAAAAGGATAATACTGTCTAGACATCTGCCCACCCTAGGATTGTGAATACGATCGGGATTGTTGTCTAAATAAATACAGTTACGCTTCATTAATATCCTTTGGAAATATCATTCCCAAAGACCAAAACAATGTTTACAATTACAGAAAGCCTTGTCGAGTTAGCAAATTGGTTTTATGAAAACTGCGTAACTTCTGTGCGTAACAGAAAATACTTATGTTGATAATTTTATTGCCAGTTATGATAATAACAAGATTCTTTGATTTTAAAAATCAGTTGATAGGGCTATCAAAATTAGACAATTTCAATCTGCACAAACGGTTTTCCAATATAGACCAAGTTTTATATGATGATAAATAAAATCTTTTTCATGAAATAGATTTTTTAAATTTGTATAATATTATATAAGAGATTTCGTACGCGGAAACGTTAAACTATTAGCAAAGTGAATAAAATTGACTGTAAATGTGGCGGCCATTGAACTTGGAGCTTAAAGAAAATCCAGTTTTCTCATACGGCGCCACAGAGACGGGCACAGCGGGTGTATCTGCAGTTAAACATGTATCACTTAATACCTTATGTAAGGAGAAAACACTTTATCACTTTGACTGTTTAATTGTTACATTTTGTGCACTTTAGTTGCTGTTTGTATTTTGTTTATAATTCTATCGACTCTTGTAAAATAGGTGTCTTATAAGAGGGGCCTAATATTATCTCCTCCTTTTGATAACAAGAAAAGTGATTGGGTTATTCTATTCACCAGAAATATTTCTAAACCTTAACATATTTCAAAGTATGGTTATTCTCTTTACCCAATTTTTATGCAGAAGCTGCCGCTTAAGCCAAGCGGCAGTTTCTGCATAAAAATTGCCATGTAAAAATACAAATAAAAAATTTAATCTTTTAAAAAAAATTTTTTCTTCTCTTCTCATTACAACGCAAACTCATATCTATCCATAAATACAAATGTTTAAATACAGATTGACATTAACACTTTTTTTACCCATGATGATGACAATTACTATTTACGCTACGAGATTTATAAAATCAAAAATTATTGCTAAATGCTACCCAGCTATGAGATGATTTAATGGATTTTCTATTATTCTATCTATACGCGGTTTTTAAGATAAAGATTTACCGATTAATGTTATTTTTAATAGCATTTTTTGTAAATTAATGCTTTTTGTTATTATAAATATAGCTTCATTCTTAGTTTTTTAAAGTCAAAACCTATTGTTATATTAAACTCGATGAAGCAGCACTGAAAGAGACAAAATAAATTAATCACATTTTACATTTTACACTTCTGAAAAAAGGCCTTTTCTCAAAAGTGCCAATTACTATTTTTGCCGCTCTTAAGGTCCCTTCTTCCTTCTTTTCTGAAGGTTCCATGTTAACTCTTACTGAGCTCCTGGTAAAGCTCACAAAATGTGAAGTTTAACCGGATTGTTAAATGTACTACCTATTTTTTAGATGTTGTTTTCATATTTGTATTCTGTACCGAATAAACTTTTCATCTATCAAAAATAATATGAAGACTTTTAGTGGTGCTAGCACGGGGAAAGAACTTGGGTCACTCGTTTTTTACAGCGAGCGCCCTAACTACCACGTCTAATAATATTTATTTCACATAATACGATGTCGAAACAATACATTTCGGCATTGTTCAAGTGACGTCAATATCAATCAACATAGGAGAGTTATCTCTTTCCACTTAATAAAGAATTCATTCTTATGGTAAACAATATTTTATTACCACTGAGCACGACCCAAAAAGGATTATGGGTCGCTAGACATCCTTGTATTATAAATATTGTTATAAAATAAGATATTAACAACATTTCTTCTTATATCTTTTCATATAACTGTCCGATCTAGCTTTTCCACCTTAATTGGAAATGTTCCTTGTAGTTTTATTTGTGATTGTACTCTATAGAGGTTTACTATTGGGTTACATTATATCGAGTGCCAATTACTCTGGGACGTGTTAAGTGATAGAGTATATAAGAACGCTTTATTCTATTATGTAATTAGGACAGTATAAGGGTACGATAGAAATTATATGAGTTATTTCTTATATCGATTTTATTTTTAGGAAAGGTTAACATATGATTGATTTGTTCTACATTTTTATATTTTACCCTTCTTTTTATCGTCCTCCATCTATCTCTCTATTTCCCAAACAAAAGCCTAACTCAAGGCCATAAATTTGCCCTGTAGGCTACGTTGTAAATATCTAAAATAAATATCTTCACGCCATTCCCAATACAGGGGTAGACAGAGTAGTTTACATACACACACCTTCCACTGAAATTTTTTGGGACACAGTGATAGGTGGTGAGCCCGTCGCCGTCTTTTACGTCCAAGCCAATGATATGAATCGTACATTGGTTTTGGAAAAACCCCATTCGTACGAGCCCGCCACCTGGCGATCGAACTCGACTCTCTCACGACTCGTTCCGATCACTAAACCACTCAGCTATCGTGATTTCAATTTTAGTTGTAAATATCTAAAAAAGGAACTGGGGCGTAAGGAAGATTTTTTCTATAGAAAAGGGAGGCAAACGAGCAGGTGGCTCACTTGTTTTTACAGCGAGCGCCCTAACTACCACGTCTAATAATATTTATTTCACATAATACGATGTCGAAACAATACATTTCGGCATTGTTCAAGTGACGTCAATATCAATCAACATAGGAGAGTTATCTCTTTCCACTTAATAAAGAATTCATTCTTATGGTAAACAATATTTTATTACCACTGAGCACGACCCAAAAAGGATTATGGGTCGCTAGACATCCTTGTATTATAAATATTGTTATAAAATAAGATATTAACAACATTTCTTCTTATATCTTTTCATATAACTGTCCGATCTAGCTTTTCCACCTTAATTGGAAATGTTCCTTGTAGTTTTATTTGTGATTGTACTCTATAGAGGTTTACTATTGGGTTACATTATATCGAGTGCCAATTACTCTGGGACGTGTTAAGTGATAGAGTATATAAGAACGCTTTATTCTATTATGTAATTAGGACAGTATAAGGGTACGATAGAAATTATATGAGTTATTTCTTATATCGATTTTATTTTTAGGAAAGGTTAACATATGATTGATTTGTTCTACATTTTTATATTTTACCCTTCTTTTTATCGTCCTCCATCTATCTCTTTATTTCCCAAACAAAAGCCTAACTCAAGGCCATAAATTTGCCCTGTAGGCTACGTTGTAAATATCTAAAATAAATATCTTCACGCCATTCCCAATACAGGGGTAGACAGAGTAGTTTACATACACACACCTTCCACTGAAATTTTTTGGGACAAAGTGATAGGTGGTGAGCCCGTCGCCGTCTTTTACGTCCAAGCCAATGATATGAATCGTACATTGGTTTTGGAAAAACCCCATTCGTACGAGCCCGCCACCTGGCGATCGAACTCGACTCTCTCACGACTCGTTCCGATCACTAAACCACTCAGCTATCGTGATTTCAATTTTAGTTGTAAATATCTAAAAAAGGAACTGGGGCGTAAGGAAGATTTTTTTTTCTATAGAAAAGGGAGGCAAACGAGCAGGTGGCTCACTTGATGGTAAGTGATTACCGCCGCCCATGAACATTCGCAATACCAGAGGCATAGCAGATGCGTTGCCGGCCATAGAGTGCCCCCGAATAGGGGGAGAGGGTGTGTGGCATCCGGTTACCTGCACTCACCAGACAAAACGCAGAAGTTTTTTAGACTTCTACTTCACGCCGGTATTCTGTGAGGTCGTGGTAGTTCCCCGGTCGAGCCGGCCCATTCATGCAACAACAAAAGCTGATGCGTTGCTCTACCACTGTTAGAACCACTGTTAGAGAGATACGGGGATAGGCTTATAAGTCACCGGTTTTTTCAGTCACCAAGCGAAACGCAGAAGCACAATGTTCTGTGTTCTCAAGTCGTGGAAACAACCTGTGGTTTATGCAACAGCAAAAATATGCTCCTGTTCTACCACGTTAAATAATATAATTTTTAATAATTTATATTCGTTGTTTCAAAAAGTATTGATAGTCAATAAATTATGTTGCAATATAAAGCAAGACAGTTGCTTTATACAGCAGCAGGCAGCAATCAATTAAAAAGCTTCTTTACTTATAGAATAAAATTATGTTCGCGGATAGTCCCTGAAGTGGTAGCCACAAAGAAAAATCGCCAAGTGTAACGATCCGTACATACGCCTGTCGCTTCTTTCAAATTCATCATTTTCTTCCTACACGCCGGTCTAGATATCTGAGTGCTTTAACCCTTTTTTACTAGAGAAATTAGCTCACATGATCTTCGAAAGTAAGTCACGGCCTACCTCCCTCTTTTATTGGAAACTTTCGGGCTATATATTTTCATCACGATTTCGTCTTAACTCATGCGCTCAACATTCCCAAAGCATCGGAGGACACCCTCATCCTTATAGTGATAAGATCATTATCTTTATTTATTATATTCCATAATTATAAACCAGGAAGAAAACCAAAAATGGTGTGGTATAAAAGTTTTTCTTTTTTCAACTTTTGGAAACGATGAAAGACTACAACAACATTTTCGTTGTAGTCTTTCTTTGTATTGGCATAAGATTTTCCATGTACTTAAGATTCAGCGAAGGCAAACGTAACCAAAGCAATAATATTCATAAACCTAATATGAAAGTCATCATAATTCACATATAATATTTTTCTCGGACCCGCAGTCAAATAGGGTGGCTATTATACTTTATACCCTGTCAAATATAAAATATATTAATAGTAATATATGTCGTACCATGTCAATGAAGTTAAATATGAGCAAATATTTGCTCATATTTAACTTCAACTTTGCTCTTCAACTTCATATTTGCTCATTTTTAATTTTTTTTTTAATATTTGTTATGTAATGAGTCTATTCCAGAGTTTTTCAGTACCTTCTATTTTGTATTCTATGAATTCGCTATGCTTGTTGTTACCTTTTCTCACTTTAAAAGAGATTGGAGCAGGAGAGCGTCCACCACGCTGCTCCAGTAAACTGAATTTATACGTTCTCAGAATACTATTTTCATTTATCAAGAGAGATTTCTTCACTGCGTTCGTGGTAAAATACAGTATATAAAACTACTAAAGCCAATTAAGTGATGCCAGGCCGGGGATAGAAGGAATGTATAGTGGAGAATGTATTTGACGCCCTCCCCTACACTCACTTCGCAAAGTCGTAAACCTTTTAATGTTACTATTCATTATAAGTGTTTTATTAATTAAGTTATTTATCCTTGAGTAATATCAACATATGCTCCTTGATTATAACTATGTAATATTATTGACAAATTCCCACCACCGCATCGATCTGTTTGTCTGAAGTCGATAAACTCAAAAACAACTAAACGCATTTTCCGATGGTTTTTCACTTATTGTATTTTGCTATACACTAATAGTCGATGAATTAATTTACGAGGAAGTTATTTTAACATAACACCTATATAACTCATTGAGGTTTTGCGTAAATTGACTGAAATATGACGATTAATGTAATTATGTCACACGTGCCCACATGCTCCAACGTAGGTACGACACTGCGTCAGAAAGAAAATATATGTCCCCGAAAAAAATATATTAAATATTGTCGGGTCAACGTAGAAAATACTTTTGCTACCTTTTCTCAAATCTGGGTGTTTGAGGTATCTTCGTTGTTTTTACGTTTTGAGATCAGAGCAATGTATGTGATAGTGTCCATCTATTTATTATTTATTATTCTTATTATTATTTATGTGTGCATATATTATTTACTATATTTATTCATATGTTCGAAGTGGGCATCTACATCATCCAACATGAATTTTTGGGCCTCTCCATTAAACCGTCATATAAAGCATATACTCGTACACTTCCCGGAAGGTCTGCCTACATAAGTATGGATTGGACATACAAACGGATTTCCTTTCAGCAGCTGCTGGAAGTCCAGTTCGGCATATCGATTATGTATTTTGCTATTAATCGCCATGTTTGAATGAAATTACCGACCAACAAACTGGCAGATGAACAACACATATGGTAAAAAATGGAGATATCTTGTATGACACGCGTGAACTAAATATAAATATAAAATGTCACTTTAAAGCAAAATAAAAGTTTTTTTTTATAGAATAGGGAGCAGTCGAGCAGGTGACTCACGTGAAGGAATTGCTTCACGCAATTTCCCAATACTGGTGTAGACAGGAAATTCTCTTTAACCTATGTTTTATCGAGGCTTATTTTGAACAACGTAACTGGTGATGACCCTGTCGCCATCTTAGTGCCCTTACTATCGGTACAAAATACATACATAGGAACATCGATAAATATTCATATATAAATATAAACATCCATGACTCGATTAGAATATATTAACTCGATAAGATATTCATCACACAAATATTTGTCCCTAGCGCGAGTCCTTAGCTTCGAAGGCTATAGGGTCGTCAAAAAAAAAAATGCTGGTATAGCCTGGAAGTACCCACCTTCTCTTAAATATAATTTTAGATATGCTGCCCTGTAGAACCTGTAGGTCACTAAGGGTTACTCAGGACTTACAACTAGGCCGTCATAGCCTCTCGCTGCAACGGCTATCAATGAATATGAAATGTATATTTAGTTATTTTTAACACAAAATTGATAAATTATAAATGCGCCTGTCTCCCGAACTAGGAAAACCAATATTCCTGGAGCTAATCACTTCCAATAATATAACATTTGTGTTAAAGCTTGAGTGTACATGCGCAAGCGCGCACCCGCGTTTTCGACATACTGTATATGTGAGAAACAGAGAGAGAGAGAATGACATAGTGATTGTGTGCGAATAATAACGCTGTATATGTATATAATGTGTGAGTAATCTTTTATGAAATGAAATTAAACGTGGCCATGCTCAAAGCGCCAGCAGATGTTTACATAGTAAGCAGAAATGAAAAGACTAAGAAGATTATTAAAAACGAGCAATTAGCACTTCTCTTTATGAAACATTACTCTTTGTAATACTAATGTAATGTTTGTAAAATATTAATTAATTAGAATTTTTTAATTAATAAATCAGAAACGGATCCATTTATAAATACTGCCAACGTTTAATGTTATTAGAAAACAGTTATCTTCAAACAATAACTATTGTTTGAAGATAACTGTTTTCTAATAACATTGATATATTATTTATTTAGTTTAATTTAGACAGCTTTAGGATTAGGAGGTCCATTGGACCTAATTTGGGACAATGTTACAAGCGATGAGGCTTAGTGACTAAACCAACAATACAAACCGTACATAAATTATCATCCTGTATCGAGCCCTACTCCAGGAGATCGAACTTGGGTCTTGGCAATTTCGATCATTTATAATTTAAAAAATTCCTATTAATTTATTGCTTTCTATAATGGAACCTGCCATCTCGAAACTTTGAAACTAGAGTTGATTATTTACGCCTAATTTCCTCCCGACTACCAATTATATTTTCTTTTATTGAAAAAGGGAGGCAAACGAGCTGGTGGCTCACGTGATGGTAAGTGATCACCGCCGCCCATGAACACCCGCAATACGAGAGGCATAGCAGATGCGTTACCTTCCTTAGAGTGCCCCGCTCCCCCAGAATTGGGGTGTGTGGGCCACCGGTTACCTGCACTCACCAGACGAAACGCAGAAGTTTGTTAGACTTCTACTTTACGCCGACATTCTGTGAGGTCGTGGTACTTCCCCGGTCGAGCCGGCCCATTCATGCAACAGCAAAAACTGATGCGTGGCTCTACCACTGTTAAAATCCTTAATGGATAAAAATCCAAATAAAAGAACTCATTCATGCGTTGTTCTTAGACCTAAACGAATTGCTTGCTTCAATTACATGATTTCCTACACTGGGTGTCAAATCTAACCATTAATATCTTTCATTTAAAAAAAGTAATAACGAAAAAAAAGAATTATTTCAAAATAACATATATTTTAAAAATAGAAATAATTAAATAAATTCATAAATGGGGAGAACATCACACACGTTGCTCTGATCTTAAAGTAAGCAACTTAAGCAATTGTTATTGAATCAGAAACAGCGAAGGTACCACAAACACCCAGACCCAAGGTGATCTAGAAAGCGCGTTTTCTACGTTGAGTCGACCTGAACCGATCTCAGAACCTGTAGCTAGCAACACCATGAAAACCGGTGTGTACACCACTCGTCCACGGAGGTAGTCGTTAATTGCATAAATTGGCATTACGGATTCTCTTTACCTCATTGGAGAACCGTTATTTATAGAGAGTATGAAACCTCTTTTGAAACTAAAATTTGATAAATTTTTAGAAAATGTTGATAAACTGTATATTCTTAATTCTCATATAGCGCTTACTATTTTAAAACATTGTGTTCTTGTTCCTAAATTCACTTATTTACTCCGCTCGAGTCCAGCATGGAAATGGTCTGATAGTTTAAAACAAATCGACTTCAAGTCGATTTGTTTTAAACTATCAGACCATCTCAAAATAGCTTTGGAAAAAATTCTAAATTTATCTTTAGTCTCATCTAGCTGGACTCAAGCTACTTTACCTATTAGATTTGGAAGACTCGGTATAAGAGAGGTTTCAAATATTGCACTGCCGGCTTTCCTTGCCTCCGTACACAGTGTTCATGACTTGTCACGTAAAATTCTTAAGAATGATTTGGACTTGACCTTTGCTACCGAGGCAAGAGAAGCATGGTTACGTCTCTGTCCCGGCCAGGATATTCCACTGGAACCTAACTCACAAAAACGGTGGGATATCCCGTTGGTTCAGAATGTGCAGAAATGCTTACTGAACAATTTTCACTGTGACAGAGACGGCGCTCGCTTTTTAGGTGTTTCGACAAAAGAATCCAGTTACTGGCTACATGCTTTACCATCAAGTAACCTTGGTACATTACTGGATAACGAAAGTTTATGAATAGCTGTAGGAATGCAATTGGGAGCATCGATTTGTCAACCACATCACTTGTGGCAGCGACGTCGACGAGTTAGGCCTCCACGGACTTTCATGCCAAAAAAGTGCCGGCAGACTATCTCGTCACGGTTCCTTGAATGAGGTCATCCGAAGGGCTCTTGTTTCCATAAATATCCCATCGGTTTTAGACCCTTGGGGAATATTTAGGGAGGATGGTAAGAGACCCGACGGCTTGATTTTAGTCCCTTTGGAGAGAGGCAAAGCTCTAGTGTGGGACGCAACTTGCGTCGATACATTGGCAGCCTCTCATATCAACGGTACTTCGATAAGGGCCGGGGCGGCATCAGAGGCAGCTGAATCGGGTAAATGGCGGAAATATGAGTCTTTGAAAGAAGACTATATATTTGTTCCCTTTGCCGTAGAGACAATCGGTCCGTGGGGTCCCCGCGCGATGCAGTTTCTAAAGGAATTGTATCCGTGACTTATCGTTGCCGCTGGTGACAAGAGGGCTAGTTCTTTTCTCGCTCAACGGTTAAGTCTAGCCATTCAACGTGGAAATGCAGCCAGCGTTCTTGGTACCATGCCACGAGGAGTAGGGCTCTACGATTGTAATAGTTTTTAGTTAATAAGTATTGTAAATATTAACATAATTTTTTCTGTAAATAAAGTATTATATTAAATTGACATTCAAGAACTTTAATACAAATGTATTAATTATATTATTCAAAATGGCTCAGCTTTAATTTTCAGCGCATGTCTATGTGTCACTAAACGACTGTAGTTACAAGAATGACGTTTGCGGACAATACAGTTACGCATATATTTTGTATATGTTTTGCAGTAAACCATTGTAATATGTTTTCATTGATAAATAAACCAAGTATTTTTTTTATCTTCACGCGTTATCCCAGAGCTGCGGTAGACAGAGCTTTACACCATTTAGTCTTTAAGACCTTTCACCGAAGCCTATTTAAGACAACGTTACAGGTAAACTGTACAATAATACTTGCATATTTATCTATTGATTCATATGCACATATAGACATTCATGACTTGAGTACAAACATTCATATTCTTTGGACAAGGTGTTAAATCCTAGCGAGAGATCCGCAACCCTTAGCTTCGAAGGCAAGATCACTACCAACTAGGATATCAGGTCATTAATAAATTATATTAATTAAGAAATAAAATAATATTTTTTTTTTGTTTTTGACTTTTGGTGTGAAATCTTTTCTATAACATTGAACTGAGCGAGACCTATTCATTCAAAAGGTGGGTTGGAGATAATTAGTACGCTAGACTAATAAAATTAGTCCTCTTGATTGGTGAGCACACCTGTACACGCCACACCAACCATTATCGGCCTGTCAGTATCCATTGTAGTAGTCAGTATCCAGTGTAATGTGTATATTGGTAGTCTTTTCTCCTAGGCCTTTCTTGTAGAACGGTCTGATCTAGTCTAAAACATAACACTCACACTTGAATTTTTGCCATAATTATCTATAATCGCTACGATTGGTAAGCGTATTGGCGATCGCAAAACCAGAACTGTGCACTGTGCCCTTAGATGATGCGGACTTCACTTGTCTGTTCAGTTTTGGTCTGGTATTTTTTTATGATTTTCTAGCCATCTATCGACCATCTTCTCTATTTTCAAGACTTTCTCTTAATTGACGTATATGATACAAACGGAAAGGAAAGGAATGAAAAAGGGAAATGGAAAGGGGAAAGGGAAAAAAAATAATAAGTTTATATCAATACTACACGATAACAACGACCGCAACTTAATTAAGAATCATTAAGATTTTTTTTCGAAAACATTTGTATTTTTAAAATGCACCATAATTATCGAACAATAAATCAATAGGATCAGTAATCATGAATTAATTAATTAATAAAAATGTTTATTTACAGGTCACCGCGCACGCTTCAATAATGAAACCAACGTCACAGTGATATGGAGAGACTTCCTGACCAGCTGTGACCCGACATCCCCGCTCATCGGCAAAATGCGTTATCAACAAACGATATTGTACTATAACCAACCTCTTAATGATAGATTGAAGCTAGTTCTGGGAGAATTATCAGTCGCGGACACCGCTCGAACGCGTCCGTACCTAAATAAACTCATTATGTTAAGTTATTCTTGGAAATGGTGAATCGCGATGAAAGACATTGTCCATACATCCATGATGAATCGCTGTAGAACTCTTGTGAACAAATGATGCGCTGTTAGTGATAAAATGGGTGATTTGCTACCGAGTATACCAAAGAGTACGTTGTCTAGTGAAGTAGACGGACATAACTGGAGTGTTGTTGGCTTAGATGATTACAGTTCGGACGATGAGTTGGCTGCAGTGGAACTTTTTAAGGACTACCCGGAAGGACTGTTACGCTTCGCCTCTGTTTGTTGTGTTTTGTTTATGTTGGTCGGCATACCTGGCAATCTTATCACAATAATTGCATTGGCACGATGCAAGAAGGTAATATATTTAAATTACATTTTTAATAATTCAGTCAGCAAAATATGCAAATAATGTACTAAGTAAATTAATAGCTTGATATTTGAAAATATTTTTATGTGCAAAACAATGAATGCTATATATAACAAACTGAGTTAGTTAGTCTTTGTATAATTAGATCTAGCTCTATTCTTATAAAAAGGTTGATAAAACATAATATTACATTAAGCTGCAAATACACCAAAATATATTTTTGTGAATAATAACTGTAAAAACAACATGCAGCTGTTGACATTTTAAATGAAAATGTTTTATTTAAATAAGTTTCTCTCCATTCATCAGTACTTATAGGTCATAAGTTCTGTTATCTAATTATGAACGATAACGTCATTCAAATATATGCTCGGTTAATAGTTTAACCTTAGCATCACTTACCACACAGAGAAATACGAAAGAGATATGAGACATATATATCAATTTTTTCCCTTTGTATATATATTTTTATGAACATGGAATGTGGTGGACAACTACAAGCTACTTGGATTATTTTAATGCAATTTTATTTAATTTATTAATGAAATGATTTATTGTATTTCCGTGAACACTGCTTACATATGAAATAAAATGAAAAACGATACACAAAATACGTTTTTTAAAAAATCACTTAAAATAAATAAAAATTATTAAACCTTATATCTTAGAAATTTATTGATAATTAATATTTATTCTCAAATGTTTTATTCTAATCTGAACATGTATAATACAAAAACTAATACATTGGCAACTGTGACTGGTTGGTGTGATTGACATTTCAAGCTTATCTAGATAAGTGTCAACTCTTAGAAAACTTATTAACAAAAAAAAATTAAAAAAAATTATAAGAGCTTTTATAGTATAGCAGCTTTTGTGGTCAAGCTAAATTTGGTCACTGTTAATTAAAATAATGTAAGAATCTTTTGAAATATCAATTTCGATCCTTTTACCAAGTGAAGTCAGTATTTCATTCATTAAACAACTTCATTAAGGACATTTTTATCTATAGCAGTGCTTATCTGTATTTAAATAACATCAGAAGAACAATACAGTTGTTGTATTAATAACAGAGAATTATTTTATAATCATTTACTTGGATAAGATGATTGAGAATTTTATCAATACGTATACAATTACTGTGGGATCATTGTTGATATCTACTGCTTTATATACATGTATACATACATAATGGCCTGTTAATGTCCACTGCTGGACTTAGGCCTCTCAAAGTGGAGGATTTGCCATAATCGCCACGCTCGGCAAGCGGATTGGCGATCGCAATACCAGACCATTCGCACCTCAAACGCTGCTGCCCATCTTCGGTCTGATTATTTTGATCTGACATTTTTAGAGATGGTTATCCCGCCATCTATCGGTTGCCATTAGGATAATCTAGGCTCTTTCCCTAAGTCGCCTCTTACGACACCCACGGAAAGAAAGGGAGTGGCAATATTCTTACACCGTTATCACACGGCAAACCATTACCAAACGGCTTTATTTACAACGACCTATAAAAGTCCACAGCAAGACAGGACTCTCACGTAAATGGTATTGCAAGCGGCATGGTTATCGAATTTAATGTAATTTTATTAGTAAGATTTGAACAAAAACTAGTACTCTTTTTCTTAGAAGTAGCATTTTTATTTGATTGTATTTCAAAAGAAAAGAGACAAAGCCCCGCAACAAGTTTCTTCAACGAAATAAACATGGTGGCTGTTCTGTGGTCCGGGGTTTGATTCCCGGACGGATCAATGTAGAAAATTTCTATGTTTGTGGTACGTCCGTTATTTCTAATTCCAAAACACAAGTGCCTTTGCTACTTATATTAAAATCAGAGAATTGTATGTGATGTGGTCCCTATCTATTTATTACATTTTACAACTTTCTCTTTTCAGGTTCGTAACGCAACGGCAGTCTTTATAATGAACTTATCCTGTTCTGATCTACTATTCTGCTGTTTCAACCTACCGTTGGCTGCTTCTACATTCTGGCGGCGTTCATGGGCACACGGACGCACGCTGTGCCGCATGTTTCCACTAGCCAGATATGCTTTAGTGGCTGTTTCCCTTTTCACGGTGTTAGCCATTACAATCAACAGATATGTTATGATTTCCCATCCAAGGCTATATCCCAAGTGCGTAAGACTAATAACTAAACTTTGTGTATTACATTTACAATTCGATTGTGATTCTAATTTATTTATTTTGTCTTCAGACTCTACAAACGACACTACTTAGCTATCATGGTAGCCAGCACATGGATATTTTCCTTTGGAGCTCTCATAGCGACATGGCTAGAGAAATGGGGTCGATTTGGTCTAGACCAGTCCATTGGATCCTGTTCCATTCTTCCTGATAAGAATCATCGCTCGCCAAAAGAATTTCTCTTTGTCGGGGCATTTATGCTTCCATGTTTAGCGATAGTCATATGTTATGCTCGAATATTCTGTATCGTAAGAGAAGCTGCCAAAAGATCGAGGGCTCCAGCGCGAGAGCGTCCAAGACCTGCTCCGGGACTAGAGGATTCAGCCATGGGATCGGCCTCAACAGCGCTCGAACGCTCTCCAGGTCCAGAAAATGGAGTCAATCACGCTGCTCCTCCACGAAGGGCATTGTTGGCACCGCCCACTTTACATTGCCCTCCCACTCCGGGCCCTGAGCGCTCTTCATCTTCAGGTGTTGACACTCTCGATGGACACGATGAAGAATGTGCGCTTGATGGAAAACCACGGACCCCCAGTGGTGGAGAAACTGCTAAAAGACTACGGCAAGCTGCTGTCGTATTAAGGCGTTCACCGGCTCCGGTACGATCTCCTCGCTTGACGCCAAAAGACAGAAAACTCCTGAAGATGATCATGGCGATTATGCTCTCGTTTTGGGTATGCTACCTACCCATTACACTAACGAAACTATTCAGGGAATTCACCTCACACCCTGCCGCTAACATTGCAGGCTATATCTTGATATACTTAACGACATGCATTAATCCGATAATTTACGTAGTAATGTCGAGTGAATACCGACAAGCGTATAAGAATTTACTCATGTGTCGAAGAAAGGCGTGACGCTCGCCCGGCGATGGCGTCTCCGAGAAACGCCCGCCGTGACTAGTTGTGAATCACTGAACCACTGGACAATACCAATACGTAAACGCTGATAAAGTATTACTTTAATATGTTTTATGTAAATTTAAACTAAAACGAACACTAAAGCCAAAAGTATTGACTCCAATAGAAAAATAGATGTACAATATATGTAACAATGCATTTATGTAATGTAAGATTAAATTTCTTTTTAGTTAAATCGTAAGCAAGCCGTCCTTGATTGTGTGTGTAAATGAATGGAATGCGTATATGAATAAAAGAAAATTAATTTTATATCATTAAAATTTATTATAGAATATATGAGGACATGTAAGTTTTCACATTTTATTTGAACATGTAGTTTTGTAATACGATATTGTTAATTCTGTATTAAGCTACATTAAAAAAGATTCAAAAAAAGATTAAATTTAAAATGTATAAGATATCATCGGATACAATATCGGTGACTTGCTGTAATTAATATTGTCATAATGGTTAAGGTATATAGCATAATTAACGTCATTCAATACCAAACATTGTCTCAATGAACTTAATAACAAATTTGATTGGGTTTAATTAGATTAATATTCATCATATAGGCGGAAATTGCGATTCTTCCCTCGCGCCTAGCTACACGAAAAGCTATAGCAATTCAGTTTACATACTTATTGCGAAGATAAAAAGTTATTTTGATAATAACAAACTTCTTTGTTATTTGCATGCAAAATTATGTTTTTTATAATAGATTTATTTTTTAACAATTCCATTACTAACACAACAATACTGACGGGTTTCACCCGCGTATATCTACGTTAGGTTTGAGTCACATTCCAATAAAAATGACCACAATGACGAATGTTTACAATAAAATCATTTGTAGTTCAATATTTGTTAGGGAACCACGCATTTTCATAAATGTATTGAACGTGTGATAAAGTTGATTTTGTGATAATGAATTATAGTACAGTGGCGAATATAACATATAATATAACAGTTTTAAATTATAATGGGACAGTAGAAGAATTAGCTGCTGTGAAATTGTTCGAAGATTATCCAGATGGTTTATTAAAGTTTGCGGCTGTATGCTGCACGCTGTTCATGTGCATTGGGATTCCAGGAAATCTCATAACTATCATCGCTCTTGCAAGATATGAAAAAGTAAGTGAACAACAATTTCTACTCTAGTGTTTATAACTGAAGTCTTGGCCTTTGTCAAATGAAGGTGTTCAAAAATCACCTTTGACCTTTCAAAAATCACATTTGGATTTAGTTAAAGCAGAGGCTAACGACCGTTTTTTCTATTATTGCCTTCCTATTTTAGGCAAGTAATGATGTATTGGATAGTTTATATGATAATATTTTTCAGTGTTTTTATTTCATTATGTGTGTATATCTCACACAAATTATGTTTTTTTATATCTTCAAACATTACTGGGGTAAGCAGAGGTAAAGGATCATAGTAATGCATAATCACATTTGACCTATTTGCCTATGTCAATCGCAGCATCGCTGTGGACAGCGATGCTGCGATTAGGAAGGTAGTATCATTTTATAAAAAGTATAGACCCTGAAATGGTGGACCATTCCAGGATCTATACTTTTTATAAAATGATTGAGAAGGCCACCGCAAAGGCATTCTGAAACTTCTAATTTACTTTTTACAACTGCCATTAGCGATCACAAATAATCAATACTGGAAATATTTTTAGTTAAGAGGACATAATCCATTTATTAGAATATTAAAATCCCTAACTATATAACCACAATTACTAACTCTTGGGAGTTCATCTTGTTATAACAATAAACTTAACACGGACAAGTTTACGTACATGCGTGACGATAAGTATGTAACACAAATTGAGAACATTGATACAACATTTTCCTCAATGTAATTGCGTTTCTTTATTCATGTCATTTCATACCCTTATTAAGCTAACATCTGAATGAAAAAACAATCCTGGAATTGGATATTATGTTGTTGCTTTGATATCTGAATAGAAGCCGAAAAATACATCTACATTTTAGTATATTAGTAAATTTACTTATAATATTAGTTCGTCCTACCTCTACCTACATGTAACACTATAGATTAAAGAGATAACCCTTTTTAATTACTGTAGCACTATGTTTTATTCCAAAGACATATTATTTTATGATACCTGCTAGTCGATATTAATTCAAAATATCGACTAGCAAGGAAATGCGTAAAGATAAAAGAAAACATGTATTCTACACTTTTTTATAAGCTGTTACAATATAAAACTAGATATTAATATATATTTACGTGGTTTCCGGTATTATTCAAATGACACATACCACATACAATATTTTTTAACTAATTGTACTAGAATTTCAATATTATGTCATCATCATATAATGTTTTAGATTAGACTTTTAACCGTTGGACAGACATGCATTATCTTTTATAAATAAGAATTCATCTTCCTTATGTTTGTGTAGGTAAAACCAAAAAATTTGAAAATAAATTGACTTGAAAATTTCACAAATCATTCGCCTTTCCCTGCCTGTCTCTATGACCGAAGTTTTTCCGGGAAATGGAAATTCCCACTGTTTTATAATCACTTCAATACTTTGTTTTACTTTCTAATAGTAATTATCATGCTGATGACCCGACAGGGTTGGCAGTGATGCCTTCAAAGCTAAGGGTGTTCAAATCAATCTATGAAGATTGATTTGAACACAAGTTAGTATTCAAAAAAGTATTCAAAAAAGTTAGTATTCAAAAAAGTTTGTTGAATATGAAGGTTTATACTCCAGCTATGGATGTTTATATGTAAACATAAACGTTATATAAAAATATTTATTTTATTAAATGTATTCATTAACATTGTACAGTCAAGCTGACTGTATTTATATTTAATGAATACTCAGATGGCGATAGGCTCATTACTTGTCACATTGTCTCAAATAAGCCTTGTGAAAAGTGGGTAAATTAGACTTCATTAACCTCTGCCTACCCCAATAATGAAATTTCGTCAAGATAAAAAATACTGAAATCTAATAAAGTGAATAGGTATAGGTATTATCTATATAACAATGTAACAAATAATTACTCGGAGTTTTGATACTACTGCTATTTTCAATCATTTTAAATACAGACTTTACACAGCGTTGTATAATGTAACACAAATTGTTAAACGCTTATCGTTTTTATTGGAAGCATCTGAAGTATTCTGGCATCATGAAAGATGATGCAAATCATAAATTATGCGATTTGCGATAAAGTTGTAATGAACGACTCTCCCTTGACCTAGGTTAATATTAATATAGAAACTAAGGAATATGTCTAGTACACGAGTGTCTATCGTTATACTGAGTACTATTTAATTCGTAATCACAATCCAGCACTCTTCCATAAGGTAGAATTTGCCATAATCGCCACGCTTCGCAAGCATATTGTTCATCACACTACCAAATACCTCGCACCTCCTCGTCTCTTAAATTTTTAGTCATATTTTTCGAGATAGTTATCCCGCAGTCTGACGGTAGCCACAGACATGTAGAAGGCTTTTTCCTTAGTCGCCTCTTAGGATACTCACAGGAAGGAAACGGATTGTATTAGTATTCAAAAAAGTTACTTTATGTGTACATTCTTAAGTCACAGTATAGATGAAGTAGTATATTTGGTACTGTAAACGCTTATCCGCCAAGTGTGACATTATTTACAAGGTTTTTCCCGCAGTCACCTCGTAACCACAATGATGACGACAGTGATGATAATGATATTAATATGATGTTTTCTCCGGCAGGTTCGCAACGCAACCGCAATATCAATCATGAACCTCTCCTTTTCGGATCTACTGTTTTGCTGCTTTAACCTGCCGCTGGCTGCGTCCACATTCTGGCGACGCTCTTGGTCGCACGGCCGAATTCTATGTAGGATGTTTCCTTACGCGCGCTATGCACTGATCGCAGTCTCTCTCTTCACCGTGTGTACAATCACAGTCAACAGATACATCATGATATCTCATCCGAAGCTGTATCCCAAGTGAGTATCCCAAAGGTAGTAGATACTTTCTCTGCCTAGGAGTCAAATATCAATGTTACAGCTTATGTTTCGGTATATAGGGAGAGAGCCAATGTTACAGGCTGAGAGGCATTTCGTCTAAAACCCGGAGAATCCGGAGATCTGTAACCTTTTTTTAACCCTTTTTTAAATTAGTTTCTTTCTTCGGCTTGAGGAATCTGCAGTTTTCGATCATTTATATTATAACGAAGATTCACAGTTATAGTGCAGCGGTAAAGTTTTCGAGTTTTATTTTGAAAAAATATTTGAAACGATTTTTTTAATGCGTTATTTATTTAAGCGACAATATTAATATACGTCGTAGTTTATGCGTAAATTATATATACATATTTAATTATCACTGGTGACCAGATTTCCGCATTTCTTTCAATGGGCATCGTAAAAGAAAGAGACAAATAAATTGAAAAGCCTTAATTAAAAGTTGCAACGACGAAATTTCAAGACAAACTTCTCGAAAGAAAATCGTACCAAAATTGATTAAGCTGGTGACAAGCTACAGTCCGTTTTGTATGTATGTATGTATTATTGATTAAAGCTGGCTTGGGATATAGCACTGAAGTTGTTATGAAAAATCTCATCTGTACGAAGTTTCCTCACGTGGATTGAACTCGATCGTTCTAATTCCAATTCATATCAACCAACTTAATTTAATTTATGACAAATTATGTAATTGTTTTCAGTCAACTACTTTATAACTGCCATTTATTAAAACATTATGAAATTAATAATACATTTTATATCATATAATATATTTAATTTCTTTTATCCAACAGATTATACAGAACCCGATATCTGACAGCAATACTACTCTGTACATGGATTTTTCCATTTGGTGTGTTAATACCTACATGGTTTGAAAAATGGGGTCGCTTTGGATTAGATGTTGACACGGGTTCTTGCAGCATATTACCGGACAATCACGACCGATCGCCGAAAAGGGTTATGTTTGTGGTCGCATTCACTCTGCCTCTTCTAGCAATAATATTTTGCTATGCTCGTATATTCTACATAGTGAAGAAAGCGACACGTGCTTCTAGTAGTATGGTGATACGTAAAACGATAAAGTTGTAATGAACGACTCTCCCTTGACCTAGGTTAATATTAATATAGAAACTAAGGAATATGTCTAGTACACGAGTGTCTATCGTTATACTGAGTACTATTTAATTCGTAATCACAATCCAGCACTCTTCCATAAGGTAGAATTTGCCATAATCGCCACGCTTCGCAAGCATATTGTTCATCACACTACCAAATACCTCGCACCTCCTCGTCTCTTAAATTTTTAGTCATATTTTTCGAGATAGTTATCCCGCAGTCTGACGGTAGCCACAGACATGTAGAAGGCTTTTTTCCTTAGTCGCCTCTTAGGATACTCACAGGAAGGAAACGGATTGTATTAGTATTCAAAAAAGTTACTTTATGTGTACATTCTTAAGTCACAGTATAGATGAAGTAGTATATTTGGTACTGTAAACGCTTATCCGCCAAGTGTGACATTATTTACAAGGTTTTTCCCGCAGTCACCTCGTAACCACAATGATGACGACAGTGATGATAATGATATTAATATGATGTTTTCTCCGGCAGGTTCGCAACGCAACCGCAATATCAATCATGAACCTCTCCTTTTCGGATCTACTGTTTTGCTGCTTTAACCTGCCGCTGGCTGCGTCCACATTCTGGCGACGCTCTTGGTCGCACGGCCGAATTCTATGTAGGATGTTTCCTTACGCGCGCTATGCACTGATCGCAGTCTCTCTCTTCACCGTGTGTACAATCACAGTCAACAGATACATCATGATATCTCATCCGAAGCTGTATCCCAAGTGAGTATCCCAAAGGTAGTAGATACTTTCTCTGCCTAGGAGTCAAATATCAATGTTACAGCTTATGTTTCGGTATATAGGGAGAGAGCCAATGTTACAGGCTGAGAGGCATTTCGTCTAAAACCCGGAGAATCCGGAGATCTGTAACCTTTTTTTAACCCTTTTTTAAATTAGTTTCTTTCTTCGGCTTGAGGAATCTGCAGTTTTCGATCATTTATATTATAACGAAGATTCACAGTTATAGTGCAGCGGTAAAGTTTTCGAGTTTTATTTTGAAAAAATATTTGAAACGATTTTTTTTAATGCGTTATTTATTTAAGCGACAATATTAATATACGTCGTAGTTTATGCGTAAATTATATATACATATTTAATTATCACTGGTGACCAGATTTCCGCATTTCTTTCAATGGGCATCGTAAAAGAAAGAGACAAATAAATTGAAAAGCCTTAATTAAAAGTTGCAACGACGAAATTTCAAGACAAACTTCTCGAAAGAAAATCGTACCAAAATTGATTAAGCTGGTGACAAGCTACAGTCCGTTTTGTATGTATGTATGTATTATTGATTAAAGCTGGCTTGGGATATAGCACTGAAGTTGTTATGAAAAATCTCATCTGTACGAAGTTTCCTCACGTGGATTGAACTCGATCGTTCTAATTCCAATTCATATCAACCAACTTAATTTAATTTATGACAAATTATGTAATTGTTTTTCAGTCAACTACTTTATAACTGCCATTTATTAAAACATTATGAAATTAATAATACATTTTATATCATATAATATATTTAATTTCTTTTATCCAACAGATTATACAGAACCCGATATCTGACAGCAATACTACTCTGTACATGGATTTTTCCATTTGGTGTGTTAATACCTACATGGTTTGAAAAATGGGGTCGCTTTGGATTAGATGTTGACACGGGTTCTTGCAGCATATTACCGGACAATCACGACCGATCGCCGAAAAGGGTTATGTTTGTGGTCGCATTCACTCTGCCTCTTCTAGCAATAATATTTTGCTATGCTCGTATATTCTACATAGTGAAGAAAGCGACACGTGCTTCTAGTAGTATGGTGATACGTAAAACGATAAAGTTGGGGCAAGAAGACTCATCGTCCGGAACTGAGATGCTATCTAGAGATGAACGTCCAAATAACTATGCTGCTATTTCAAAACCACAACCGACTACCCCGCGAATAAATTTGAATGACAAACGTACAGATTCTACGCAGATTATCAAATTTAAAACGATTGTAAGCGAAGAATGTGACAATAGGGCCAACTTTAATGAACGGCTAAAAAGCACAAGTGAGAGGACCCCTTCAAGTTTCCGGAGAACGGTTTTACGAAAATCGTTAGCATTTATTAAACTTTCATTACCGACAAGAAAGGATAGAAAATTAGGCACAATGATAATGGCAATTATGATCTCTTTCTGCATTTGCCATTTGCCTATTACTGTAACCAAACTTCTACACGATTACACATCGCATCCTATTTGGAATATTGCAGGCTATATTCTGCTTTATATGTCTACATGTATTAATCCCGTTATATACGTCGTAATGTCCAGTGAATATAGAAAAGCATATAAAAATTTGTGGAAAAGTCGACGAAAGACGTAATTAGCAGAGTTTTGCTTGTCATTATTCAAACAGTAACATTATGAAACAAAGAAGCGAACTTACACTGTAGTATTTTATTTGTATTGGCAATAAAACTTAACATCCAGTATTTATACATAAAATAATAAATATATACATAGATACATAGGGACAACATCATATAATTGCTCTGATCAAAAAATAAGTAGCTCAAGCATTTGTGTCATAGAATCAGAAACAACGAAGGTACCACAACAAAAACCCAGACCTGAAAAAGAAAAAAAACATTTGATTGAAAAAGCATTTTCTACATTAACCCAACCGGGAGTCGACACCTAAACCTCAGAGCGGCTTAAAAACCGGTGTGTATGCCACAGGTCCACGGAGGTCGAAGGTCGAGGCTTGTTTAACCTAATCCACTTGTTAAAAACTAACAAAATATATCTTATTATTTTTAATAGCTTATTTTTGGAGGTCGTAAAAATCGAATAGGAGAAGTCGATTATAGATATTTTCTAACTTCCGCCTTACGTGAACGGGGGTAACGTGTATCCCAAATCAAACGCCAATTCAGTATTGAAATATTTAGATACATCTAAAAAAGAAAAAAAGTAGAAAATATTTGTTAAAAACTAAGCACTTGTGTATTCCAAAAAAGATTAATATATATTACACAAATAGTACTTAATGAGTATTACTTGTAAATATATCAGCTATTTTAGATTTGTATATAATGTACCTAAACTAAAAAAGTGTTTTTGTTTCTTGATTAGTTGTAAGGATATTCGCGATGTGTTTTTTTAATATATATACTGTTTAAAAAATTCTATCGAGATATATAATGGTGAATACTGTCTACGGGTTACTTAACAATTTCTTACGTATTTTGTCTTAAAACTGTGGTCATTTTTAAGATTTCCTACTTTTTAACAAATAAAACTTTTAAATAAAAAACTTTCTAAAAGTTTTTCATTTAAAAGCAAGTGATAAGCACATTTGGCAGTTTAATATCGCGGAAATGTTTTAATTAAAAACGGCCGTGACTTCAGAAGTACGGTGGTACATGCGTTTACAATATTTTTTTTAACCTAAAGGTATCATTATAGGCTTTCTGTACGTAATATTAATTATTCATATTTTACTTGTATTACAAATTTTGTATGTTTTTATATTTTTTGTTTAATATCGTAATTAATATATAAACGACTGCAAATGTGTTGCAATATAGATTATAAATCTGTGGTATAAGGTGAAACATATTAACAGCTACAATAATAGGACAAATAATTAGTTATCTGTTTTAAAGAAAATTTATGTAATTTTCTTCATAAGTTTAGACGTTAATAAATCAAAATTAATTAATATAATGCTATGAATGCCAAAGTAATTAACTGATATTGATATGAAAAACCAAAGTCTTAGCAAACTATTTAAATTACATTTACTTAAAGTTTTATTTGATATTCAAAGAAATGTCCTAATTTAAAATACGATTGAAAATTTCTTCACTTTCAATCGACTAGTATAATATCATAGAAACAAATATTTTTTTAACCTTTAAAGTATCTTCAGTTATCATAAATTTTTAATCTTGTTTCTAAAACTGATTATAGTCTTCAAATCAATGCTCAATAGTTTAAAAGAAATATTCATCGTAAAATATAATTGTGTTCTATAAATGTAATAAATCAATCTAGCAATCAAAATAAATATCTACTCTTACATATTTAAAATATGTTTACAACATTCTCTTTGAAGTTTGTAAAAAAGATATGTAATTGAAAATAATTTGAGGAAAATATATAAATTAGAACCTTGAATAAAATTAGAAATACTATTTAAAAAATAGTACGACTATTATCTATAAATGTTAGAATAGTTTTTCCTTTGTATTCTTAGAATAAAATGTTATTTGTTAGACTGTAAGAACTTGACTTTTCTAAAAATAGATATCATCGATAAAGTTATTGAATAAATAGATGCAATGCAATGGCTACTTGTGCAATAAAATTATGAAAGATACTCTTAGATTAAGAAATTAACGTAAGTTATTTTACAGTTATGAGGTTCGACCTGGGTCTGATAGTTTATTTTAAATAATTCTAAGATGTATAACAAATGACAATCGATAAAGAAGGATTTTGAAATAAGATCATCTAGGATGTCAGTCACATCATTGTTGTATTTTGTAAGTGATTCTAAAAAAAACATTAAAAATGTACGTGTTTATGGTGTATAAATAACAATAAATAACATTCGCATAAATTACATGGTAATAATATCGTATAATTATTTATCTTACAGTTATTAAATTAGTGTATTATTGGAAAAATACTAAAAATTACAGAAAAAAAATTGGGTATAACACAAGTTGAAAACCATAGCCAATACATGAGATACCAAAGAACCAATTTTCTAGGGGCCATCAAACCCTAAAGTCATTGAACTTACCAAAGATGTAACTAGAACAAAATATAAGAATACGTTGTTCCGACTTTGTTTTTATTTAAAACTCCATTTTAATTAATATATTTAACAATAAATTAAAGATTGCCGTGTTTTATCGGCATTTTATTTTACCACTACCTTTCTTCCCACATAATTCGTAAGTGGCGACTGGGTGAAAATTCTTGAAAATAGCCATGGGTAGCCTAGAAATATCGACTAGCAACATGATTACAGGAAACCGTCTCTTACGGGTAAGGCCTGCGCCCTACTGACTTTAGCAGCCGTTATGTGTGTATATTTGTGGTCTATTTGGTGCGACGGATGTACGACCGCGACGATAACGGACCAGCACCTGCGCGATCTGACGTCCTTATCGGACTTCCTGCCGCTGCCCGCTCGACCACCAGAGCGTTTTATTTTGCGTTCGGGTGGTGGCATCACTGTTGACACCACCACCCGAACTCGTTGAGGGAGAGACAGGGAAGAGAGAAAGGCCCGACGCAACACACTTACCATATAAACCCCCTGAGAAGACTTCCGGGTAAAGATGCTGGCCTCGAGGCCAGATACCAGCCCTAGGCAGATGAAACCGTACAGTACAGTCTGTATGTTGTAAGATAAGGTTTTTTTTTTATTTTATTGAGACGATTTTTATTTTATTGAGATTTATTGATACCACCGAGTATTTTCTTACCCGTCGCCTCTTATGACTCCTCTTATCTTCTTTGTTTAATGGCCTCTATTTCTATTAAGTATTCAGCGCATGTCATGGTATTTACGTTGTAGTGCCTCCCTAACCAGCAATTAGCATTTTTATTCTCCTAGTCATGGATTTTGCTTTATATGGAAATACTTGTATGGTGAGCATGTCGACGTCTATATGTCAAAGGCAACGATATAAATCGTGCAAAAGGTTTTGGTAGATCGCCCAATTGCTTGGCTATCGTGACTTAGTATGGCATCTCTTATATCAGACAAGACTCAATATCAGGAGATATTCTTCTAAAGAAAAGTCTCCAAGATTGTCTACTACGTTACTCTGTTCATTATAGTCATATTTTTATCTTTGTCGTTACTAAAAAATCATGAAGCGAATTTATAAAGTAGTAAAAAAGTTTGACACTCAATTACATAGGAGTTTTTTGGATACGTATGCGAAAGCTCGTTTGTATGCGCATGAATAATGTATTATCTCTACACAAAACTTCCTCTAGTATACAGACGTATTACGCGCCTCGTCTTAGTATCATAATAATATTTTCTATTATGGTGTAACCATCCACATTTTTGTTTTATCTTAATACTTTTAGCAAGTTACCTTGATATCTGGACGTGCGTGCAAAACGTACGCCACAAAACTTGAAAGTTAACGATTTAAATTTTAAAATTAGTCAAGACAAGTGTATTTTTACCCTAGAGTGTTTGAAAATACTTTATGTACGAAGTGGGTGAATGTGTGCGTCTGTGTGTATGTTAAAAAAATATTTACTGAATGAAATGCTTAAAGGGTCATCTACTAACACCAAACAAAACTTCACTCAGTACTATTATTAAAATTTACATAGATAGCAGGAATAAACAGAAGCACTGGCTTTACACGAAAAACTAAATATTTACTCCCTTATAATTCGGGACGAGGTAGCCAGAGAACTTTTTTTCTAGAACAGAAATTATTGTAGTCACGATAGCCGATTGGTTGGGTGATCGGAATTTCGTGTCAAGAGAACCGAGTTCGATCCCCAGGTGGCAGGCTCGTACCATTGGGTTTTTCAAAAACTTACGTAGGAATTATATCGTTGACTTGGGCATAAAGACGGCCACGGACTCACCATCAATCAATCAATCAATCAATCAATAATTTATTTGCCAGAATGTAGGTAACATTAGTTCTTAATATTTTATAAAAACCATCTGTCACGTTGTCCCGAAAATATCTTCGGTGGACGGTGGGTCAAATGGACTTAATTGTCTAGACTAAACCTCTGTACGGACCTACCCCTGCATTTGGAATGGCGTGAAGATATTATTTATTAATAGAGAAATTATTTTCATTACGTGCTCACACAAAAAGTATGGCGAACCCTAAATTGAAATCAATCAGAAAATTTGGACAAAAGCTCAAATGTGTCCTAAGACAAATCGCGAGTGTCCTAAGACAAATTGCAAGCACAATACAATATATACAAATCGCACACCATAATCGCATTTGTTGAAAAATCTGTACTATCGGTTGAGGTCCAGCGGACTAGCATATTTTGTAAACATAAGAAATGTAATAAAAACACACTTTATTTTCATTTCTTTTTGACAATCCTTTGTATCAATAAATTTGATTTAAAAAAGAACTATGTAAACAGCGTCCAGACCGTCTCTAAATATATTTCATAAATTCTTTTAATATGGATACTTCTGCACACAGCGATTCTGTTTAATGTATTTAATTAAATAGTAATTATACAGACACTGTCGTCATCTAATAAACTAGATTTGTGACATATTTATAATATGAACATCTTTACAAAAAACTTTAATAGTATACAAAAACTTGTATACTAGTAAAGTTTTTAAAAAAAAAAATATCTTCACGCAATTCCCATTACAGGGGTAGACAGAGGCCGAGTCTAGACAATTAAGTCCCTTCGACCCACCTTTCACCGAAGATATTTTCGGGACAACGTGACAGGTGGTGAGCCTGTCGCCGCCTTTATGTCCAAGCCAACGATATTCGTACATAAGTTTTTGAAAAACCCATTGGTACGAGCCTACCAACTGGGGATCGAACTCGGGTCTATTGACTCGAAATTCCGACCACCCAACCACTCGGCTATCGTGACTTTTAATAGTATAAAAAAATAGAGTTTTTTTAATAAAAAATAGAGTAGAAAGTTTTTTTAATAGTATAAAAAAAAATTAAAACGACACATTTAATCACAAATAAAAAAGAAACAATTTATGGTTTGAAACTGTAACTAAATATTATTGCATATAAAATACTTTACATCAATATTAAAAAATAAATGTCCTCGATGTCATATTTATTTCTTTCATAAAGTATAACTTTACACGTCTTATAAAATAATTCAAGGATAACGAGACAACTGCGAAAAATGACAGCAATCACTCAGGGACCCGGCGGATTGTGAAACCTAGCTCTCCTTTTCCCCTCATTTCATGTTACTTCGTATAATTCATCATTAAAATATAAATCTTTCCAAAAAAATACAATGTAGGTGTAGCCTCGCCCATTTATTTACCCTTTTTGTTAAAAAAAATAACAAGAAAAATGTACAATTATATCACCATAATGGCCTATAAAAGTATAATGCAGGACATAGGCCCATCCCGTTTGGGAGGGTTAGCCATAATCAACGCACTTAGCAAGTTGGCGATCGTAGTACTAGACTACTGGCACACTAGACGCCTAGTCCGTCATCGGTCTGCTGGGTTTGGTTCTAGTATTTTTCGAGATGGTTATCCCACCATCTGTCGGTAACCAATTTAATTTTAAGGCTTTTTCCTTAGCCACCTCTTATTACACCAACGGGAAAGAAAGGGTTGTATATTCTGCTGTCGTAACCACATAGTAGTTGGATGATATAAATACTTCGTCATCGCACCAATTACTTAACACAACATAAACAATTACTTTGTTTATGGACACCTTTTCTTTGTTTCTTATTTAAATAATTAACATTTACTTAGAATATTTTACAAATTTATGGTATTTATGTGTTTGTGTGGGTTAAGATCCTCAGGATAGTGTGACATATTTTACCTTTACTCGCATATAATGTCCTTGCCTTACGTCCTTACATATAAAATTTGCCTATTACAAAACACCTCGCATACATTTATTCAATCAAAATATGTACAACGGCAATCTATGAACTTTTCGAATCTCAACGATAGTTCATTGATTTCTAGATGCACTTTTTCTCTGCTTCATGCATCCAAATTCCGAAAAAGGTGGAAATCAGTTAGAACATGATCCGAGCAGTACGCTGTGTATCGAAAACTTTCAAGTCGCAGCTTCCTTAATTTAGCGGCCGACATACGTGCCGTGTGACCGAGCGTTGCTAACTACAGCAGCAGTGGGCTAGAGCGATTGACCAGTCTGGGTTATGTAACAACTAGTTTTTCCATAGTCGTTTTCAATTGTTAACAATACACATCAGCCGTAATTAAGTGTCCAAATCTTAGAGATAGAGGTGATGGATGACACTGGACTATTTTACCAGACACTCACCTTTTTCTGGGTCATCTTTCGTTTTGGATTTGTCACCAGGTTTTATCCATTGTGAAGAGCGTTTTTGGAGTATCGTACAGCGTTCAATTTTCATCACATGTAATTATCCGATTCAAAATCCTTTCCGGTTGAGAAGTGAAATGCAACACCCGAAGCATCGTTCAGTTCATGCGATACCCATTTTCAAGCTTTTTCACGATCTCAATTTGTTTCTAATGAATTAAAATTGTTTTATCTCTCACGCCGAAGCCTGTCGCTAATTCTGTCCGTAAAACCGCCGTTCACGATGTTCGTTCTAAAGATCAAAATTTCAAACGTAAAATAAAAAAAAAATTACGTTGTAACCAAACACAGCTGCCCCATATTTGTCATAAATCCTGCGAGCCGTTTCTGCAGCCCTGGCACCACGGTGGAACTCGTGCTTTTAAGTAACGCGATGTTTGAAGTTTTCAATACGACGACAAATGAATTGCAACACACAAATACATTAGCTTAAATTTGAAATAAATTTAATTTAGAATTCCTTACCAAACGCCTGATATTTTGAACCAAAGCGGATAGATAGTTCGTCAAATACCATTAAAGGACCATACCATGGAAGGACCAAATAATATGCAATTTCATAATTTTTTTGCTAGTGAAGTCGAAGCTTCTCATAGTCTAAAGGTCGCCTTACGAAGGTTAGAACCCACTAGGAGCAAACATTTGTGTGATAAATATGAATGTGATAAATATGAAAGTTCTCGAGTCGAGTGGGAAAGTTGAGGAGATAGATAGACAGGGAAGGAAAACTGCCCTCATCTTTTCATAACTTTCTAACAAGAACTCAACTCTAAGGTTTCTACATTGGTCATCAAATAATTGTAATTGTATTTTAATTATGTTAAATGGACTTATTATTAATAAAGTATTCAAACCCGTCCACGCTTTACTATTGCTCATTCTGATAATAAAATTAGTAAAATATATATATATATATATATATATATATACATATATATATATATATATATATATATATATATATATATATATATATATATATATATATATATACATATATATATATATATATATATATATATATATATATATATATATATATATATATATACATATATATATATATATATATATATATATATATCTATATATATATATTACTAAGTTTATTAACAGAATGAGCAATAGTAAAGCGTGGACGGGTTTGAATACTTTATTAATAATAAGTCCATTTAACATAATTAAAATACAATTACAATTATTTGATGACCAATGTAGATATATATATATATATATATATATATATATATATATATATATATATATATATATATATATATATATATAGATATATATATATATATATATATATATATATATATATATATATATATATATATATGTATATATATATATATATATATATATATATATATATTCCCACGCAATTCCCAATACAGGGGTAGACAGAAGTCAGGCCCGTCGCCGTCTTTATGACCAAGCTAACGATATAATTTGTACATAGGTTTTTAGAAAAACCCATTGGTACGGCCACTTGAGGATCGAACTCGGGTCTCTTGACTCGAAATTCCGACCACCCAACCACTCGGCTATCGTGACTTCTAAATATATATTCTAAATATATAATAATTTATGAAAATGGAATCCAGTAAGTAAAATTTGCACATTCACCAAATTTGGCAAATAAGACGTCGCAACATACACGTTACTACCCGTCGCAGGTCTTCTCAACTTTGGGCTGATATTTTTCAAAATTTGTAATATAGTTACCAAAGGAGTGGTAACTTGGTAAGCGAAATGTGCGCTTATTTTGGGACAACGTGAAGGGACAATTTTTTTTTTATTTATATATCTTCTGTTCAGGCTACCCCTGCATTGGATGATGCGTGAAGATGTAAAAATACGGTGAACAGAAATAAAACACTTGTATTTGATTGTGAAATATTTTTATTAATTCGAAGGTGTACCGAGTTCACTTTGTTTTACAAACAAACAAAATCCTCATCTACATTATTTAACAAAAAAAAACCTAGAAAGTTTAATTTGTTTTGAAATGTAAATGAGATTTTTAAGTGTTCAAATATAAAACAATATAAAACTTCAACACAAATATCAAATGACTGTTTGACGAGTAAGAAAGTAAGTAAGAAAGCTGAAACTTATGAAAGTGATTAGGTTTCAGAAGTGTAATGCTTTAGAATTACTGATTTACAATGCCAATCTCTGAGCAGGTAAACAAAGAAGGGAATTAAGTTTTCGTTACTTATAAATTTTATAAATTATAACATATATATTTATGGACATTTTATTCAAAAGTATTTTATATTTATTAAAAATATTTTCCATACGTTAATTTTACAAACGTAAGTACAATTCTAGATGTTGTTTTTGCTTTATATAACAGTGGAAAGCAATGTTCATTGCAGGACAAAAGTATAACAAATATTTTTGAGCTGTTAGGGCAATGGAAGCTGCTTCAATGCGGACATATCCCCGAAATGTATTTTTTGTCTTACTATATTGTTATTTTTCAGACTTATAGGTTCCTTCAAGATGGTTTCTTTCACCGTCAATTTTGTAGAAAATTGCTAAAAAAAAAGTTCTAGAGGATCCAATCAAGGAGATGAACCGAGGTGTAAATAAACTATATTAAAAAATGTTGTGAATTTTCTTAAATAAGGCGAAGAAACTTTTTCCCCAACCTATTATGTGATGTTTTCCCTGTCTTTGTTTTCATTTATCTTATTTAAAGATAAAAGAAATGAGAGACGTATCGTAATTTGCTCCTACCAAGTTACCACTCCTTTGGTAACTATATTACAAATTTTGAAAAATATCAGCCCAAAGTTGAGAAGACCTGCGACGGGTAGTAACGTGTATGTTGCGACGTCTTATTTGCCAAATTTGGTAAATGTGCAAATTTTACTTACTGGATTCCATTTTCATAAATTATTATATATTTAGAATATATATTTAGAAGTCACGATAGCCGAGTGGTTGGGTGGTCGGAATTTCGAGTCAAGAGACCCGAGTTCGATCCTCAAGTGGCCGTACCAATGGGTTTTTCTAAAAACCTATGTACAAATTATATCGTTAGCTTGGTCATAAAGACGGCGACGGGCCTGACTACTGTCTACCCCTGTATTGGGGTGCGTGGGAATATATATATATATATATATATATATATATATATATATATATATATATATATATATATATATATATATATATATATATATATATATATATATATATATATATATATATATATATATATATATATATATATTTATATATATATATATATATATATATATATATATATATATATATATATATATATATATATATATATATATATATATATTTATATATATCTACATTGGTCATCAAACAATTTTAATTGTATTTTAATTATGTTAAATGGACTTATTATTAATAAAGTATTCAAACCCGTCCACGCTTTACTATTGCTCATTCTGTTAATAAACTTAGTAATATATATATATATATATATATATATATATATATATATATATATATATATATATATATATATATATATATATATATATATATATATATATATTATATATATATATATATATATATATATATATATATATATATATATATGTGCCTTCACGTTGTCCCAAAATAAGCGAAATGTGGGTGACATTCCAATTATTTTGGGACAACGTGACAAGTGCTGAGCTCGTTGCCGTTGGAATATCAATTTTAAAAAAATCATTGGTACTAGCTTAACTCGTGGGGATCGAACTCTTCGGTATCTTGAGACGAATTCTGAATACCCAACCCCCATGCATTTGCGTGATGAATTTTTGTACTCGGGTCATGGTTAGAATTTCTTTTAATGTTGTACATAAATATTTATTTACAGAAAAAATTATGTTAATATTTACAATACTTATTAACTAAAAACTATTATAATCGTAGAGCCCTACTCCTCGTGGCATGGTACCAAGAACGAAAAACCCATTGGTAGGAGCCAGCTACCTGGGAATCTGCTTGGAAAAATGCTTTACGCACGAACGTTTTCTGACCGAGAGGCCACCGAAACGAACAGTGTCGGACTCGGATCTCAGAAGGAGAAACATACCGACTAAAAACCATCCACGGGATGCTGTTGGCCCGGAGGCCTTTACAGCTTTATCTGGGGAGACCTGCGAGCACGAAGGCCCGCAGGTAAAAAGAAGAAAGGAAACAACGTCGTGACGCAGTCGAACCCTGTAACGAAGCGAAGACCTTCGACATACGGGGGAGGGGGACTGATTTATTTCAATCGCGATCGCATCTTATATACATAACGTTCCTCCCCTAATAGTTGAGACTAATATAATATTTTATAATTAATTTTGGGACGCTGACGAGTCTCCCTGCGATGTGCCGGAACCTCGTCTTGGTTGCTCTCTTCGGCCTCATAAAACTCACCATTGTCGTCTGAAGAGACGGGTCTTCGGACTCCTCTTGTTAACGTCACCTTTGACGGCGTCTGGTCATTCTCGGAGTCACCAGTGTGCGATGGTGTAAACTGTTCATTGCCCCCATCTCCCTCCAAGACGTCGTGAAGCATTCTCTCAGATGACTCAGGTGATGGCACGTCTAGTGGCAAGTGTTGCGCTGACGTCTGCGCATACAGCTCCGACACAGGTGATTGCGTAAGAGGCCGTGGAAGGTGTGGCGATGGCGTCGCATCATTTCTTTCTTTTGTCACAGGGTCTTCTATATCGCAAGGGTGACAACTTGCGTATTGTAATTGTTATCTGTTTTAAGGTCACTATTGAATTTAATAATTTGATTTATGTGTTTTTGAACTAGGTTTAAAGTTACATCATCTTGTACAATAAACAACATGTTACCTATTTTTTTCACAATTGTTCCTTTAGCCTATAAAAAATTATTATTATTACAATATTTTTATATAGTATAGACTCTCCCGTTGAAAACGATAGTTTTATTTTTCTACCATAAGATTTAACCCGCGAACACTGTTTAGACTTTACGATATTGACAAGTTCTGCAAACGAGAGGGTTGGATGTATCGGATTAATTAGGTCTCATCGCGATCGTAGTTTGTGCCCAAAAACTAAGTGAGCAGGTGATGAACCTGTGGTAGAATGAATAGAATTACGATAATTGAACAGATACTGTAGAATACTTATTTTACATTCTCTTGCATTTTTACTTGTTACGAGACTAGATTTAATACCCTTTTTGACAATTTTCACATAGCTCTCGGCTTGACCGAGACCGTACTAGCCGGATGATATGCAGGCGACTTTACATGTTTTATACCATTTAAATTACAAAATCTATTAAATTCTTCGGAACAAAACGGTGTTATGTATAAAAGATGCGATCGGATCTTATATACATAACAGGATCGAACTCGGATCTCTTGACTCTAAATTCCGACCACCTCGGCTATCGTGATTTTTATTAATATTAATTTTGTATATTCTTTTGCCTTCACGCATTTTCATAATTCTGGAGTAGTCAGAGGTGTAGACAATGAAGCCTTTTCGACCCATCTTTCACCGAAACTAATTTTTCACAACGTGACGAGTGGTGAGCCTGGCGCCGTGAATATGTATATATTCTTCATTATTGTTACTTTTTATATTGTTAACTTAAAAAAAAAGGAATTCAGGTTTAATTAAAATGATAATATGTCACTTTGTATTTGGGTTAATCTTTTAAGCTTATTACAATACTCTTACCTTGCTTTAAATTTGTTTTCGTTTTTACTCCCAAATGCGAGTCATTATTTTTAATTAAGACGACAATAGTACAAAAAAATCGTCGCTTAATACCGAAAGGCAACATAGTAATAAATAATTTTAAAACATCTCTATGTTTTCAACATTTCTACTTTACTAATAATACTGTAAAAAGTCACGACAGCCGAGTGGTTGAGTGGTCGGAATTTCTAGTCATGAGACCTGAGTTCCATTGCCAGGTGGCAAGCTCGTATCAATGGGTTTTTCAAAAACTTATGTACGAATTACATCGTTGGCTTAAAAACGGCGACGGGCTCGCCACATCGGACTTAACAGTCTAGACTAGACCTCTGTCTACGCCTGTATTAGGAATTGCGTTAATGATATTTATATATTTATTATTTATTTATTTATTTTAGCAGTGGTAGAGGAACGCATCAGCTTTTGTTGTTGCATGAATGGGCCGGCTCGACCGGGGAAGTACCACGACCTCACAGAATACCTGCGTGAAGTAGAAGTCTAACAAACTTCTGCCTTTCGTCTGGTGAGTGCAGGTAACCGGAGGCCCACACACCCCCCTCCCACCGGTAAGGATGCCGGCCTTAGAGTGCCCCCTCCCAATTCTGGGGGAGGGGGTAAATTTGCGGCGGTAATCACTTATCATCACGCTAGCCACCTGCTCGTTTGCCACCCTTTTCCATAAAAAAAATTATTTGTATCATATACTTCTATAATTGCATAGAAAAAAAATGTTACAATTTTTTATAACTAGCTCCATGTAAAACAAAATTAGGTAAGTTTTTTACTTTCATAACGAAATCGATAAGTTCTAAAACTTTCATGAAAAATTTCATTTACAATCTCTGAAATCAAATTAAGTATGTGGAAAGTGTTTTCTGAGGGAGTTTCACGAACTTATCTCAACCTAACGGTATGTACATAAAAAAATTGTAATTTAGCTGTACATTTAGTATACGTAGATTACTCAGTTTTTTTTAATTCCTTTTTAACCATCTTCAGAAAAGGAAGAGGGTTTTTAATTTGATGGTGTTCTTTTTTTAATGTTTTCTCGCAACATTTTGCCGTCATCACTCCGTCTCGTGGGGGACACTCCTACACTGCGTTTGCCTAAACGAGACTGAACAAGAACCTCTTTTTCTCAACAGTCATCAGTTCGATGAGCTATGTGGCCATTGCCACTTCAGCGCGCTGATCCTTACGTCAGTTTCATTAACCCAAATTCTTTAAAGAGTTCACTTCCAGTTTGGTCCAATTATTACCACATTACAATTGATTAATAGAATCCCAAGAAAATCAAGAAATTTGCTTTTAATTTTATAAGCATTATGAGTGTTTAGCCTCGTTTGTGATGGAATGAAGCTGTTTGTGTCAACGAGTCATCATAAAACGATGATAAACTGGTGACCCTGCACTGCTTATCGGTCAGCAGTTAGGCAATAATATACCAATATTAATATACGTGTAGAATCCGTAATGAAGACTTTCGCAGTAGAACCAGGGTAAAAGACATAGCCATAAGGATCCGCACGTAGACGTGGCAATGGGCCGGCCTTATAGCTTGTAGAACTGACAACCGTTGGGAAAGAAAGGTTCTTGAGTGGCAACCTCATACAAGAAAACGCAGTGTACAAGAAAACAAGATGGACGACCCGCATAATGTTACGGGGAGTCAATGGATGACGATAGCATAGGACCGCTTTATGTGACAATTTTTGGGGGAGGCCTATATTCAGCAGTGGACTTCGGATAGGCTGTTATGATAATGATGATAATGATACGATTTGTTGATAGATACTGCCCGGTATATAGACATTGGAGACATTAGAGATTAGTTTCCAACGACTCATTAGAAAATTTACTCGTAAAGTACTCATCCTCATTAACATTAAAAACACTGGCTTCACCTTCGTTTAGGGATACACAGAAAAAGAAAGGGATCATCAACTGCCAGTGCCGGCGTCGTTGTTGTTCCGATTCAGGCTTAAAATGCTTTGTGACGGTTTTTGAAACTTTTGCACAATGTTGGAATTATTCAAGGATATTGGGAAGAGATAAAGTATAAAATATAGATATAAAAAACACAAAGACCAAGAAATTATGAACACAATGAGAAATAAAACCGATATGAAAACAATATATCGATTCATAATTTCCCAATATAAACTAGCAAGTTCTTCGTTTTCCTCATACCGTAAAAGCTAATGATGCATTCCCTGTTTATTATAACGTAACCTGAAATGGGACCAGGGCTGCTTTTATCGGTTTTATCTACTCTCTATGACCACGGTCATTCTTATGTTATCGTCCAACGAACAAAGAAGTATTAATATTTATTTTCGTAGTTTATTAAGTGCTCTTGTTCTTCGTCTTTAACAATGTATTACCACTGCCTTAATATCTCTCACAATTGCTAAATAATGTCCGCAACTTTGCATAAAGAACAACCTGAATAAACTCCGTGTATATACACTTATTTGTATAATAAAGAAAAAAAGCAAGAAAAACTCGTAGAAAGTGTTATTTTACCCACAGGCAACATAAAACATGATTCTAGAATAAAGAGATAAAATTAAAGTATAAGTACAGTGTAAATTCACGCAGCATTCGTTCACTAGTATAGCCCAGTTGAAATCCAATGTTTAAAAGTAAACCTATCATACTATGATTTAAGTCCACCGCCAAGTTACACTATGTATTACTAAAGGCAAAGCAAAATTTTAGATAATATTTGAGCAAAATAACAAAAAGTTGTCATCAATGTGTCTATAAATACATATATTTTTTAATTTAAATAGTGTTATTCATTACTAAAATACTATAGATACTCAGGCGTTACTTTGCGGAAATTCATTGTAAAGTTGTTATTGAAAAAGTTATTTCGCAACATTCCGCATGCAAATATAAAAATAAAAAAAAGGTATATGTTACCTGGTCCGAAGAGGAGAAGAGCACCACCCTCCCTCCCACAGATGCGTGCACTAATTCCACTGTATGCACCACCACCACTACACTCAAACCAGGTAACATATACCACCAACGAAAACGAGACACGTGTTTCGCCTCAAAACAAGGCATCTTCAAGCGAGTAGACTCTACGATGAGCGACCGAAGAGTCAAACTCGACTCTTCGGTCGATCATCGACTGGAGTATTTTTATATTTGCATGCGGACTGTTGCGAAGTAACTTTTTGTTAACGAAACAACTTTGAAATACTATAAACAGAAGCGAGCTTCTAATTCACAGAACATTCTGAAGAGTCTACAATGCTGGCGCATTGTAGACTCTACAGAATGTTCTGTGAATGAATCAGAATGCTCTATAGACCAATGTATAGACTTTTGTATCAAAGTCCAATTTAGTAATACATTCAAGAAATACATTCATGTTAATAATCGATGAAAATGCGATTATCGCTCTCAAGCTATTTTTGTAATTTCCAAGAATTTTTTAAGTATTTTCAATAAGTTAATCAGCTCATATATACTAGCACTCTTATTACTCTTATATTTTTTCACTGATTGATTATATTCACATATTGATTATATACATAAGAAGTATATCCCGTTAATTTTCTTAATATTCGAACCATCATATTTTGAGTATTATGTAGCTCTATGGGCGGTGCACTAGAGAATATGTCGTGCTCGATTAAAGACGCGTTTTCCACTTCTCTTAGATGTGTTTAAAGGGGGTTATTTGCTATGATATGTTGTGAACAGGTGCTATTACAGAGGGTGATCGTCTCGAGTATGTAATACTCAATATTTTTTTCTACTACAAAACCAATAAAAACAAAAAGCTACTTTCAAAAAGGCTTTTACATGTAATATATTATGTATAATATCTGATACCTATGGAGTAGCATTTATCAGTTCCATTTATGTGAAAGGACCAATTCACAATTGTAATTTATGTTCCTATGTCTAAAAGTATAGGGCATATACTAGATTATTTCCAGGACTTCGTACGCGTGCGAAAAGGTACTTGTCAATACTTTTCTATAGTTATATGTTTTCTATGTTCCTATAGTTATATAAGCTGACTTTTATACATAAACCTATGTCATTATCTTTTAATTTACCGAGTACTTATTGAGTGCCTCAGGGAAACAAGGAGGGACTTCGGAAAATTGTCACAAAAATCAAATTAAAAGTAGTAAATAATAGTGGCTGCTTTTGCTGCTAGTATCACATTTTCTAACAACATTGATTGTGGCAGCGATTTGTTTAAGTTAATAGTAAAAGTACTAAAACAAAGCAGCGCGTAAGCTCAAAGAAATTTACCAGTAGCTCCGGAAGCTAAAGACATAAGAAGCAAATAAATCTCGACTCCGGAATTCCGGTCTTTGAAATTGTTCGGACTTATAACTGGCTCCCCGCATAGATTGCGATCAACACTACGTCACTACTTTCACTTGAGAAATGAGTCAGCTATCTTACGCAATAGTACCAGGTAAAAAGACTCAAACAAACAGATTATTTCTACATCTTCCCTCTTACATCTCATACATATAGAATTCTGGCTTTCAAATCGCACTATGTATATATACACATTTAATCATAATAATAAACATTAGCCGAAATATAATTCCTTAACTAGTATCGTCGCTGCTATATGAGTACACATGTAGTAACCAATTAGGGACATCTTAAAAATTATGTAAGTAAACACATTACAATAGGTAATTCGTAAATTATTATGTGAAAAAATTACTCGTCTACTACTACTACTACTGCTGTACATATATTATATTTGATATTATACTGAATAAAACATAGTGACTATTCGTATAGTATTGTTTCAAAGAATGTTATCAAAGAATAACGTTATAAATACTCTATAAACCAGATAAAGCCTAGCTAAATTTGAGTTTTTGGGCTTAATATATATCGAAAATGGTTATGACAAAAAGTTTCTATCGCTTTAGTGGTACAAATTAATATGTTTAATTAAAATATTAAAAAACTCTGTGTCAAAACTATTATCGCTTTAAGATACTGCACACCGTATATGAATATAAATACATACAAACATAAAATAAAATAAAATATATAATTAAGTCCTTTCAACTCTTCCACTAAAGACATTTTTTGGGACAACGTGCCAGGTGGTGAACCCGTCGTGGATAACCGTTGAGGAAAAAAGTTTCTACAGTGGCATCCTTGTTTAGGCTAACGCAGTGCAGGACGACCCCGCACAAGATGGAGTTACGACCTAAAAAATGTTGCGGGGTGTCAATGGATGCAGGTGGCTGATTACTATTCTTTGGGGCCAATTCTGGGGGAGGCTTATGTTCAGCAGTGAGCTTTTGATAGGCTGTAAACAAGAAGAATGGTGACCATAACAGGTCACAATTTAAAAAAAAAGAATACTAGCAATGCCAAATACCTTTACTAGTGTACCTAGTAACGATATCGGCGTAAGAATATATAAACCCCTTCCTTCACGTGGGAGCTCGTACAACGTACGAAAAGCGGGACAAACATTCCGAAAAATACCAGACCAAAATTCAGGAGATCGGTAACTGGCAGCAACGTCTAAGGTTTGATGCAGCTGGTACTGGGATGGAAGGTTATGGAAAAGGCCTATTAGACCATTCAGGTTTCACAAGTCATAATAATAATGAATTGTATATTGTTCCAAACAAAATGTTACGTGTATGCACACGTATATAATAATAATTAAAAATCAAACAATTATTTGTTAATAATAAAATAACAATGTGGCATACTTATGTAAATTAAGTAGTTAAAGTTACCAACAGGACGTTAAGAACGCTTGTAAAATCCCTAGCCTTGTAGATAATCCTTGTATTTAGTCTGCGGCTGACACTTAATTTGCATGGAACATTTTCTCAAACTATTGAACTTGAATAACAAAGGAACATAATTAAATAAAAAAGTATTTAAGTAATACATTTTATTGATCTATATTATCTATACTGATCTATATTATGAATCTATATTAGATTTACTTAAATAAATTCAGTTTGGGATTAGAAATAAGGAATAAATCATTAAATAAACTCATCGATCATCTCTCAATTTAAAAAATCATCTGACGTGGGCGGGATAAGAACCCGCGACGTCCGCCATATCGTGCCCTTGGGGCACTTGTGCCTGCCACTTGGGGATCGAAATCCGGTCTCTTGACTCCAAATTCCGAGCACCCAACCACTCGGCTATCGTGACTTTACTACTATCCTAACTTAACCCTCGATCATATACGCATCGCTTGAAATTTTAAATTTTACTCTTCATACGCCTAATAATTAAAAAAGGGATTCGTGATCGAAAATTATAACATACAAACCATAACTATCTTTAAGGTAAGAAGACTCCTCCTTACAATCTGGATTACCCTCTCACTCGTACCCATTGCCTCCGTCATATGGCAGTATGTGGTCCTGTTTAAACTTTAAATATATAAAGAACAAGAAAACTGCAGGGAAAGGAGTAGTAAAGAATAGAAATAAACATTTATTTAGCACAAGCAGTAACACATTAATAAATACATATTTAAAAAAAATAGTTTTGTGCCGGAAATGGGTTGGCTCATTTTTAAATGATAAATTTAATGAAGATTTTGACAATTGAAAAATGACATTTAAGATTTTTGATTTCAAGAATGACGTACGATAATCCATTAAAATATTTATTTTTTAATATTTAACTTATTACTTTTGATAAATTGATTTTCTGTTTTTTTTATTCACATGAATTAATTAGTTTATTGACATGAATTTGTAAGACAAGATATTCTAACAAGACGTTCTAATTTTCACAACAGCTTTCTTTACACATGTTTTAACAATTAAATTATCATTATCATTATCATTATCAGCATGAGCCGAGTGAGTACAGTCGAGATGGGGTTTGACACGTAACGCCGGATATTACCAAAGGACTCTTTGGATTGACTCCATTTTTAAAAATAGGTGCAAGATTGTGGGTCAACAGACCTATGCCGCTAATCAACTCGCTTGCTCTGTACGATCGCTAAGGCCCCGCCGTACATACAAGAACGCTACCTAGGTAAAGCAATACTTTATTCAACAGTCAAAGCTTGAATATATTTTAATTTATTTCTACGATTTATTTCTACGAAGATTCATTGCTTCGCGCCATTCCTAATATTGGTGTTGACAGTGATAGAAAGACAATTATGTCTAGCGAAACATCTTAATTGTGATGTAACATCTGTGTATACCATGTTTTATGCAATAAATTATTATTACTAAATAAATTGGGGTCTCCTCTCACCTAAGACAATTTTGAGGACAACGTGACAGGTGGTGAGCCTGTCGCTGTGTTTATGTCCAAGCGAACGATATAAATCATACATATGTTTTTGAAAAAACCCCATTGACATTGGCCTTGACCTAGGATCGAACTCTCTAGGCTCAAGGTCTCCAGGCTCGAATTCCGATCACCCAACCGCTCCGCTATCGCGACTTATCTCTTTGCTTACTAATGTATGATTATAAATGCGGCGTACACACTGGTTTTCATGGTGTCGCCATCTCTGAGGTCGCAGGTTCGATTCCCGGCCGGGTCAATGGGGAAAACACTTTTTCAACATTTTCTCGAATCTGGGTTTTTTGTGGTACATTCGTTTTTTCTGATTCCATAATGCAAGTGCTTAAGCTGCTTACTTTGCTTAATCTGCTTAATGTACGACTATTTCAGGTTATGCCTATGTATGTATGTATATATACATCATTGAATTGTTTTCGCATATATCTGTGATATTGTTAAAAAGAGGGTATATTTTGTAAAGGAAAAAAGTAAACAACCTGATCTAAACAGTCAACAAATATACCTAAGAGCGCAAGTACCTCTTTTATTGTACAATATCGAGTTATTTCAGCTTCTGGTATCACTTTCTCGATAGGTAAACAATGAATTAGAACATCCTCATGTAAGGAAAGTATCTTCCTTTAAACTTAGACCTTGACATTTCGCATTTGTCTGAGTTCCCAAATGTAATTATTCAAAAGCAAATGTCCTTAAAAATTAAATCAATCTTGAGTTCTTTAATTATTTCAGTTTCGAAAGTTTTAGGCAAGAAATCGTAATTAGGAACTGAATCAGGAAGTTTCAATTAATAATTTAATACTTACTACGCGAGGGCCTTTTATTGCAGTTTAGGAGTTTATGAGCTGTAGTGGACTGTTACAAGACCCTTTTGATAGATATAGAGAACTAGATTCGATCTATATGTAATAAATTGCTGTAAGGTCTTTGTCTCACGTAAATTATTCATTTTGTTAAGACAGACCAAAAATTACGAAGAACGCAAAGGAGGAACGTCTGAATGACGCTTTAATTATCTCACAAATACGGCCAATTTTCACCGAATTTATTTATTATTATTTTTTAGTATTCATGTACACAAAACATTAATATAAAGACACAGCTTATTTCAAATTGAAGGGCCGGTTTATATGTCAATCCAGAACATTAATGTTCAACTAGATATATTTCATCAACATTTGACTAAAATCTGTTAAGCTGCTACGGCGTGAAAAGTAACCAATTAACAATCTAGCAAACATTTAAATTTCTAATATTAATGCGATCTTGATGAGAATCATGATTCAGGATGTCTGTGATCAGTGATCAAACTAGTGGTCAGCAATAGCAATTTTCAATAGCATGTGCTCGACTTGGCTCGTACTGTTTTGAATCCTGTTTCTCAAAGTTGCATATTAACAGAATGTTGTTTTTACTTTAAAATCATATCATTTCCATAAATATCTTCACGGAATTCCCAATACAGGGGTAGACAGAGGTCAAGACTAGACAATTAAGTCCCTTTGACCCACCTTCCACCGAAGATATTTTCGGGACAACGTGACAGGTGGTGAGCCCGTCGCCGTCTTTATGTCCAAGCCATCGATGAAATTCGTACATAAGTTTTTTGAAAAACTCATTGGTACTGCCACCTGGGGATCGAACTCGGGTCTCTCGACTCGAAATTCCGACCACTCAACAACTCGGCTATCGTGACTTATATTTTTATTATTTTTTTATTTCCATAAATCGTGTGTTTTACGAACCTCGATCCACATAAAATAAGCTACCGCACACAATAAAACTTTCAGATTTTGACATTTAACACGTATTCTTTATTCAGTTTAATCCGAGTAAGTGGAATCTGTATGTCCAATGCGTACGTCAATTTTAAATTTATCTACTTTTTAGGTTGAATATACTATTGCTAACCTATGCTATCACTCAAAAGAAATTACTTATTAGGTCTTGCCCGCAATAGTGTCCGCAAGCATTTAAAAAAAATATAATAGCAATAAATACATAATTTAGAGCCTGTAGCCTTAATAATAAAACTGCTTACAGAAAAACAATATATTTTAATCATCATACATTTTCCAATACTGTCACGATAGCCGAGTGGTTGGGTGGTCGGGATTTCGAGTCAAGAGACCCGAGTTCGACCCCCATCGGTGGCAGGCTCGTACTAATGGGTTTTTTATAAAACTTATGTCCGAATTATGTTGTTGGCTTATCTAGACTAGACCTGTCTACCCCTGTTTTGCGAATTGCGTGGAGTAGCATGGGGTACAAAGGTAAAGACCTTTTTGTCTTTTTCACTCCCATTTCAGAGTTTACGTAATAAGAATGACGTCGTCTTTTACTTGAATAAAAATACTTTACTGCATGTTGTCATTTTAAGAATATACACCCTAATGCAGGCCGGTAACGGGCAACAGTATCTATTACAATGCAAGGCTTCGTTACATCTACCAGCTCATGCCGAGCAAGCGATTCCACGCCAACGCAAAATACCACTTTCTGGAGAAGTATCCGACACATCGACTGTATCTATTATTGTATTATATCAAGAATATTAAGGTAAATTACAAATCAAAAATAAACTATAGTAAATATTATTGTAAAATAACTCAATAAAAAACTCAATTATGAAAAGTAGTTTTAAAATCGGCCTTCCTAAGAAAATCTTGTTTAATAACTTTATTAAATAAGTCACGATAGCCGAGTGATTTCGAGTCAAGAGACCCGAGTTCGATCCCTGGTGGCAGTACCAATGAGTTTTTCAATAAAACTTATGTACGAATTACATCGTTGGCTTGGACATAAAGACGGCGACGGGCTCACCACCTGTCACGTTGTCCCGAAGGTGGGTCAAAGGGACTTAATTGTCTAGACTAGACCTCTGTCTACCCCTATATTGGGAATTGCATGAAGATATTAATTTATTATTTTATTTATAATAACTTTATTGAGTTACTCTACAGGAAATTAAGTTGCGTCTTTAAGAATTCTTAAGACATTATTAAACGATTTTAGTCTGCTGAGTAGAAAATCATTTCTAGTTTGATAGTACTTATTTTATAATTACATTGGATACATATTTATGATAAAAAAAATAGCTGTCACATGCATGGACCGTTTTATGTATCTGAAAATACATCATACACATTTTGCGTCATAGTCATACAACGTAACTCCTCATACAACGTAACTTATTCAGCGATTTTTAGATATCAATTGATGTAAATAAATTTTTGATAATAAAGTATTTAGTAAAAATAATTAATCGTAGATATGTTGTTAGAAAACAAAATTATATTCTTCAATTTTGTGATCATCAGATTAATCAATAGGGTGGATTGTTTCCACCCTTGATAAGCGTCAATTACGAGTATAATACCTGCAAATAATTGCATGAGAATAAGGTTACAGATCCCTTGTCACCATTGATCCATGGGGGATTGAGATCGAACGCCTCATTGCCCGTATTTACCCTTCAAACAGGACATAATATGGCAGCTGAAATTCAAAGTATGAGATACTGACACAGACGACTCTAAGGAGTCTACCATATTCTTTGAGCTCTATATTTCAACGACAAATTCACGTTACAATATACAAATTTAATGATAATTATACTATGGATACTAACATAAATGTGTTTATTTTGTATTAAAAGTCGTATGTTATAGTTAATTTCAATTAGATAGTCTAGTCGGTAGTGACCTAGCCTTCAGAGCTATAAGTTGCGGGTTCGAGTCCCGCCAGAAGCAAACATTTGTGCGTTGAATATGATAGATGTTTATGAGAATGTATGGATTTTTATCACCTAAAATATGTAACGAACGAATGTGAACGAAGTCACGATAGCCAAATGGTTGGGGGATCGGAATTCGAGTTTAGAGACCTGAGTTCCGTTCCCAAGTTGTAGACTTGAACCAATAGGTTTTTTTAAACTAATAGACAAAAATGCATGCTTGGACATAAAGGCAGCGAAAGGCTCACCACCTGTCATATTGTCACAAATAAGCTTCGGTGAAGGTGGGTCGGAAGGATTTTATTATCTAAACCCTTGTCTTTCCTAGTATTTAGTTAATGGGTGATGTTATAAAATAAATAGTAATTAAAAATTAAAAATAGTAACCAAAGTAATCAACAATTATTATACCAACGTCATTATCGTCATTCCAGTCTGACGAGAGTCGACTATTGAACATAGTCCCAGAAATACCAATTTCTAGTGATCTAGGACCCAATTAAATTTTCATACTGAAAATGATAAACGCCTGTAAAATCACAATTATGAAATGAAAATAAAAGGCAACGGTGATGTAAAGAATGATTATCGAACTTATTCGCTGAAATGGAAATTTATGCGGTATCGAGAACCCGATCGGGATTACATCTATAAATACGAATTGCAAAATTAATTCAATCATCTCTCTAATATTTAGACAGCCAAATTTGAACATATATGCATGAACACGTTTAATCATTGAATAGAGTGTATTTTATAAACCACAGGCTTGAGTAACGTTCTGTCGATGACTTATATTTTACAATTATTAAGACGGGCTTACTATAATTAAATATGTCACTTAAAATTAATTATGATAAAATATTGAACAATAACAATTCAGTCTCATAACAATTCATTGTGTCTTAAATAGAAAAAAAAAATATAGGTCGATGGTTGTGTCATCGTAATTCGAGTCGAGAGATCCGAGTTCGATACCCAGATGGCAGGCTCGTGCCTGCGTGCCTCGTGATTCATATTGTGGGTTTGGACATAAAGACAGCGCGAGCTCACCATCGGTCACGTTGTCCCAAAAATATCTTCGGTGGAAAGCGGATCGAAAGGACTTAATTGTCTACACCTCTGTTTACCCCTATATTGGGAATGGAGTGAAGATATACATACATATAGTATCATGTCAGGAAATGGGTAACTGTTCATACATTAATATAAACATCCTTGACTCATGTACAAAATGTGAACTATGGCTAGCTCTTAATTTTCTCTATACATAGCTATGCTAAAACATATTGTTATTCGATTGTCAAACTTAAATTCGTTGATTAGTTCCAAGTCTTTTCACAAACTCTATTTTTAAATCTGTGCAAAGAAAGCAAAAACGTTTTTCAATTTACAGACACGTTAAAAGAATGAAAATATTCAGAGCTTTGTATTTTACAAAAGCTTTTCTTTCTTCGAAGTAACGTCAGCTATGAGTGAAATATATACGTTTATTGCTAATAATAGCAGGCTTTAAGTAATCGTGTTAAACTTATGGAAACCTCATCTCAATTTGTCTAAAAAATATTGGCTCAATGAATAGAAAAAATCACTTCATTTTGTACGAATATAACATTTTTTGTATGAAGTAAAAAAGCAATTTAGAAATTTTGTTGACAATAATTGTTTTTTGAGTAACGAAACTGAACGTACATAAAACATCGCTTCAAGTATACATATATAAAAGCTAAGCTAATATTTTATTGATTCGAGTGAAGAGACCTGTGTTCGATCCCCAGGTGGCTGGTAATGGATTTTTTCAAAAACTTATGTACTATTTATATCGTTGGCTTAGACATAAAGATAGCGACGGGCTCACCACCATCGATATAAACGATATAAATGGTACATAAGTTTTTGAAAAACCCAATGGAACGAGCCTGGGGATCGAACTAGAGATCCCTTGACTGGAATTCCGATCACCCAACCACTCGGCTATGGTAACTTTAAAAAAAAATGAACAAACATAAGATTAACACAAATATAAGATTTTTTTATAGAAAAGGGAGGCAAACGAGCAGATGGCTCACGTGATGGTAAGTGATTACCGCCGTCCATTAACACCCGCAATACCAGGGGCATATCAGATGCGTTGCCGGCCTTAGAGTATCCCCCCACCAGAATTGGGGGAGGGGGGTGTGTGGGCCTCCAGTTACCTGCACTTACCGCAACGCAGAAGTTTGTTAAACTTCTACTTCACGCCGGTATTCTGTGAGGTCGTGGTACTTCCCCGGTCGAGCCGGCTAGTGCAACATCATCATGCAACAACAAAAGCTCATGCGTGGCTCAGCCATTGTCATAAATAATCGCTCATAAAATTGATAAAAACAATTTTAGTCGCGTTGATCCAGGGATCGATCATATGTCACTCACTCTAAACCAAAGGACATGGCTACCAAGCTTTATTGTTTATTATTTCACTTTATTATAATAAAATAAAATGAATAAAAAATCATTTAATAAACAGTACACGACTACGTACTTATTGAGATAGAAGGATAAAAAATTTAATGGCTCGTCATATTTATAAATCTTATAAGCTTCCGATCGAGAAAAAACACGGGAAAGACAAATTTTCTATAACAATCAATTACTTGTTTATGGAAGCCTTAGAAGCGCTCATTAAAAAAGCAGGGAATAAACTCCCTAGATATCCTCCGTATACATTACGATCCAGTCGAGAAAAGAAATTTCAGTTAATACATGCTATCGTCAGACTCGTTACGTTACGGAGTAGTCGTATAATTGTGGTTGCTGTCACTTTGTACATTTTAATTAGGGCACTTGTACTTGCTCGTTCCCCTTATTGAAGGAAGTAGGGGTGCTTTAATTAAAATTTACACCGCGACTCAAGTCTTGCACATTATCCAGTGCAAAATTAACTTTAACGATATGTTTTTTTATTTCCTATTTTTATTCTTCTATTATCTCTTATTTCTATTCTATTTCTATTCCTTATTTTTATTTAAATTAGTAATAACGTCGACCTCTGTGGATGAGTGGCGTACAAACACGTTTTTATGGTGTCCTAGGTTCGATTCCCGGTCGGGTTAGGGTAAAAAAAACACTTTTGCTACATTTTTCCGGGTCTGGATGTTTTTGGTACCTTCTTTCTTTTTGATTCCAAACTACAAGTGATTAAGCTACTTATTTAGGGATAAGAGCAATGCATGCGATGTAGTCCGTATCTATGAATGTATGTATTTATTTATGTATATATTTAATTAAAGTCCCAATAATCTACTTGGTAGTAAATGTTTAAACTTGGGTCAGGATATAAGTATATTGAATGACTTACCACCTATCAAGCTCTGCCAAATAAGGTGAAAGGTGGGTCGAAAGCACTTAATTGTTTAACATATCTACCTCCGATCAGATAAAATGCGTGAAGATAAATCATAATAGAAATCAAAATATGACTTCCTTTTTTAATGTGATTTTAACCATCTTGGAAAGGAGAGAAATTTTGTTCATGTAATATAAAGACTATACAGAAGACAAAGTATTATTTAAATTATATTTCCTGTCAACTAAAAAACTCTAGAAAGATGTGATTATCTTCTTTAACAGCCTGAAATTCATGACAATATGAAAATCGATGTCTCTGCCTAGTCTACGGGTGCATAGATTCAGTGATTCACATATTACATGTGATATTTAATTAATAATTTATTTACAGAAATAAAATTAACTAATAACTACTATATTAATTTATATTAATTATTAACTATATAAATAATGTATATTAATTATTAACTAATAACTACTATAATTGTAGAGCCCTACTACTCGTGGCAGGGAACCATATACTCGTATGGTCTACATGTTTATATAAGGCGACCTCCGTAAACGAGTGGCGTAAACACCGGTTTTCAGGATGTCGCCATTTCGAAGTTCCGGGTTCGATTCCCGGTCGGGTCAATGTAGAATGAATCTATGTCTCCACATAAGAAGCTCGCTAGTGGCGGATCCAGGAAACACATCGACATACGACCTACATCGCGCTATCGAAGTCCTAACGATTGCTCGAATATACGTTTACCGACGGCGCACACTAGTGGATCGCAACGGTAAGGTAACGTTCTTTAGAATTGCAATATCTAATATGTCCGAGGTATTGTTTCGAATCTATTGTTTGGTTTTTGAGCCAAACACTCTTGTACTCAGCAAGTGCACCGCCTCACGGAGCACATACTCGAGAACCTCAACCAACCCAAAGCCATCTCAATGGTGGGGGCCCTATTCTTCGATGTCGCGAAAGCATTTGACAAAGTCTGGTACAACGGCTTAATTTATAAGCTGTATGCTCAAAAAGTGCCAGACAGACTTGTACACATCATACAAGACTACTTGTCAAATCGCACCTTCCGCTTCAAAGTGGAGGGGGTCCTGTCCGACAGCAGACCCATAAGGGCTGGTGTTCCGCAGGGTTCGGTACTCTCCCCGACCCTATACTCGCTATACACCAGCGATATCCCAAAGACGGCTGGAGTGGAGTTGGCATTATTCGCTGACGACACCACGCTCTTCACCACCGATTCGAGTGAATGCAGGATCTACATCCGTCTCCGGAACGCGATCAGTGTGCTAAGCCACTGGTTTAGGATCTGGAGAATTGATGTAAACCCTGAAAAAAGCCAGGCCGTCTTCTCAAGGAAGAGTTCTCCCCGGAAACCTTCGCGCGCAAAGCGCATAGTCCAATCGAAATTTCAATAAACCCATCCCATGGGTTAAGAAGATGAAATACCTAGGGGTCGTTCTAGACCGTAGGTTATCCTTCAAACAGCATATTAAATATGTCAGAGACAAAGCGGCCTTCGTTTCCGGTCGACTTTACAATCTCACAAGCCATCGTAGCAAAATGTCGCTAAGACATAAATTGTTACTATATAAGACCTGTGTTCGGCCGATAATGTCCTATGCGTGTGTCGCGTTCGCGCACGCACCTAGGTCATATCTGAGAACACTCCAAGCCATCCAAAATAAGTTCATGAGGCGTGCTACAAACGCACCCCAATACATGAGGAGCGCAGATCTCCATAGAGATCTCGAGATCCCCACGGTGGCGGCCTTTTTTAAAGAAATATCGTCAAGGTATTTCGAAAAAATTAAGGATCACCCAAATCCGTTAGTGGCGGGTCTAGGAAACTTCACCCCATCCCCAATTTTCACCCGCTTTGAAAGACGGCCTAAGCACGTCTTGATTGATGACGACGACGTCATCACGAAATCAAACAAAAGGTTCGGGGCCGCGTCCCCGTAATCTCAATAACACACGAACACAGTAGGTACATTACACACAATTCGTAGTCAGAATCGCGGTCCCATGTTTCACGGTTCACACGAGATTGTCTCGGGTAACCGTCCGAAATACGACCCTCTCCCAACACGAGTGGCCCCCGGGGCCTCTCACCCTCCCCCTCCCCCGAATGTTGAAGGTCTTCGCTTCGTTACAGGGTTCGAGTGCGTCACGACGTTGTCTCTTTTCTTCTTTTTACCTGCGGGCCTTCGTTCTCGCAGGTCTCCTCAGATGACGCTGTAAAGGCCTCCGGGCCAACAGCATCCCGTGGATGGTTTTTAGTCGGTATGTTTCTCCTTCTGAGATCCGAGTCCGACACTGTTCGTTTCGGTGGCCTCCCGGTCAGGAAACGTTCGTGCGTAAAGCATTTTCCTCCACGGTTATCAAACAAAAAAAAACACTAGTGGAGGAGACGTCCTCCCCAGGTCACGATCACCCCGCCTGGTGGGTAGTTACCGTCCTCTACATTGTAAAGGGAAGAAATTTTCAATAAAATCACGTTTGAACTGAAAATGAAATAAAGAATAAAACAAATCATTAATCTTGAAAATAGATCATTATTTTCGATGTAGGAGAGTATAAAGCTAACTAATATTGAGTAAAGTAAACAAGTTGTCAACAACGAATTTGGCACGTTGCCAATCTTTTTGTTCAAGTAGTTTTATTCACTCACGTATACTTTTTCTTTTTAATATTTAGCCGGTATAGATTTGGCATGAAATCTTTATTTCTTTTTATTGGCTATTTTAATATTGAAGAAACGGAGTATTTAATTATGCAAACGTCTTGCTGAGCTTTACTAAAATAGTAGTAAAATTAAGGCAACGTTAAATATTTTACTTAAAATTTTACATAAAGCTACACTTAAATATCTTGATTACTTTTTCATATACGTATTTAAAAGTACATACGAATAAAAAACAATTTTATGTACGGTCCAACCACATTAGATACAAAATAAACAAACCTAAATCCGAACCTCCTAAGTTGTTTTTGAAACAAATCGTTATTTTAAGGTCACGTCTTTTGCATCGTTTCGCCTAGTTGTCACAGTTTTTATAAAAACGCTCCGTTGCTATAATATATGCGGTTGAAGTCACGGGAAATCTAATCTTTTAATATAAAAACATTTTTAAATAAATACATATACGATATCAGAATGTGTGTGGTGGTGGGTGCTGGGAATTCGAGTTCAGAGACCCGAGTCCGATCCCCAGGTGGCAGGCTTGTAACAAAGGGTATTACAAAAAAAACTTATGTACGATTTATATCCTTTGGTTTGGACACAAAGACAGTGACGGGCTCACCCCCTGTCACGTTGTCCCAAAAATATCTTCAGTGGAAGGTGAGTCGGAAGGACTTAATTGTCCTTCCGAGTCACTCTTTTCACAAACTCTATTTTTAAGGCTGTGCAAAGAAAGCAAAAATGTTTTTTAATTTACAGAGACGTTAAAAGATTGAAAGTATTGAGAGCTTTGTATTTACAAAAGCTTTTCTTTCTTCGAAGTAACGTCAGCTATAATTGAAATATAGACGTTTATTGCTAATAATAGCAGGCTTAAAGTAATCGTGTAAAAATTTTGTTGCAAAGAATTTTTTTTGAGTAACGAAACTGAACGTACATAAAATATCGCTTGAAGTATATATATATATACTTGAAGCGCTATATATATATATATATATATATATATATATATATATATATATATATATATATATATATATATATATATATATATATATATATATATATATATATATATATATATATATATATATATATATATATATATATATATATATATATATATATATATATATATATATGTAGGATGTAAATGAGTGAGAGAAAGGATAAGTGAGACTAAGAGGGAAGATATGACATAATGATTGGTTGAGACGAATGAGATGAGATAGAATGATGTGTGAGGGAGAGGAAGACGAATGGCGTACGTAAAAGGAAGAAGAAAGTGATAAGACGAAATTAATATTCTAAAATAGTAAAAGTGAAAATAAAAGACTGAAGTGAGTTGAAAAACCAATTATTTCATTTAATCAGGATAATCCTACAAATTTTGGGGGCTCGTCCGGGATCATCCCAAAATTTTTACGACGTGACCGGCGTGGTTTTTCATAACCTCAAAGACGAAAAGACGAATAAACCAAAGAAGACGATACAATCACAATGACGACGGAATCAGAAAAGACGACTGATAAGACGGAAAAACCGGAGAAGTTGTTTGCAACCTCTTTAGACGGATTCTACAACATAACCAAATTCAACGGCGATGACGATACCTATTCTGCTGTGAAGTGGGCAGAAGACATTGAGGACAACGCAGAAATATTCAATTGGACACCTCAGCAGCAGCTCATTATTGCAAGAAGATCACTAGAAGGTACAGCAGCACTATGGTTAAAGACGGAGAAGGTGTTCAAAGGCTTCAAAGAACTGAAAGCGGCATTGTTACAAGAGTTCCCTGAAAAGATCAACAGCAAAGAGATGCATGAGCTGATGGCAGCTAGGAAGAAGGAACCTGGTGAAACCTACATGCAGTACATGCTAAAGATGAAGGAGATGAGCAAGCGCGCTAGGTTCAATGACAATGTGGCAATACAGTACATTGTTGAGGGCATTCAAGATAGTGAAGTAAACAAGACTATACTTTATGGCGCTGTTACATACTCAGTACTCAAAGATAGATTAAAGCTGTATGAACAAATGAAGGAGAGGTCAGAGGCTAAAGAAGCTCTGCACCAAAGGAGACCAGCGAGCGACAAGGTTCGAGACGACCAACGACGAGTGGCAAACAGCAGACAGGTGGTCAGCAGCGGAGACTATGCTACAACTGTGGGGAGAATGACCATATGGCGAGCGACTGTCCCACAGGAATCAAGTGTTTTCGCTGTAATGCATTCGGACATTTGAGTAAGCATTGCAAAGTCGAGGTTCCACAATCCTCCGCTAGACGTGATGGCGCTGTTGGCAGCGGAAGCGGCGGAAATGCATTCAAATTTGGCGGCGCCGGGTGCCAGCCAATAAGACGACGCCTCGAAGATTCGACCAACCAAACATGAAGCCGAGGGCGGCCATGTTTGCAAGTGATTGTCAAAACACGACAACAGCCAATGAGGAGCGAGAGTTCACGTTTGACAATGAAAACGGAGAACATGGCGGAATGTTTCACATTCAAAACAATAACAAAGACGAGTTTAAGTTGAAAGTGCAGAAAAACCCATGAAAATGATGGAAATGTATGGTTTTCAAGTCAAGACATTACTAGACACAGGATCATGTGCGAATCTAGTGGCCGACGACCAGTTTATGGCGTTTAACATCGAGAAATACGACGACAACTTGGTGATATCTGGACTTGGCCAAGCAAAGGTGAAATCGAGCGGACAGTTTCGTGCTAACGTGACGATCGACGGAGAGCTCTACGAAGACGTGACATTCCATGTAGTGCCTAGAGACTGTATGCCGTTTACAGTTATTTTAGGGCAAGAATTTCTGAGTGAATTAGTGATGGTGTTATGTGATGGAGAGGCGAAGTTGTACCCGAAAGATGATGAATGGTGGAAGAGAGTTGATTGTTTTGCTAACCAAATTGAGTTAACAGGTTGTGCAGCAGGTGTACACACTCGAGAGCAGGTGGAGCAAATGGTATTGGATTACAAACCGTGCCAAACTAAAGAAGCACCAGTACAACTGAAGATTGTGTTGAAGGACGACATCCCAGTTGCCCAACGCCCACGACGGCTGGCGTCGACGGAGCAAAAGTTAGTGGAAGACCAGGTAGAGGAGTGGATAGAGAAAGGCATTGCGCGGGTAAGTTTTTCTGAATATGCTAGTCCCTGGTGTTGGTCAAGAAGAAAGATGACACTACTAGAGTCTGTGTCGACTACAGGCTACTAAACAAGAAGATTCTTAAAGATGAATTCCCTTTGCCAATCATAGATGACGTGATTGACAAACTGAAAGACGGCAAGATATTTAGCGTATTAGATCTCAAAACGGATTTTTCATTTGAAGGTGAGCGAGGAGTCAGTGCCATACACATCATTTGTGACGCATCATGGGCAGTTCGAATTTCTGAGGTTGAAGCAGAAGTTGAGGACAGATCCAGTGATGAATCCAATCAATAAAGAAGGAACACCCCTGCATACCCTTCATTTAGATCACATAGGACCACTCACGGAGACGAGGAAGCAGTACAATCATATTTTGACAGTGATTGATGCCTTTACGAAGTTTGTGTGGCTTTACCCCACGAGGTCGACAACATCCGCAGAAGTACTGACGAAGATGCAAGCACACCAGCAGATATTTGGCAACCCTACCAGAATCATAACTGATAGAGGAACAGCATTCACGAGTGGCGACTTCACGAAATACTGTCTAGATGAAAATATAGAGCATGCGAAGATCACGACGGGAGCACCACGAGGAAACGGTCAGGTGGAGAGGGTTCACCGCATACTCACTCCAATGTTTACGAAGCTGTGTATAGAGGACAAATCGTTATGGTACAAACATGTGAGCAGAGTACAGAGAGCGCTGAACAACACATACCAGAGGAGTACAGATACCACACCTTTTGAGTTGATGGTGGGCTCAAAGATGAAATGTAAAGATGACCTACAAATTGTTGAACTACTGCAACAAGAGCTAGCAGAATAACACAACGAACAGAGAGAAGAACTGAGGCAGAAGGCCAAGAACAAATCCAGAAAGTACAGGAAGAAAACAGAAAGACCTATGATAAGAAAAGGAAGGACAGCAACAAGTACGAGCTAGATGAGCTAGTTGCTATCAAGAGAACGCAGTTTGGACCAGGGTTGAAACTGAAACCGAAGTTTTTGGACCTTACAAAGTAGTGAAGATAAAACGAAATGACCGCTATGATGTGGAGAAGGTGTACGACACTACAGAAGGGCCGAACAAGACATCAAGCTCAGCTGATTTGATGAAGAGGTGGCCTGGAGATGATAATTAATGTGTCTTAATATTTTTGTATGTTTCAGGTGAACACTAATTTTGATAGTTTTCAGCAGTATGTGTAAGAGTGGATGAAGAATGAATGTTAAAGTAGGATATTTTATTGTTGTGTTTGTGTTATAAAGTAACAACGTGTTACATCATAAGGTGTTATTTTCTTTTAAAAGTTTAGTTTCTAAAGATGTCTAGTTTATTTAAGTACTAATTAAGTTAGTGATGATGTAATCTATGTTCCTACTAGATTAAAAATAAAGTTTTTTATTAAAATGTAAACCATATCTGAGGACAGATATGAAAGCAGGATAGCCGAGTGTAGGATGTAAATGAGTGAGAGAAAGGATAAGTGAGACTAAGAGGGAAGATATGACATAATGATTGGTTGAGACGAATGAGATGAGATAGAATGATGTGTGAGGGAGAGAGGAGACGAATGGCGTACGTGAAAGGAAGAAGAAAGTGATAAGACGAAATTAATATTCTAAAATAGTAAAAGTGAAAATAAAAGACTGAAGTGAGTTGAAAAACCAATTATTTCATTTAATCAGGATAATCCCTACATATATATATATATATATATATATATATATATATATACATATATATATATATATGTATATATATATATATATATATATATATATATATATATATATATATATATATATATATATATATATATATATATATATATATATATATATATATATATATATATATATATATATATATATATATATATATATATATATATATATATATGTATATATATATATATATATATATATATATATATATATATATATATATATATATATATATATATATATATATATATATATATATATACATATATATATATATACTTAGCTAATATTTTGTTGATTCGAGTGAAGAGACCTGAGTTCGATCCCCAGGTGGCTGGCAATGGATTTTTTCAAAAACTTATATACTATTTATATCGTTGGCTTGGACATAAAGATAGCGATGGACTCGCCACCATCGATATAAACGATATAAAGGGTACAGAAGTTTTTAAAAAACCCAATGGAACCAGCCTACCTAGGGATCGAACTTGGGATCACTTGAGTGGAATTGCGATCACCCAACCACACGGCTATGATTGCTTTAAAAAATTAACAAACATAAAACGAAATAAGAGAGTGAGAGTGCCCCCAGAATTGGGGGAAGGGGGGGGGGCGTGTGGGCCTCCGGTTACCTGCACTTACTAAACGAAACGCAGAAGTTTATTAGACTTCTACTTCACGCCAGTATTCTGAGAGGTCGTGGTACTCCCCCGGTCGTATCAATGTAAAAAAAAAACACTTTTTCTACATTTTCTTGGATCTGGGTGCATGTGGTGCCTTCGTTGTTTCCGATTCCCATACAACTAGTGCTTTAGCATCTTATATTGGGATCAGAGCAATGTATGTGTCCCTATCTCTATATATATTTATTTATTATTTCTTAGCTTTCAATAATAAAAATGATTGAGAACTAGAAAATTTTGCCCAAGATATAAAAATCTGATATTAGCTACAATATTACTTTTGCAAATCGTTAGATTGTTAAAGTTGACTGCAGTATATAGGCCTCTCCCTAAAAGAGGATTTACTAAAATCTTATCGCTTAGCAAGCAGATTGGCAATCGCAGTACAACAAAATTCGTACCTGATGTCTATCACCAGTCCTTTTAATTTCGTAGCTAAATCACTTGTGTTATGGAATTGTAAATATCGAAGGTACCACAAACACCCACACACATGAGGCAATATAAAGAAAAAGTGGTTGTTTACATTAACCCGTCCGGGAATCGAACCCGCGATCTCACATTTTACGTAAAATATAGGTATCATTAAGATAATTCCGTTTCAATTACCTTACTTCGTGCATAAATTGAACACATTCGCTTATTATTAAATTTTTGAACCATGTCACTCACTGTACAGACGAAAGTATGAAAATAAATAGAATTATCGCTCTAAATCTCGAGCAAATGTGACGTACTTTAATATTAAGCTTATACCTTATACCACATTTCACAAGTATTATATTATTAAGTCCATAACCACGTTCAAAAAATGCTGGCCGTATGGTGTCAGCGGAAAAAATTTAGCATCATTCATGGGACATAAATAAACAGATCAAATATTGATTTTACTTGTAACGTATATAGAATATTTCTCTTCGTTTCAGTAATAGCCCGAATACTTCGTATGCTAGTATTAGCAAACTGATTAATTTCTATACTTCTTCATGTAAAGACATATCTGCAAACTTTTCTGGTGATCACACGTGTTAGTATTTACGACTAAACTGTACGAAGAAATAATGCTCTGTGCTTTATGGTCGGTGTATTAAGCTAACATTTTGACTGGTAATGAAGCCCACGTCCTTTGTGCCCTACGATATCAGAGCTATTCAAAAAAGTAAAAACGTAATAAAACGTCAACTAGATTCTCGATGTTAGAATATATAAATATCTTCACGCAATTCCCTATACAGGGGTAGACAGAGGTCTACTCTAGACACTTAAGTCCCTTCGACCCACCTTCCACCGAAGATATTTTCGGGACAACGTGACAGGTGGTGAACCCGTCGCCGTCTCGATGTTAGAAAAACAGTAAAATGTGTACGTGACGACACAACCATAAATTGAAATATAAATATTTATAACACAAGCTACTCCTCTATTGGTATGATCAGAGATCTCTCTAAAATACAAAACGAAACAAGTAACTTAACAGTTAACGAGTTATTCTATGAAGTTTTTTCCCCTACCGTACTTTACAACAAGACTTTACTAGTCAATTTTTCATGCGCCTTATTGTGGCACGACCAAGCAAAATGTTATTTTCTTGTTACAGAGCGTTTCAACAGTTTTGTAAAAACACATCAACCTTTCGAAGTAGAAATAATATACCGCAGAGACACTTAGGCGAATCCAAACATGGCAAACCGTGTATCTGATGCAGCCTATGAGTAGTCCATGTATTTTAAAATCCACTACACACCACACCACACATATTTTAAAATACACTTTGGGAAGGTATAGTTTATTTATTTAAAAACCGCATGAAATCATTATGTTAATTTTATTAAAAACACATCCAATTACAAAATAAGTCCTCTTTACTACCGCATTAAACGCTAATTCATGTACTAATTTGTTTAATGCTATAATTTGACCTCAAAACACTTGGAATGACGTCAAACCGAAGGCACATTGGTGTCATTCGTATGAATTTTTATTAACAACTCGGATATGTGTCATGGAGTCCAAGCTGTTATTTCGTTTTATTACGTGAAAGGAAAATTTCGGATTTAGGTCGGAAAAGTGTGACGTCCGATTAGGTAATGTTGTAATAATGTTATGGTTTATTTAATCTGGCTTTTTATTAAATAGATAATGTTTATTTTACGAGATATTTTTAGGGTCCTAGCACAATCATACTTTTTGATGTCGTTAAGTCAATGACCTCGTTAACATACACCAATAAGTTAGTTATAAAATGAAAATGAACCAGATCATTTGTGACGTCTTCGTCCCACGAACGATCCACGGTTATTATAAGTTCAGTTTCTATTCTAAGTCTCTTTGTAAAACAAATTATTATTAATCTTCATGCAATTTTCCATACTGGAATAGGCAGTGATTGTGACAATGAAGACCTTACTACCCTCCCTTCGTCGTCTTAGTGTCCACGCTAAGGGTAAAACATTCATCCATACTATTATTATATTACACATACTATTATTTTTATTCACCAATAATAATAATAATATTAATACTCATTTAAACGTATAAACATGCATGATTTTTATTCTCAATCTTTAAAAGTTCCATCACTCCGCAGTTATCTTCTCTCTACCACCTGTACTAACGATTTTCAAATTTATTCACAGTCTGAATTACATATTATATCAAAACAATCGATCTACTAAATAGTGACATAGATACCATTGTAGAATGGAGTAATTTCTACGGGCTAAAGATAAATCCTTCTTAGCAGCTGTTATAAAAAGAATTCAAAGGCTAGTTTCATGAATCGATTGGAGTTCCCCTCCTTGTATTGTTTTCGACGGCATTCAAGTACCATAGATGTACTTCACTAAAAAACCCAAGTATTGTGTTTGACCATTTTCTCAATTGAATTCACCCGGTTAATGACATGAGTAGAAAAATGCTTGCAGCTCTTGATTCTCTCCGGAGGATTAAGAAACTTCATACCTGTACCGACCAAATTTTTTTAACGTTATTTTCAGATATAGAAATTATCTTTCCGCACTCCGTCAGAAGAATGGCGTCTTGCTGATAGCCACGTCTGCAGCCATGCATTGTAAATTTTATTTTTCTATAAACATCGTTAGGTCAAAGGGTACATTTTTCGACATTAGTTCCTCGGTACTAGTACCCATACTTGGGATACTTGTATCCTACGTAAGAAACAAAACTTTAATTTATTTTTTTATAGAAAAGGGAGGCAAACGTGCAGGTGGCTCACGTGATGGTAAGTGATTACCACCGCCCATAAACACCCGCAATACCAGAGGCATGAAGACCCGCCGCGATCGCCATCCTCATCCTCCTCGTCGGAGTATTCCCCAGCCACCGAAACGCAAGTGGAAGAGGAAGGGGACCAGCACTTTACCCGGGAGGATGGGACTCTACCGAGTACGTCGGAATTCCAATTTGGAAAGCGAGGCCGGAAATACGGTTGCTGTACCTGACGCTAGTTGTGTAACACAACTCAGCACGGGCCCGGCAACCAGTATAAATACGGAAGGAACGGACCTCGCAAAAGTCGAGACGACTTATGATGCCCCCACCCCTCCTGCAAACCTCCGTAGTGGGGTCAGCGTACAGAGGGGGTCGCCTCAACCATACTAATCGAGCCAAAGAGGGCATGGCTCTAAACCGCTCTACCCATCTCCCTCCGAAATGGAGGTTGAGACAAAGGCAGGGCAAAACCAATGTCGCCGGTAGAAACACCGGTCGACAAAGCTGCCGTCTACGATGCCCAAACGTGGGGGCCAACGCGCCCAGGAACGTCGTCCGCGTCGACGTACGCCACGATGGCAGCGGCACCCAAGTGCCTGCGCAGCCCACCTGTGCCATCACCTAGGAAGGTGGTGGCCAAGGAAAAGGAGGATAGCAAATATCCTCCCATAATAGTAGAGTGCCTACCAGAGTGGGCAAAACACTTCCGTGCCCTGCACAACATTTTAGGGCACGCGCCGAATGCGCGCCCCTTCGGGAAAGGGGTAAGATTCCGCCCGCATTCGGCTGATGAATACCGGAAGGTGCAGAGGTACCTAACGGAGCGCAGCAAGGAGGACGCAGCGCTCGCATGGTACTGCTATGCACCGACCGCGGAATTGCCCACTAAGGTGGGACTGCGTGGGCTACCAGCAGACACACATCCAGAAGATATCGAGGAGGCCCTTAAGGCATTGGGCTTTCCCGTTACATTTGTGAGGGCAATCCCCCCGAAGAAAGGGAGACCGGGTTGCCTTTTCCACGTAAAATTACACCACCTTAGCCAAGAGGAGCTCAAGAGGCTGTATAACGTACACGAGCTCCTCTACATGCCTGGAGTAACGATCGAGGCATGGCAAGGCAGGGAAGGCCCGGCTCAGTGCCACCGTTGCCAGGGGTTCGGACACTCCTCGGCAAACTGCTATCGCCCTGCCAAATGTGTTAGATGCGCCGGGGATCACGTCGCATCAGATTGCCCCAAACCAAGGGATGGGCCACCGAAGTGCGCCAATTGCGGTAAGGCGCACTCGGCAAACGACAGAAGATGCGCTGTTATACAGCGCATCGCTCGCAAGAGGGGGATTAGAATGCCCCCTCCCATCCCCCCCCCGCCAGCGCATGCGCCGCGGCAAAATACGCACAGAGGTGCACCATCAGTCGCAGAGGGCGCACCCGATGCGAGACCCAGCCACAGCCGCGACAGCCGCGGCGCCTGGAGGTGGCAACAGAAGTGGCACCAGCCACTAAACCTGGAAAGTTAGCAGCGGTCACAACTCTGCAACCGCCAGCTAACGAGGCCACGGAGAGGGGAGGTCCCCTCTCCACTAAGAGGAAGAGGAGGGGAAGAAGAAGAAAAAGAAGACGGCCAAGTCCGAGGCCAGGGTGACCTCCACACCCATACCCTCCCATTGCCACCATCCAGCCAGGGCCAGCAGTTGCCAACACGCAAGGAAATGTAACTCAGCATGTGCGAGTGCAACACCCAGCTCCGAGAGCACAAGCCTCAAGGGGAGAACCGAGGCCTCCCCTCAAATAACACCCGTGCCGACTACGATCGAGGCTGCACTAGCACAATTGGTCACAGTCGTCATGAAAATCCTGGGCGACGTCCTAGCGGCGATGACCACGGGAGCTGACCCACTCACGGCTATTTTGACAGCCCTGACCCACCTGACAATGGCAAGAAATGGCTGAGCTCCGGGTAATGTGCTGGAACCCAGGCGGCATCCAACAACAAGCCGCCAGTCTCCGCACTATGGTGCAGCAGCACGGAATCCAGGTCGTGTTGCTGGGGAGACTAAACTCAGACCCGGACGCCATTTCAAGATCCCCAATTTCTTCGTGTATCGTCGCGACGAGGTCTCTCCCGAAGGAAAGGCCTACAGAGGCACGGCCATTTTGGTTAGGAGAGACCTAGTGCATGAGGAATTGGAGCTGCTGCCATTTATTTCAACCAGGAGCATTGGGATACTCCTGAAGACGGCCGGTTTGGAGCTAAGGATCTACGCAGCGTACCGCCCACCCAGCCCTCCTCTCTGCCCTCGGACATCCGAGCCGTCATGGACAACAGCTCTCCTGTCATTATGGCAGGAGATTTCAACGCTACACCTGGCATGGGGTTCGCGCATCATGAACCCCGCAGGCAGGAGACTGTTTGAAGACGCCGAAGAAGGGGGATATGAAGTGCTGGGACCAGGAGGTCCCACACATATCCCCACGACAACAACACATCGGCCGGATGTCCTGGATATAGTTCTCTGCCAAGGAATCACATGTCCGGTCAAGTGGAGGTGCTGTATGACCTGGACGCAGCACCTACCAATTCTCATTACCATGTCGACCAGCGCCGACTCCGTAGTGCCCAGGGCCTCCGAACGAAGACCAACTGGGAGCAATACAGAAGAGCGCTGGCGAACCTTACCTACGGTGCGAGTATAACATCTGGAGAAGAGGTAGAAGTGGCCGCTAAATATATCTGTGAAAAGATACATCAAGAGTATCTAGCGGCCACCAGGACAATACCTGACACGCACCGTGGGAGGTACTCCCACAGGCTCAAAACTCTCCTAGAGGAGAAACGATCCACTAGGAAGCTTTGGGCTAGAACCAGATGTCCCAAAGTAAAGGCAAAACTCAACTCCATTACCGAAAAGCTGTCGGAAGGGATAAAGGCCTTCCGAGGCGAGTCATGGAACGCTCGCATCGAGGAGGCCTCGGAACATCCAGCCTCGCTATATCAGCTCACCCGACAGCTTTCGCGCACACCACAGCCCATTTGCCCACTAGTGGACAGCACAGGAAAACGGCACTACGGAGCACGAGACCGGGCCGAGATCCTGGCAGAACATTTAGAGGGGCAGTTCAAACCCAATACTGCTGCTGCTGTCGTCGCAGACTTCCACAGGGAGGTTGAGCATTGTGTACAGGAGTTCCTGACGAGCCCGGCGCCACCATTAGGAGGGGACGATTTCATGTCCCCTTCTGAAGTAAGAAGAGTGGCACAGCGCCTACCACTACGGAAAGCGCCGGGCAACGATTGCATAACCACTACTGCAATAAGACAGCTGCCTAGGAAAGGGATCGTAGCACTGACCCGTTTGTTCAACGGGGTGCTACGCACTCAACACTACCCTTCCAAGTGGAAGGAAGGGAAAATCATAGTGCTGCCGAAGCCGGGGAAAAACAGAAGACACCCGGCAAGCTACCGTCCCATCACGCTACTGTCGTATGTAGCAAAGCTTTTTGAAAGGCTGCTGCTGCGGAGACTGCGACCACATGCAGAGCTCCGAAAGGAGCAATTCGGATTCCGCAGCGGCCACTCCACCACGGCGCAGCTGACCCGAGTGCTACACTACCTAGCGGCCGAAACCCATCTCGGCCGCTCCTGTCTGGGGGTCTTTCTCGACATAGAGAAGGCCTTCGACCGGGTGTGGCACACGGGTCTAATCTACAAACTAATAAGCAACACCACAACGCCGCCAGCGCTCATACGACTAGTGGCGTCATTTCTGGAGGGACGGAGCTTCTGTGTTAGCGTCGAGAGGATCGACTCGGCAGCACGAAGGATAGAGGCAGGAGTGCCACAAGGCAGCTGTCTTTCTCCGCACCTGTACGCAGTTTACACCAACGACATCCCCACACTTGAAGGTCGCGTCCAAGAATGGGAACAAGATGTCATGCTCGCCCTCTACGCAGACGACAGCGCGTATTTTACGTCGTCCGTCGGGCAGACATTGCAGCCAGGAGGATGCAATGTCTGCTGAACCTGCTGCCTGAATGGCTAGACAAATGGCGTATGGCCGTGAACGTTGGCAAGACATGCGCCATAATTGTCAACAGACAGGGACGTGTACCACCACCACTCAAGCTCCGAGGCCAGGATGTAGAGTGGAAGAAAACAGTAACCTACCTTGGATGCCAGATTGACCGCTCTCTACGTATGACCCTCAGGTCGAATACGTCATGCAGCGCGCAAGAGCTGCGAGGCGGTCCTCCGTCCGGTTCTGGCATCCAACCTGCCAACGAAGACCAAGGTAGGGATCTACAAGACCTACATCCGCTCGCGAATCACATATGCTGCACCAGCGTGGTACGCGTTCACATCTCCGCACAGCGGAAAAGATTGCAGGTTCAGCAGAACATTTCCCTAAGAACGATTGTGGGAGCTGGTCGTTACGTCCGGAATGACGTCATCGCCAGAGATCTTAAAATCGAATCTATCCACGACTTTGTGGTCCATTTGGCGCGGAAAATGTATGACCGCGCTGATAATGGGCCACATGAACACCTGCGCGACCTGGCGTCCTTATCGGACCTCCTGCCGCAGCACGCTCGACCACCAGAGCGGCGACCTCTCCCTAGGGAATTGTTGCAGCCACCACCCGACCTCGTTGAGGGGGAGGACGGGGAAGAGTGAAAGACCCGACGCGTGGCGTAAAATACGCAACACACCGACATATATACCGCAGAAAGCGGTACTCAGGACCGGGGAGCAGCAGCCCCTGAGAAGACGCCCGGGCAATGAGGCTTGCCTCGAGGCCCGATACCTGCAGCAGAAGAAATCCGCTCACGCTCACCAGAGGCATAGCAGATGCGTTGCCGTCCTTAAGTGCTCCCAGAATTGGGGGAGGGGTGTGGGCCTGTCATCACCTCACCAAACGAAACGCAGAAGTTTGTTAGACTTCTACTTCACGCCGGTATTCTGTGAGGTCGTGGTACTTCCCCAGTCGAGCCGGCCCATTCATGCAAAAGCTGATGCGTGGCTCTACCACTGTAAATTTAGTCAATTCAACCCACTTTTCACTAGAATAATATGATAGGAAAAGGTTCGGAAACGGTTTTCACACAAAAACTTCATAAGGACAATATCACATACATTGCTTTAATTGCTAACAGTTCGAGAATCGAACCCGAAACATCAGAGCTAGCGACACCTTGAAAACCGGTATGTACAACATTCGACCATGGAGGTCGTCAAAGCTCAATATTTATGGTATATACAATTAGCAGCCGTTGCCACGAAATGGTACATCTGGCGTAAAAACAGAATTCAAAAATGATTTATCACTAACATCTTTTTGTACGTCTGCAAAAGTATGAACTCTATTTTGACTTTCGCGGGTCACGGCGGAGCAATGATCGAAGAAATAGTTCTTAAATTATCTTATTTTCGTATATAAAAATTTTTAAGACTGCACTATATGATGCAATTGTTATTAAATTTTACATATTTCTAAACATATTTTTTTTTTCAAATCTCTCTTTTATTTTGATAACAATACTGTGCCGTGGCTTCGCAGAGCTATTCTAGGCATTTCTCTGTGTGATATTAACTGAAATCGGCTGTAGAACTATTGTAACCGATATAGTCGTAGAGTTTGTCTACGTGGAATTTAGTGCTCTTGCACCTGAATTTAGTTTTCTTGTGTTTACAAATGATTAACATGCTTCATTGCAGGCTTTGAAGTAACAGAAGCTTATCTCTTTTGTGCCTTTAATAATTTATAAATGAAGGTGAAGTAAATTTAGTAGAGGTGTATATTGTAATTACTAAAATTTATAGTTTTACTCCTAAATACTATAAATTGAGGGACATTACTACTATATTATTTCATATTACATTACAAATTTTATGAAGATAAATATTCCTAATTTTACATCGCTTTCACTTTATTATACAGCTTATTAAAAATTCAATAATGAAGACCTTCGCCTTACCCCCACCTTCTAATTTTGTCATTCCTCCCACCTACGATCAAAGCGATTTCAACGGGCTACTTGGCGGCCCGAAAAATTCCAAACGCCTTTAGTACGGAGGCAGCATAATATGGGTCAAAATTATACATTTAAAATAGAAAATTTTGTACAATATTTATATAATTTGAGAAGGAACAGATTTTCAAAGACGCTATTTTACATATTTATTAGAGTATTATATTATATGGTTGGTAAACACTTCAGTGACTTTGTAAAGTCCACTGCTTACATCTTGTTCGCGCCTCGCAATTTTGATTCCTGTCTTCGATCAGATCAATATTCTATCTGTTATTATTCGAGATTGCTGTCCTGCAGCCTATGGCATTTTTAATTCGCTTTCCTTAGACATCTCTTACATCCATCGGCAGAAAAGGTGAGTAGATACTAAGTTACATTAGGTATATAAGGCTTTTAGTTTGTAGTTTGGTATTATAGACGCACGCAGAGCACGCAGAGATTCAAAGACGCTTATTTGCGCCGCACACACGCCACATGATTGTTCCATTTGACTTATATATAATCGGTCCGTGGAGTCTTCACGCGATGCAGGTTCTCAAGAAATTGTATGCGCGACTGTTCATAGCCTCTGGTGATAACAGGGCTGGTTCTTTTCAAGCTCAACGATTAAGTCTAGCCATTCAACTTGGAAATGCAGCCAGCGCGCTTCGTACAATGCCACGTGGTATCGGGCCGTACGATTTTTGTAGTTTAATTGATAAGTATTGTAAACATAAACATAATTATGTAAATAAAGAATTGAAAAAAATATATAGATAAAAAGCAATAAGTAACGAAACGTAAGAGAGTTAAAAATAAAAATCAACTCAAATAACAACCAAAAAAACACTAGTAAACTTTGAAAGTCTTCACCATGACAGTTTTAAATAATTTTCTTAATTCTATATTTATATTATATTAACTGAAGAAGTAACACTATTATGCAAATGCATTTTTAATGTAAATCTACGTAAATTTTATTTCGTACACTTAAATGTAATATATTAATGTAAATGTAAGCAAAACTTATTTGCAGTAAGACTTTGAAGCCATTTAAGTCGATGTTAAATGTGTTTAATTCCGTTTAATCCCTACGTCTGAGTCTGGCTTTTGCTGTTATTGTAAGGTAAGATCCTCATAAGAATGCATAAGTTGTTTTGATATTTTAATTTTATTCAGAAATGTATTCTGCTTTTTTCAGATTACTTGTATTGTCCCAAAAATATCTTCGATGGAAGGTGGGCGAAAACGACTTGTCTAATCTACCTCTGTCTATCCCTGTATTGGGAATGGCGTGAAGATATTATTTTTTTGTATTATGACTGCATGATAGTGAAAAAAAAACTTTTTTAATAAAATTGAACTTACTCAAAAAGAAAAAAAAGAAAAAGTTTTTTTTTTATTGAAAAGGGAGGCAAACAAGCAGGTGGCTCAAATGATGGTAAGTGATTACCGCCGTCCATGAACACCCGCAATACCAGAGGCTTAGTAGATGCGTTGCCTCCCTTATAGTGGCCCCCTCCCCCAGAATTGGAGGAAGGGGGTTTGTGGGCCACAAACTTCTGCGTTTCGTCTGGTGAGTGCAGGTAACCACTCACCAGACGAAACGCAGAAGTTTGCTAGACTTCTACTTCACGCCGGTATTCTGTGAGGTCGTGGTACTTCCCCGGTCGAGCCGGCCCATTCATGCATCAACAAAAGCTGATGCGTGGCTCTACCACTGTTACAAAGTATCTTATCTTAGCTAAACTTGTTACTTATTAATTCTAATGTTATATTCTAATAAGCATTACTTATTAATTTGTTTTAAGCCGATGCCGATATAATAAATAGAACATAAAACCTAATTCAGAACCTTTCTTTTTTTGGAATCGGTTAAAAAGTACTTGATTCTAACTTATCTTAGCAAAACAAAGTTTCCAGTATATTAGTGTATTATGAATGAAAGAAGATTACAAAATATTTAGTGGAAAACGCTGATTGGCAAGAAAAATGCAACTCCATAGCAAAAAATAATTTCACCATCGAATTCTTAAAGAATAAATATATGAAATAAAATATTTGAAAATTAATATCATTAATAATATTCCATTTTTTTGTGTTTAATTAAAAATCTCACGAAGTAAATTCTCTTAGTCCGGCTATGGGGTATGCCAATCAACTCATGAATCTTCAATTCGAGACGTACGTTAATATGCTTTCATGCACAAGGTTTGTCGAAGCCCACATAATGTGGATTAGCTTCTATTGTAGAGAATTTGATTACTTTTTAATACGGATTCCTATATGAGTGAGTTTTTTCTTGCAAATATAATAATATTCGTATTTTCAAACACATTTTTTTGGTTTCACTGTGTTTCTAAAATTCAATTTGCTTGCTAAGCGTGGCGATTATAGCGAATACTCTTCAAAGAGAGGCCTATGTCCTGTTGCGGACTTTTACATGCCTTTTTATATGATGCAGTGTACGCTATCTAAATGTGATAGATCCAAGCAGCAGCTGCAGTTCGAACAGGCCATGTCGACGGGACAGAATTACCTTACCTTGCAGAATACCGGAGTAAAGTAGAAGAATCGAATTTACTTTTGCCTTTCGTTCAGTGAGTCCACACCCATGATAGGAAGAAGTTCTTACTTTTACCTTCCCTTTTCCCTATTCCCTTTTTAAAGTTGGCATCTGTAGCTGCTCAAATGTTGGGGATATACAAAATCATTGTAGTCACTAATATGGGGTAGCCGAATGGCTTTTTAACCTTTTTTTCACTAAAATTTTTTCATAGACATCAAATTTACATAGACTTTAATTTGACTTTGATAAAAAAAAATATTATCATGCACGACAGAGATCTAGACAATCTTTTACCGAAGATTATAGCCATATTTATTGTCAAGCTAACGGTATAAATCGTACAGATGTTTAAAATAAGTAGATTTTAAGAAAGCAGTATGAAGATTACCACATATAAAAGCTATGTGTCTATGTTTTGTTCAAGAATGCTTGCCACTTTTAATGTACATACTACAATTAAAAACAGGAATTCACATAAGATATATAATAAACTTTGAAATGCAGTAGTGCAATTTTTTTTAAATCATGTAATTTAGTGTGAAAAGTATAGTGTTGTCAAGTAGAATACAGTGTCCATTCTAGCGCTAACAGCCTAATGATTTAGAGTGAACTGCGAAACACGACGTTGCAAGAGTTTGCCACTTGACTGTTGTTGCGAACCCCTCAAGATTCAGACATTGAAGCTTAGTTGGTGTGTAAATAGGAATACAAGTAATTTAATTAGCACAGCTAGTATTCTTGAGGCGTGAAGTAGGAAAATATTTATATCAAAACACAGTTCATTCTAAAGTATTATTACTTTAAATATTCTATCTCAAAAAGTTTATCGGTTTCCTATTGGGAACTTCTACTTGAATAAAGCACGAGACCGGACATAAAGGTTAATAAGAATTAATTTAATGTTGCAATCAAAGCCAATATGAGCGTGCAGAGTAAACATTTAAACCACATCTTAAATTAAAAAAAAAATATTTTTTTTAAAAAATCCGTATCTTCATATATAAATATAAATATAAGATATACTTATTTATACATACATCGTATATACGCGAAGGTTGGAGGGCTTTAAAAATATACTATAATAGATATACTTACTTATTTTCACGCATAGTACTGACGGGGTAGCCGGAAAGCACAGATCGCCATTTGTCAAGATCCTTACATACCTCTTTCGCTTCTTGCATATTCATCATTTTCTTCATACATTTTCGTGGTTTCGAGTACTCTTGATCCGGCACTCTTATAGCAATTTGCTCACATGGTCGTCAAAAGTTAGATTCGGCTTTTATTATTAACTTTCGCGCCATTTATTATTAACTTTCGCGCTATATATATAATTTCTCCAACATTTGGTTATCACGGGAAGGCGTGCACTTTTTACAACACCGTAAGTAAACTTGTATATTTTTCTTAAAAAGGTGTTTGAATACATGAAGGTAAAGAAAACTGTAAGGAATGAAAAATATTTGAAGCATTCCAATACTTGCGGGGTTGGAATGTTATGCATTCTTCACTCTCAAGCGTAATCTTCAACCGTGCTCTATCGTCGTTTGAGAGGCTTTGTCCGCTTATTTTCATATGTCTTTGTACTTTTCCTACAAAACTAATAATAGAAAAGCGACGACGTTCCTTGTAAATGGTTTGATCTATTTATAGGAAACAAATAAATGAAATGTATTAAATAAACAAAATATCTCCCTGCAATTCCCAATACTGGGGTCGACAGAGCTCTGGACAATTCCTTTCGACTCACCTTTCACCAAAGATATTTCTTCACTCTCTTTATGTCCAAACCAACGACATAAATCGTACATTTTACAATTTTAAAAAAAAAAACTTGGGTATGTGTACCCGGAAATCGAACTGGAGTCTCTTGACCCGAATTCTAATTGGCTGTTGTGACTTTTTTAAATAATAAAATATCTTCAATCGTATTAATATTTAACTACGTTGATATACTCAGTCAATTATAATTATAAACGAATTTGGGAAAAGTTTTGGAACCATAAAAATCCACTGCAGGAAAAAAGAGTCTTCGATAGAGAAGATTTGCCATAATAGCCACGTTTGACAAACAGATTTGTGATCGTAATAGCGTACACCTCCGAGCAAAGAAGCTTTAGCCGCAAATTAATTTTCATTATTACTCCTCTTCGGCGTTAGCGTGATAGATTTTTAACACATAAGGATGCACAAAAAAGCTTCAAGAAAAAGCAAATCAATAAATAATAAATAAATATCTTCACGCAATTCCCAATACAGGGATATACAGAGGTCTAGTCTAGACAATTAAATCCCTTCGACCCACCTTCCACCGGAGATATTTTCGGGACAACGTGACAGATGGTAAGCCCGTCGCCGTCTTTATGTCCAAGCCATCGACACAATTAGTACATAAGTTTTTGAAAAACCCATTGGTACGAGCCACCTGGGGATCGAACTCGGGTCTCTCGACTCGAAATTCCGACCACCCAACCACTCGGCCATCGTGACCTTGCAAAAAGCAAATCAATTTATGAATATTCTATATTCGAATCCGTCTTCCGCTCCCGCTATATGTTCATCGAGTGAGATTATCGAAGATTATCTTCACCTTCCTTGACCTTTCCTCTTCATTCTTTTCTTTTTCTACATGTAAATAAACTATAAAACAGTAATAATTTACCCTTCTATGCTCTTTGTCTAAAAGTACATAGGTCAATACATCCGCAGTCTACAGTTTTTTTTGATATTTTGAATGTTCATGGGTGCCGGTAATCATGACAGTAATCGTTTTTTTGTCTGCCTGTCTTTACCATAAATTTATATTACACAAACTCAAATTTATAACAGAATTGCTCACATGACCATAAAAGACAACATAATGATATATGAATTTCCAGTTGGAATACAGGCGTCACATCGTGCTTTCTTTTTATAACTTCTTTTTATTGCTTTGTTGGTATCATGTGCAATGTATGTATTGTCATAGAATGTTTAAAGGAATAAATAAAACAATGTTTCTATTTGCTATAAATAAAATTTTAATGCTCATTTCACATAAACTGTAAAGGTATTTTATTATTCAGTCGTTGTAAAATTTTTGTATTGGAAATTTATTTCATAAAATCTAGAGCATAATTATCGATGTCAACGTTTGCACATGAATACAATTCTTATATGAATTAATACAATTCTTATATGAATGTAATTTATTCGAATGAAAAGTTTTTATTTTAAACATTTCAAATCGAGAAGTGTTTACATTGAGAAAACCTGCCTGCCTTTATTAAACAAAACGAAGAATATTTAAACTTAATAAGTAATAAAAATAAATAAATATTGATGACTTATTTGTACATTGTATTCCAACTGCAGATTCATATTTCACATCAATTCATTTTCGTTAAGTCACGTGACGTGGAATAGAAACTAAACTTGTTAAAGACAGAAAATTTTAAAATAAAAAAATTGTGAGGGCGATAGAATTACTAATTTGTTAAAAGGTGTTAAATTTATTACACTCGTTTAGAAAATATGAAAAAGCTAAAAAGAAAATTTAACATGAAAAAACAGTTTCCTAAAATTAGTAATTCACCACACAGATGATTTTTACAAAATCCTTCATTGACATTCAAAATAAGTCGCCCAAGAATGAAAGTTCTTCCCGTAATTTTAAAAAATATTAAAATGATTTGATCTTTTTTATTCTTCTGTTAGATTTAATGAATTTGGGTCAGTCCTTTGAAATCAAATTATCGGAACCTTTCAGGCGACCGTGATTAAATCTAGAGAGATTTTTGATAGTACAATAAAAATATTCAGTAGGTTTAAAAAAAACTTCAATTTTCATTTTATAGTTAGGTTTGGTTAATTCCATCAATAAATCTAGGTTTTAAATGTACATTGATAAAATACAAAGATAATTTCGTTGACAAATGAAGACTCCGAAGTGGATCGGATATTATCTTTAGTGGTTATTGAAGCGCTAAAACGTCTAAAAACAAATACAGTCAAGGGAAATTACAGGGTTATAACCACCCCTAATAATTGTGACAGCATATGATAATGGCAATTAATGGACATCCAATTATTGCCATTACCATATGCTATGCTATGCCTAGACCGTAATTTTCAAATTCACTGTATCGTGGCTTATATGGTTCTGGAAATTGTACCAAGGAGTTGACTCCTAAGCAGAGAAAATATCTTATTTAAAGGAATTTTTATAAATTGCATAATATTTAAATATTTTTAAATCAGATCGCATTGTCTATATTCAAGTGCGGTTCATAAAATCAACATTTGAGTGAACGTGTTCTGGAATTTTATGACAAAACTTAGTCATTTAAATAGGAGCAGAATGATTAAATATTTGATTTTAATTTCGAAACTAAAATACGATTGTTCTGACTGCCGAGTACCTAACTGACCGACCACCGAGTACAAAAACCTTTTTTTTTTTTACAATACAGAACATCTTTTTCCCTTGATATCTTAACGTGTTTAATTTGACCCTAACTTTATGAATATCCTCTTGATATGTAACGATTACGGAGTCAGGAAATTGCGGACACGAAGTAGAAGCCTACTTTAAAGGTCGACGCATCTACAATTTTTCTGGTTGTTGGATTGAATTAAAACTTGCTCTTTTATAGAACAAAAATTTTAGAGGTCAACAAATGTTTTCTATTACATGCTGTCCGCGTTATCTCAAAATTCCTGTGGGCTCTGCACCAAATGTCATCCATATCCATCCAAAATTCTTACATTTATAATAGTACTACTATAAGTCAAGAAGAAAGATTATTAGAACTTAAAATTTAAAAAATTTTACTCATATTACCAATGCTTTCATTTATCATTTATCTTTTATTAACTTTAGAGCACATAACATGTACAGGGATTTTACGTAGAAAGAACTTGACAATCCAGATTATACTTTAACTCTACCCAAAACGATGAACGGAAGGTAGTTTCGAAGATAGTTAGGAGAAGATATTCGTATAAGCACTTAAGCGTTTATAGAGAAGCTCCTTATGTGTTGAAGAGAAAACTTTAAACAATAGGCTCAAAATTTTACTCTCATTTGTAAGAATAAGATAATAATGCATTACATAACGAAAATAGTTTCACATTAAAACTTTAATAAGCATTAATAACTATATAAATTTTTAGTAATAAGCCCTTTCGAAAGTGTTAGCAGTATAATATCACTAGGAATAAAACAGGATACACTAAGTAAATGTTATTAGAAGCCGACAATACAAATCGAAAATCCTAAGGTTCGACTAAACTTAGTGATACTCGTACTCGTATTGAATCGTATCCGCGTCCACATGTTTGATTTAATATTTTAAATATTTAAAAATGTTTTAAAATACGTAAACGTTATTTTTCAACAATTATTATTTTCATGCCATTCCCAATACAGGGGTACCCGACCCACGTTCCACCGAAGGAGATATTTTTGTCGCAACGCGACAGGTGGTGAACCCGTCGCCGTCTCAGTGTCCAAGCCAACGATGTCCAGTGTCGAGCCTGTCACCTGGGGATCGAAATCGGGTTTCTCGACTTAAAATTCATCACATACATTGCTCTGATCCCAAAGTAAGTAGCTAAAGCACTGGTATCATGGAATCACGTAAATAACGTAGATACCACAAATACCCAGGCCAGAAAATATAGAAAAAGTGTATCTGCGCATTGGATCCATCCGCGAATCGAACCCGGAACTTCAAATCTGGCGACACCTGTTATGTACGCCACTCGTTCAAGGTCGTTAAGAAATAAAAGTTAAGACGGTCCACCTGATAGATGAACAAAAGTTATGGAAGCTTTGTAACCCCCGAGGACTAAGATGGAATACCTCAGAACACTAGTTCTGTCTACTTGACAAATAGAGACACTAACCGTAGTAACATTGCTATATAATAATTGTCGATTCATGCAACTTAACAGCACAGCTTAGTCTGGGGCAAGAGGAGCGGGGGCGTTGTTACGCGGCCAGTTTCGTGCAGCCGCCTCGCGACCAGTCAGCTGTCACAAGCTCCGACGAATAAATGCGTGCTTCTTTACATAATTTTCCATATCGTCCCGTGTGTCGTCTGATCACAATACTACACTTCAGACACGTCACGCGTCATTCACGCCAATTCAGTCGAATATATTATTTATACAATACACTGATTGTTATTTCTCCAACAAGTGTCGAAGCCACCAATAATAAATACACATATAGATAGGGGACAAGGTCATCTTCAATTCTACCCAAAACGATGAACGGAAGGTAGTTTCGAAGATAGTTAGGAGAAGATATTCGTATAAGCACTTAAGCGTTTATAGAGAAGCTCCTTATGTGTTGAAGAGAAAACTTTAAACAATAGGCTCAAAATTTTACTCTCATTTGTAAGAATAAGATAATAATGCATTACATAACGAAAATAGTTTCACATTAAAACTTTAATAAGCATTAATAACTATATAAATTTTTAGTAATAAGCCCTTTCGAAAGTGTTAGCAGTATAATATCACTAGGAATAAAACAGGATACACTAAGTAAATGTTATTAGAAGCCGACAATACAAATCGAAAATCCTAAGGTTCGACTAAACTTAGTGATACTCGTACTCGTATTGAATCGTATCCGCGTCCACATGTTTGATTTAATATTTTAAATATTTAAAAATGTTTTAAAATACGTAAACGTTATTTTTCAACAATTATTATTTTCATGCCATTCCCAATACAGGGGTACCCGACCCACCTTCCACCGAAGGAGATATTTTTGTCGCAACGCGACAGGTGGTGAACCCGTCGCCGTCTCAGTGTCCAAGCCAACGATGTCCAGTGTCGAGCCTGTCACCTGGGGATCGAAATCGGGTTTCTCGACTTAAAATTCATCACATACATTGCTCTGATCCCAAAGTAAGTAGCTAAAGCACTGGTATCATGGAATCACGTAAATAACGTAGATACCACAAATACCCAGGCCAGAAAATATAGAAAAAGTGTATCTGCGCATTGGATCCATCCGCGAATCGAACCCGGAACTTCAAATCTGGCGACACCTGTTATGTACGCCACTCGTTCAAGGTCGTTAAGAAATAAAAGTTAAGACGGTCCACCTGATAGATGAACAAAAGTTATGGAAGCTTTGTAACCCCCGAGGACTAAGATGGAATACCTCAGAACACTAGTTCTGTCTACTTGACAAATAGAGACACTAACCGTAGTAACATTGCTATATAATAATTGTCGATTCATGCAACTTAACAGCACAGCTTAGTCTGGGGCAAGAGGAGCGGGGGCGTTGTTACGTGGCCAGTTTCGTGCGGCCGCCTCGCGACCAGTCAGCTGTCACAAGCTCCGACGAATAAATGCGTGCTTCTTTACATAATTTTCCATATCGTCCCGTGTGTCGTCTGATCACAATACTACACTTCAGACACGTCACGCGTCATTCACGCCAATTCAGTTGAATACATTATTTATACAATACACTGATTGTTATTTCTCCAACAAGTGTCGAAGCCACCAATAATAAATACACATATAGATAGGGACAACATCACATAAATTGCTCCGATCCCAATTTAAGACCTCAAAACACTTAAGGTATGGGAATCGAACACAAGGAAGGCACTACAAATGCCTAGACCGGAGAAATGTCGTTTTTCTACATTGACCCGACCGGGAATCGAACCCTGGACCTCGAGATGGCGACCTTGAAAATAAGTGTTTACGCCACTCGTCCACGGAGGTCATAAAATTACAACGACGAGACTGATTCCACTTTTGATTTTTACCAAATATCTATGTCGTGTGCAATAAGATAAATGTATTATGAAATATATTAATATAATATCTGACATGAAAAATTTTCTACTCTGCTGCTAATAAAATACAATGCTCGCAAGGACGTCATTCCGGTGCGACAGTCAGCGAAGCGATATTAACAAAGGACAGTGTGATCCTTGACATTTCACTCAACATCACTTGAAGCGACAAATATTGATACATCTTTTTTTCTCCAGTGTTTTCCCAGTAATAAAATAGTTTTTATTTTTATATTCGTTAAATTGTAATTTGTCTGATTCTATTGTATTACTTCCTAAAACAAAGTGTTACAAATGACGAATGGAAGGATGATCGTAAGTTTTCTGGGAAGCTAAAATCACGATTCTCTCACCATGACGTCATGTGATCTCAATAAGCTCTGGTGAAAAGTAAGCTCACAGTTTTTTGACAGACTTTTTTTTAGTTATAAATCCGTGCCATCATTTAATGTAAGAATTGTATCCGCGACTGGTCTTTGCCGCTGGTGATAAGAGGGCTGGTTCTTTTCTCGCTCAACGGTTAAGTCTAGCCATTCAACGTGGAAATGCAGCATTCTTGGTACCATGCCACGAGGAGTAGGGCTCTACGATTATAATAGTTTTTAGTTAATAACTATTGTAAATATTTACATAATTTTTTTTTCTGTAATTAAAGTATTGTCATATCATTTAACGAATATAAAAATAAAAACTATTTAATTACTGGCTAAACTGTAAATAATAGTGCTAAACTATCTAGACCTCCGACCACCACAGTATTGGTAGGACAGTGTTGTTTCTTATTTTTTCTTGTTGTTTCGTTTGTCAAGTCACGATAGCCGAGTGGTTGGGTGATCGGAATTTCGAGTCAATAGACCCGAGTTCGATCCCCAGTTGGTACGCTCGTACCAAAGGGTTTTTCAAAAACTTATCTACGAATATCGTTGGCTCGGACATAAAGACGGCGACGGGCTCTCCACCTGTCACGTTGTCCCGAAATATCTTCGGTGGAAAGTGGGTCGAAGGGACTTAATTGTCTAGACTCGACCTCTGTCTACCCCTGTATTGGGAAGTGCGTGAAGATATTTTTTTATTATACATATTATTTTCTTTTGTATTATATTACATTTTATATTCGTAGTCTTTTATATCTAACAAGAGTATTTTAAACAAAGTTAATGACATGTTTGTTGAACAATGAGGTGCGGCTCCTTTGGTCCTGCGAATGTACTTGGACGACAGCAATCACTCGCCGTATGTAAACCGCCTGCTCATTTACCACTTTCTCCTATAGGAAAGCAGATAAAGGCATTCAGAAGATGCCTTTATCTGCTGGTGCTTATTAGAAGAACCCTAGGGGCAACATTGAATTACTTCTTTAACCTTGTAAAATGTATATTCTACTATAGACTATTATAGATAGTTGATTTAATTTACTACTCTTAAAAAACAGAACTCGCAGACGTGGTTCAAAAAGAAGTATTCGAATTAAATATCACGTGTTTACGAGCATTGTAGAAGGTAAGTGAGTAAAGTAAATTAATTGTAATGTAATTGAGAGATACCTTTGATATTTTAACGGCTTAATATTCTTCGTTAAATATTGAATGTTTACTAGAGTCTTAACACCAAATTCCCACATACTTCGTTACAAATACATAAAGTTGAAAACAACAACAAAGTTAAGGAATTTACTTACAACAATTTAGTTAAAATCATCGTACATTGTGTTTATTTGGGTTTCACTAAAATGCTTGCTTTGTAGAAGCGTGCGTTACGTTATTGTTAGTTCTAACAATCATTTGATAAATTACCTTTCGTAGCTCGGAGCTCAGTTAGATTTAGCCTGATGCTCAAATTTATGAGGGATTCTAATGTTCTCCTCAAAGTGCGTAGGGGTCTGCAAGTCACTTACTGATCATTTATTAGTTTATGTTAAATTTTCACTTCATAACGTCGCATATTGATCAAAACGTTACTGCATAAATTGTCACAAGAGAAACGAAAATACTTTAATTCGAGTTAGGCGTCCACGAGCTTTCATGCCAAAAAAGTGCTGGCAGACTGTCTCGCCACGGCTCCTTGAATGAAATCATCCGAAGGGCTCTTGTTGCTTATCTTGTTCTTGTGGAAAATTATGAGAGGACGATGGCTTGACATTAGTCCCATGGGAGACGGGGAAAGCTCTTGTGTGGGACGCTACTTGCGCTAATACATCATCAGGAGCCTCTCACATCAAAGGCACTTCAATAAGGGCCGGAGTGCCATCAGAGCCAGCTGAATCGGGTAAGTGCCGTAAATATGAGTCTTTGAAAGGAGACTACATATTTGTTTCATTTGCCGTAAATACGAGTGGTCCGAAGGAACTCCGCGCGATGCAAATTCTAAAGGAATAGTATCCGCGACTGGTCGTAGCCGGTGGTGACAAAAGGGCTGGTTCTTTTCTCGCTCAACGGTTAGGTCTAGCCATTCAACGTGGCAATGCAACCAACGTTCTTGATACTATGCCACAAGGAATAAGACTTTACGATTACTTTTGTTTTAGTAAATATGTATAGTAAACATTCAAATAACTTTGTTTCTGCAAATAAAACTTAAAAAAAAATGTAGAAGTCATTCATAAAATTAACAAGGAAGAAAACTTCTTTAAAATAATTTTTCAACAAACCCTTGGCAGTAATGTTTAACTAAATATATAAACCATTGAATTATTTAAAAATTTTACGAATAAATACTGTACTATACGACCAAAACGACTATGTATACGACCAAAATCTAAATCTTTATTTTTTGACATAGAGACATAAATTTCATTAATCGAAAGTCTTTCTTAATTAAACCGGCAAACAAAACTCAGCAGGTATCCTTTTTTTAACGTCTTTTTAACATATTTTCAGTTTCAAATTGTAATAGCAATTTTTTTTGGGACGACGTCGTTCAGTAATCGAATTTTCGTTGGTTGTGAATAAAAATTTACATATAATACTGAACATATAATTACGTAATTAATAAAATAGTATTATTACGAGCAATGAGGCGTTTATTAAGATTAAGATAAGATTACAGACGTTATTTCCACTAAGGACTAAGGTCCTTAGTGGAAATAACGTCTGTAATCTTATTCCTTAAAACTAGGTTGCTTAATACATGGTACATGGGCTGCAACATTCACTTAACGTCAGGTATCGTTTTTCACCACCAATGAGAAAGGAAAAAATATTGACAATTCCAATACACCTCGCACGCTAAACGCTACTGACCATCACCATTCTGCTTAATATTAATCTAGTTTTTTTAGATTGTGTCATCTGTACTCAAGTTTTAGTGTTCAAAACTTTTTTTAGCCACGTTTTACGTTACTCACCCGAAGAAAGGTGGTGCCAATGAAGTTATACAATACCTCAAATCAATAACAAAAAAAAGCAAAGAATAAACGAATGCTTCTTTTTACAGATCAGCCTTATTTATATTTTAACTGAACTCTACAGGGAATTGCAATAAATAATTTTAAATGTACTATGAGCCATTTGATTCGTGCCGCTGATTTTAATGTAATACGGCCTCAAAATTTTAAAAAATTTTAAAGTGAGTGTTAAAAGATATTATATAAGCCTTTAAGGAACGTATTTAAAAAGAGCAGTGCTAATCTAACTTTGCATACTCCTATTTAACCTTTTTTTGTATTGGAGTGCAGTAAAAATCTACTAAAAGAAGAATGAAAGATTTTCTTTTCTTTCTTTAAGTTTGTGGCTTTGAATGTAATACTAAAAACTGAAAAAGATATGTTAAAAATAAGAAGAGAAAAAATAAAGGTGGTGTTGCAGCAACGAATGGGTAACAGCGTAAAGCTTCGGCAATTTTACTGTAGCGCTGGTGTTATGCCACTGCCTTCGACTACCTGTACGCAATTGTCGCAAAAAGAGATTTTACATCCTAATATATACATCACATAATTAATATATAATACCATTTAATTATATAATTATTTATAAACATATTGTTAGTTTAACCAACGAATAATTACAATTCAGATGTTTACAATTGTTCTAAAATTCAAATAAAACAAAAATTGTTAGATATACTTTATGAACTATTTTCTATAACTATCTTTACAAATATTTTTATGATTTTTATTCAACGTTTTAAATTCCATTTGTTTACCACACCTCCAGTTTACAATGTATCTTTCATTTAATTATCTTTATCATTGACGTATGACTGCATATTTTTTTAAATTATATTCCATTCATTTAATGTGGCAAAACATATTCAATTAAAATAGATTATGTATGTATACCAACGAATAAATTTTTGATACGATATTTGTATTCCAGCCAACTTCTAGTACTGATTGTTCCAATGGACATGCTGCAAAATATTAATTAAGCATTCCATTTATTATTAGGTTTATTGCAAATTTCAAATTTTAACAGTTTTAGTATGCAATGCAATGAGTTACAATTAACAAATAATGTTATACATAACTTTTGAATTATAATGAAATGTGAACAGGACAACAAATTAGGTTTAGTTCGTGTTTAATACAATGAGAAGTAAATGAGACTGATTCTATTACACTATCACTATAATAACTAGAATTTAAATAATAAAATATGTATGTATATAGATATGTATATCTGTGTGACTGACAACCGCCTTCCCCAATACCAGAACAGCTAATTAAGCATTTTCTGCCGGGGTGGATGATTCAAAGGAGGAAAAGAATCATGGGAAGATAGAAAGGAAGAAAGTAGGCATCTATTTGTCTCACTATCTGCATGAAACACTTCTTCCTTTGATCGGTATTCGGCGAAGTCGTGGTATATATAGGCTACATATACGAGTATACATACCATGACTGCCGAGCGCAAGCTACCAACTTCGCTAAATTGCCAAATTTGTACAAACTTCTGTTTTTTAACGTGTTAAAGTATAAACACAGTTTAAAAATTTTACTATAAATACTACAGGAATAAATACTACTAAGAACATAAGTACATAAGTAATACATTAATAAAATCTGTTAAGGAAATGAAAAAATAGGTGACATTTACAACCACTTTCGTGGAAGTCTAAACAAAAACATCTTTGATTTATTTAGTCCCACTTCCATTTGACGCGTGAAAGTAAATATGTAAAATTATTACGACCTTTTCTTAACGCCAAGACGATAAATACAGCGAAGTGAGCTGTAAATTAGGTTCTTTGACAGAAAGTATTGGCGAATGCGGGGACTCCGTAAGATTGTTTGATTGATCGTTACAACTGCTCAAGTGATCTTCGAGCGATTACAGGAACCAAACTATTGGGCAACTTATTATTTCAAAGAAGATAGGCAACCTTAGACTTAAGGATTTAATACAAATAATATTTACAAGGAATATTTTTGTTTTAATGTATATTGACGTAACTTCACTCCAAAACAATACCGTTTTGTCGTTTCTATACCATATTTCAAACCTAATTTGGAGTTACGATAGCAAAGTGGTTTGGTGAGGGGAATTCGTGTAAAGAGAGCCGAGTTCGATCCACAGGTGGTAAGGTCGAACCAATGATAACTCATTGGTTCGACCACTCAACTCACTCAACAACATAACTGTCGAAACTTCTGAACCATCTCATTCACCAAACCATCGTTGGATTAGACATAAGAGATGGCGACAGGCTTACCACCTGTCTCTAAGGATCTGTCTAAAATAATATCCGCGTTCAACGCGAATATTATTTCAGACGTACTCGTTTTGTTATTTCCAACAATAATTTGATGAATGAAGGTAATCCCTAAATGAGACGTCCACAAAACCCAATATTTATGTGCAAGATTACGTTCTTTATCATAAGAATAATGGCGGTCCTAAATTAACTATTCATACAAATATAGCGTATTTAATGAAATTGTGACTGTTATAGCTAAGATTATAAGAGTGTAAGGCAATAAGACGTATACTGTTTAGAATTAATATCATTTAACGTTATAGTAGTGCAGGGTCACTTTAAGCTATGAGTTGAGGATTCGAATTCCGCTCGGAGCAAACATTTCCCATGAATATGAATGTTTGTACTCGAGGTCTAGATGTATATATGCATAAATGAATAAATACAAACATAATTGACATTGATATTAGCCAGCCACATGGCCTTCGAACTCGTGTCTCCTTATCTAGATAAACCTATCACACGCTTTTCGAGACTTAATATCGTCGTATCTGCTATTTATGTTTGTATCAGATCATGCGGTTACACGTCGGTGATAGATTATACGGTTTATAATACTGTGTATAATACTTACATCAATATACTATGTATGTATATTGATGTAAGTAAGCGGCCCTTACAAAAAAGGACATAGTCCTCTCCTATAAGATTAGTGAAGGGCAGGAAGAAGAAGTCCTCTCCTATAAGAAAGGGTTTGCCATAATCGCCACTCTGGGCAAAATTTTGACTAAGTTTCAAATTCGTTCCAAAGTACAAAAACCTTGGCTAAAGTTACCACAGCCGAGTCGTTCGCTGATCGGAATTCGAGTCAAGAGACCGGAGTTCGCTATATGTCTGTAGTCTGTAGTATGTTCGAGTCGTTTAGTTTTTTCACGGATTTCCATGGTTTTCCTTGGTCGCCTCTTATGACAACGACGGAAGGAGGGGGCGACGAAGACGGTTCGATTCACATGGAAATGCCTATATTTTTGCGAAGATATAAACAGTGCATAAAAAATGTTAAAGCCTATAATGAAAAACCTTTGACCCACGACATTCCGTCGACGAGAGTTTATCAGATAACATGGCTGGCTATGAGCTCGAATAAGGCAACATTAATTATTGTAGTTAATGGTACTGTCAAGGATTTTTTAGACTCATCAAATTTGTTTTTAATTTACTATTTTATTTATAAATATATTTTTTTAAAACAAATACAAATCTAAAAGTGAGTCATGAACTCAAAAAAACACAGACATTAGAATAACAAAACTTTAAAAAGCTCAATAAAATCAATAAAAAGCTACTTATTTTGGGATAATCCTATTTTTATTATGCAATTTTATTGATTTTGAAAGCATATTTATGCTGAACTTTTATAATGATTTCTTATATTTACGCGAATACTACACATTTAAAATAAAACAATTTTCGGATTTTATCGCGTTTTTAATTAGTTTTTACAAACTATTTTTATTTCCCGACGTTTCGGATGCTTTACAGCAAATAATCCTATTTATTAATATTACAAAAAAAACTTGGTGACTATAAGATATCCAGATAAAATTCATTAAAAATAAAAAAAAACACTATGTAATTGGTTTGCATTAAAAACGTACGAATCACAAATTAATCAAAACGTATGTTATTTGCGCTTAAAACCTTATTCTTCAGACAATACCACCAATCTGAGAATAATGCTGGGTGTTAAGGACTTTTAGGAAGGAACTTAAGGAAGAGTCACGATAGCCGAGTGATTGGGTGGACGGAATTTTGAGTCAAGAGACCCGAGTTCGATCCACAGGTGGCAAGCTCGTACCAATGAGTTTTTTAAAAACTTAATTATGAATTATGTAGTTGGCTTGGACATTAAGACGGCGTCGGGCTCACCACCTGTCACGTTGACCCGAAAATATCTTCGGTGGAAAATAGGTCAAAGTTTAATTGTCTAGACCAGACCTCTGTCTAACCCTGTATTGGGAATTGCGTTATTTATTTTATTATTTTGAGATGACATTTTCATCTGTGAAAACTTGTTGCTACGCACATTAAATATTTAATGAAATTCAGACAAAAAGAATTTAAATCAATAAAAAATAAATATATACAAACATATAAACCTATATGAAAACCTATATGAAATTGTATACTTGGGGAGTGCGTTTAGCCGGGATGGAAGATGTGATTTAGATGTGGACAGGCGTGTCGCTGCCGGGAACAAAGTCAATGGTGCCCTCAGTGCGTTAATCAAAAGGCAAGGCATTGTGAAAAGTGCACGCCTTGCAATACATAACGCAGTGTTGGTACCGACTTTGTTATATGGCAACGAAACCTGGGTATGCCAGAAGAAGCATAAACGCAGGTTAAATGCAGTGGAGATGCGATCTCTTCGTAAAATGTGCGGCCTTACCATGGTCGCCCGAATCGAAACGAAGAGATTCGCAATATGGCAGGTTTGAAAGATGACCTTGTCTCAAAAATGGATAAGGGCGTGCTTTAATGGTTTGGGCACGTTGAACGAATGAGTGAAGACCGAATGGTGAAGAAAATATAAAGCGCGAAAGTTAATATTAAAAGCTGTCTAGGTAGACCGAGACTAACTTTCGAAGACCATGTAAGCAAATTGCTCGAAGAGGGGAGGGTCAAGAGTACTCGGATACCTAGACGTGCATGTATGAAGAAGATGATGAATCTGAAAGAAGCGAAAGAAGTATGTAGGGATCGTGACACTTGGCGATCTGTTCTCTCTGGCTACCCCGTCAGAGATTGTGCGTGAAGATAAGTAAGTAAGTATAAACCTATATGGAAAAATTTAATTTTGAACGCAGGATTAATTAATATTTGAGTTTTTCAAAAACTTATGTACGAATTTCATCGTTGGCTTGGACATAAAGGCGACGTCGGGCTTACCACCTGTCACGTTGTCCCGAAAATATCTTCGGTGGAAGGTGGGTCAAAGGGACTTAATTGTCTAGACTTGACCTCTGTTTACCCCTGTATTGGGAATTGCGTGAAGATATTTATATTTATTTATTTATTTATTAATAACAACACACTAATGGTAGTAAAAAAAAAAAAATATCTTCACGCAATTCCCAATACAGGGGTAGACAGAGGCCGAGTCTAGACAATTAAGTCCCTTCGACCCACCTTTCACCGAAGATATTTTCGGGACAACGTGACAGGTGGTGAGCCCGTCGCCGCCTTTATGTCCAAGCCAACGATATTCGTACATAAGTTTTTGAAAAACCCATTGGTACGAGCCTACCAACTGGGGATCGAACTCAGGTCTATTGACTCGAAATTCCGACCACCCAACCACTCGGCTGTCGTGACTTACTAATGGTAGTGCTCATGAAATATAAGTTCTAACAAAACTATACAATAAAGGAAGATATTTTAGACCTAAAACCAAAGCTAATACGTTTTTCTACTCACACAAAGACCTAAAGCCTAAAGGTAACATAAAATTCCCTCACTTTTTATATAAGATCAGACAAGAGATAAAGTGAAAAATGTTGACTTAGTTGCTTCGTAAAATTGCGGTAAAAATGTAATGTCGGCTGAAAAATATGAATGTTTTTGTTTATTTTACCCTCAGGATCCGTGAATACCCTTTACACTAAAGATATAGAAAATCCATTTTTTTATGTTTTTAAGGATTAAATATTTTATATAACATTTATGAGAACACTTTTAAAGTGGGTACTTTTTACCCCAAATGTTAGCATTAGACTGTGTCCACAATCACGTCGTATTGTTTAATGGCAATTTCTTGGCATTAAACTCCAATGAGCGAAAACTAAATTAATTATTATTGATAAGATAAAGGTCATAGACTGTTTTAATATTATTTTAATTTTAGGGGAGGCCTATGGTCAGCAGTGGACTTTCCATAGTCTGTAAAGATGAATGAGAGCAGGAACTTCGCGGTTAAAGCAATTCAAATTAACATTTCCTTAATCCACAATTTAATTATTTTTGTTTTTACATATTACTTTAATACCTGACTGGTTTGATACCTTTATGGCATTATCATAGCTTTACCGCAAATATTTATTATAATATATTATGGGGAAAGTGTCAAATGAGCAGTTGGTTTACCTTAATGCTAAGCGATTACCGAAGCCCGTGTACAATGGCAATAAGGAATTGGCCGCCGGTTACCACACTTACCAGACAAAAAGAAAAAAACACAGGATGTCTTTACTTAACGCCAATATTACGCCTGTCCCGGCAAAGCTCGCCTTGTCGTGCAGCAGAAGAAGCTGTCACTTGACTCAGCCATGTATGAAGCTTTTTGTTTTACATTATTTAGTCTGACCAACGATAAAAAATAATCTAAACATACCTAATAATGTATATATTGCAATTTATTAATCTGCAGAATGTGCCAAGAAAATAAACATAAAAACATACTTAATATATAAATACCTAAAAATCTTCACTTTCCTTCAACGCAGTCGAATTTAAAAATCCCCGCAGTTTAAAATTAGTTAAATTCTACATCTCCTTTGTTGTTGATATAGCAAAACAAAATTCTTAATAATATTAAGTGTTCAATAGTAGAAGAAATACTTATTTCGTTTGTAATAAAATTTTGAGTTTTATGTAATGTTCTTGTATTCTAAAAGAGTGTATCCTAGGTAAAACTATATACGAGTATTAGTAATTAAAAAATCTTGGTACTTAGTTATCAAAATAAGGATTTTATCAAGTAATGTTTATTGTTATTTAAGTTGAGTTGAGTTATATGATTTTGATGTGAAAACAAAACTTATGTATAATTTATATCAATGACTTAGACGTAAAGACGGCGACCGGCTCACCATCTGTCACATTGTCCTAAAATGTCTTAGAACATGCTTTTAATTATTTGGATTCAATTTACTGCAAGTGTTCATATTGCCTAAATTAACAATTGTGAATGACTATTTTAAATACTGAATTCATTAGTTGACGGGGAAGGGAAATGATGAGAAAAAGGAACCTGTATGTCCAAGAAATAACAATATTAAAAAATATAAAATAATAAATAAATAAATATCTTCACGCAATTCCCAATACAGGGGTAGACAGAGGTCTAGTCTAGACAATGAAGTCCCTTCAAGCCACCTTCCACCGAAGAAATTTTCGGGACAACGTGACAGGTGGTGAGCCTGTCGCCGTCTTTATGTCCAAGCCAACGATGTAATTCGTACATAAGTTTTTGAAAACCCCATTGGTACGAGCCACCTGGGGATCGAACTCGGGTCTATTGACTCGAAATTCCGACCACCCAACCACACGGCTATCGTGAGTTTTTTAAAAAATATAATATTTATTTGTACCATCAGTTTATACATTGTGTCGAGAGTAGGATTATTTTTAGTAGCATAATATCAAACACATGCAAAATGGACTTGCTACTGTAAATTGTGAATAGCTTCTACGATAGGAGTTATCTTGTACCACGCTTAGAAATCGGTTTAACTGACAAACGTGGTGAATATGGCAAATACTCTTTATGGGAAAAATCTATGATCTACAGTGGACATTTAAAGGTCAAACAGTGTTAATGTCAGCCTAAATTGGAACTAAACTGATATTGACAAGTCCGGAGCCGGTTAAAGTAAGATTTAACCCAAATATAATCCGTTCCGAAGGGGCTGACATGCGATTCATGCGTTAATATTCTTTTCGCATATTTTGAAAACGTTTTCCTTATGAGAATGTCCTATTTCATAATCCAAATAATTTATTATATAAGTTTATTTTGCATAACTGAAAAACCGAACATTGAGAAATTTGAGAATAAATTTATTTTCATAACCAAGTTTAATTATGATTTAGGTCAAAGGTTTCCCGCAAAAGTGACCTAGTCACGTTTGACGAACAAAAGCAGCATAGCTTTATAAGTTCCCTACATTTTATTATATGTATTGAGTTAATAATAATTCAAATAAGTTTCACACAAAAATAAATAAAAAAAGGAATCCAAATAAGTAAGTACGTAAATTACATATAATTAAAATTAGCAGAAAACTACTGGATACAATTTTACTAGGTCTCATCTTAAATCAAAAAGAATAATTTAATATGAGGGAAATGAGCCAAAATAATTTAAATAATGATTAGGCAAATATGTATGTATTTATGTAAAAAAGTACTATGTATATAGTAAAAAGTATATAGTATATAATACTACCGAAAGATTAAAATGGTCTAATGCTCTTAGCATGGTACCAACAACAGTGGAGGTTTCCAAAAATTTAAAAGACTTTACCAAGTCTTTTTATTTCTTTACGATGCCACAAAATGCCAAATCCATCTAAGCAACGCATGAACTGACCTGCATGAGACAGAGACACATAGAATACTTTTTGCTAGTTTAATTCTCAAAGTTCCTACATTCAAACTAAATCCTTGATCTCTTTAGGCTTAAGTTACATGAGACTGAGCAGTATTGTTATTTGTACGGACTGGAAACAACACTGGAAAGATAAAGCAAAACTTACGACACATGACACATTGACACTGTATAGATCGTCCTTCGCTTCCCGCGGATGGTGTAAAGTATATGGATATGGATGTATATATGAGTGATAATACAGATACATGTAAGACTTGCTGAATATGTACATGTCTATACTGTTTGGTTCATCCAACCTACATTTTATTATATGTATTGAGTTAATAATAATTCAAATAAGTTTCACACAAAATAAATTAAAAAGGAATCCAAATAAGTAAGTACGTATATTACATATAATTAAAATTAGCAGAAAACTACTGGATACAATTTTACTAGGTCTCATCTTAAATCATAATATGAAATGAGCCAAAATAATTTAAATAATGATTAGGCAAATATGTATGTATTTATGTAAAAAAGTACTATGTATATAGTAAAAAGTATATAGTATATAATACTACCGAAAGATTAAAATGGTCTAATGCTCTTAGCATGGTACCAACAACAGTGGAGGTTTCCAAAAATTTAAAAGACTTTACCAAGTCTTTTTATTTCTTTACGATGCCACAAAATGCCAAATCCATCTAAGCAACGCATGAACTTCGAAAGCTATACGCGAGACAGAGACACTTAGAATACTTTTGCTAGTTTAATTCTCAAAGTTCCTACATTCAAACTAAATCCTTGATCTCTTTAGGCTTAAGTTACATGAGACTGAGCAGTATTGTTATTTGTACGGACTGGAAACAACACTGGAAAGATAAAGCAAAACTTACGACACATGACACATTGACACTGTATAGATCCTCCTTCGCTTCCCGCGGATGGTGTAAAGTATATGGATATGGATGTATATATGAGTGATAATACAGATACATGTAAGACTTGCTGAATATGTACATGTCTATACTGTTTGGTTCATCCAACCTACATTTTATTTGAGCTTATTTAGCACATCATACTAGCAGGAGAATTGATCCCAATCGGGAGTACCGAGTCAGATTCTAATTTATTTCGAAAACGGTACTTTCAATGAGCACACAAAACAACCTGCCCACTTTAATGAGTATATGAGGGCAAATACTTTACTCAGCTTTAATCAGCTTTTTTGGGTTCTTCGTTGAATTATTCTTGTTCTTCAAAACCTATCCTTTGAACATCCGAGCGATAAGTAAGGATCAAGAACTCTCAATACAAAAATAAGTGAGCGAAACATTTGTTAATCAAACGACCTTATTTCCTTCCCACTTTTTAGAACTACAAAACGAGAATCCAGTAATCACGTTATCCAATCAACACATTTCAGACCATAGATTACAATAATATAAAAGCTGTAAAGGCCAATGAGCTAAAGGTGGTCTTTAATCGGTAAAAGTTCCGATCACGATACAACCCTGAACTGTTTCGATAAGCGAAATGTACGTGGTCACCTTTTCCACCACCTACAAAAAAATGTTGAGACATTCTTTCTTGTTCCGCAGTTTAGGGAGTTACCATTTAATTGAGGTCTCCTAATTAGATAAGTCACTCTGTTCCCGTATGGAACCAATTTTATTTATATTTTAAGCGATCAATTATTCTGGGGGTATTCATTATTTGTTTTTATGTGCGGTTAAATTCCAGGTAAGTTTTATAGCTCTTGCTACACTTTTACGCTTTTTCGTATTAAATTACCTTGGTGTCCTCCATATATATACATGCTTAAAAGACATTAATTTTGAATTTAACATTCGATTGCTTTAGTGATTTGTAAATGTCTCTTAACCGTCTGGATGTAAATAGAATGGTTTGAGTACGTAATTTTAATATTCCAAATAGATTTCATGTCTACTCATGATTCTTGTACATTTACCTTGAATTTGCAGACTTTTTTCTATAGGACAAGTATATACTCTGAACTTATTTATATCTTCACGGGCGGAATTCACAAATTTTTATAGAAACATTTTTAGAAATATATCAACTAACATAATAAGTTTAGAATATTTCCAACTTAAAACGAATATTCTATTAAAAAAATATTTTTTTTTAATTTTGTTCCATCAGTCAAAAAAGTAATACAGCTCAAATCACACCTAGTATTTGTCATTGTACCGAAAACTAAATAAAATGAGCAGAAAGAATAATTCAATGTTTATTTTCAATCTTCGCCACAACACCCACAAATCCTACGTATTTCGAATGAATTATGAAACACTGGATGTTTTTACACAATAGAACTACTGTTGGTCTTTCATAACCAAGAAAGTGAATAGATGTTCATTGTCAGTGCAGACCTTTGTCATGAAATGGGTCAAGTTACTCTAAAATATTATATCCTAGCTAAGGAACATTAAACTAAATTCTATTGCCTTTTAATGCTATTTTCGCCGAATAAATTATATGAATAACAATATTAATTAATAACAATTTAAGGAAGTGCAGTTTGATACCCTTAAGATGCCGTAATGGAAAACCGGTTATAGTAAAATTAAGTTGTATTTTATACAGTCACGATAGCCGAGTAGTTGGGTAATCAGAATTCGAATCAAGAGACCAATGGGTTTTCAAAAACGTACTTACTATTTATATCGTGGGCTTGTACATATAGACGGCGGTGAGCTCACCACCTGTCACGTTGTCCCAAAAAATGTCTTCAGTGGAAGGTGGGTCGAATGATATAGTAAAACAATGCAAGTATTAATCAGGTTATTTATATGAATAAAAAAATTGAGGTGTCTGTATTTTAGTACATAATACTATAAACAAAGTCCCCATCCGATTTATTATTGACAACCTATTTATCTATTTCATCTCTTCTAGATTTTTTCTACTTCTAGAAAAACCATAACATGTATTTGTATTATTTTAAAAACAAAAAGATTTACCAAAACAAGAGTATAGGGGGAGTTTCTTACGCCTTCCTCGTTCTCCACCCTTAGAGGAACCTCATTACGTAACGGTGGTAGATTAAAATTTGATTTAATTGCTCCGATCCCTTGTCTTATGGCATATGGAATCAGAAACAAAGTAGCTACCACAAACACCAAGAACCAAAACAATGTAGAAAGTTGATCCGTCCGGGATTTCCGAATTCCGGAGCTGGCGACACCATGAAAACCTGTGTGCCAATCGGCCACGAAGGCCATCGAATAAATATAACATTGTAAGGCGTACAAAAGTTTTCTAAAGTAGCATTTTATGGCTTATCGCTACATTGCTACGACTATTGCGTAAGGCGATAGTGTCGGCCGGAAATGAAGGGCGCTTTATCTCAGTCTTAATGTGTCGTCTAAAATATAACCAACTGTCTTATACGACACCTAGATATTTAACTTTTAGCTCACGCAATGGGTTTGTTGAACAGTAAAATTCTATTTTTGAATTTCGTTTGAACATCGTGCTTTAGGCGGTTAGGATTCCTGTTTCTTTTTCCTCGTGAATCATCCGATTTACTATTCTTGGGATTACATCTATTATCCAACTCCTGAACCAGATTTATCTTACTGTCAGCGGCGTGGGGACAAAGTTAGACCCCTGATTCACTTGAATCTGTATATAATAGTATATATAATAGCGTGTTATGGTGGTAGCCGTTTTAGGGATGTCGCTGGTGTATAGCTGAGCAACCCCAGGCCTTATGTTCCTGATGTCAGAGAGGCGGACTACTATTTCCGTTGTAAACATTTTATTAAACAATAATTATTTTTATATACGTTTTGCTTACGTGTCAGCATTACGTTTTATTGACTAACGGTGCAAAACTATCTAAGGTAGGGTCACTAAATGAATAGCTACAACAGACAGATTGACATAACAGTGCCAGATATAGTGCTTAAGCTCTAGTTTTTCATCTGGTGGAAAGAATTAGGAGAAGAGGTTGAATATCATTATCATCATGAGATCATCAAAACACGAGGATGACCAGGTGTTTTATAGGTAATGATACCTAAAAAACACCTGGCCAAAGAAATAGAAATTCTATATTAATTGTATTCTCTATTAAGCCGCAGAAAACATGTGATGAGAAGCAAAGTTCCTTGTTTTAACAAAAATGCTAAAAAAAGCCATTAGTGTGTTTCAGTTAATGATAAGGATAAATATTTTAGCACGCTTGTCGGTTTATGTCGGTGGAATTGAACATGACGTTAGCTTAATTGAACCTAAAGCCCGCCGGCCCAATCAGTGGAATTAATTATTTATATTATTGTATTTTATTATATTGTAATTATTATTGTATAAACTTTACTCATATTTATTATGTATCAATTAAACGTCATTTTTGAATTGAGGTAATATACTGAAGACATTAGGTATATATAAACACTAACATATATACGAGTATATAAACATAAGTAGATAAGAACAACGTCATATTGGTTTGATTCCAAGGTAAGCGCTTAGGCACCATGTAAACAGGTGCGTACATCACTGGTCCACTGAAGTCGTCCGTAATATCATTTATTTATTTACTTACTTATACATATCTAATATATAAAATTTTCGGGTCGTGGTGTTTGTAGTTAAACTCCTCCGAAACGGCTCCGAAATTTTGTGTGCATATTGGTCTGAGGTCAATCAATAGTTCTGAGAATCGGATATCTATTTTTCTTCCCCCTAGACCTTAAGGGTAGTCCTCACTTATTTTTTAGATTTCTTTTATTTTTTATGCTACTGCACTAATAAACCCTAAATTTTTAACTCTCTACGATCAACCACAATTTTTTTAAATGGCAAAGCAACGATTGCGGGATCTGATAGAATTTATATATACTAGACTTCGGTGGACGGTACCTTCATTATTTCTGATTCCATAAATTAAGTGCTTTAGCTTCTTTTTTGGGATCGAAACAATATGTCATGTTGTTCCTACCTATGTACGTATTTAAATGTATATTCAGTCTCAGTTATATACTTTTCCAAGGTACACGAACTTCTTAATATTTTCTTCGTTTTATGTCCATTTTAGTAGAAGATAAAATAAATCATAATTTCTACCTTAGATGTCTTCTAAGGTACTAAACATTACAGCTTTATTGGTTAATTAAATCAGACTTAATAGTTGTCACAGACCCGTCTGAAACACTATTTTATCTGTGGTATAATGAACCCATATCGTATAAAGTGTCATCATCATAACAGCCTATCAAATCCGATTTCAAAACAGGCCTTCTCCTCCATAGGATAATCAGTTCTGTGCCATTCATAAATTTCCCGCAACATTCCGTAGGTCATCATTCCATTTTATGTTAGTCGTTAGGACGACTCTCTTTCGCCCCGAGGATGTCGTAAGAGGCGACTATGGGAAACAGCCTTAAATATCGTTATGGCAACCGATAGATGGCTCTCTAAAAGTATCAGACCAAACAAATCATAGCGAAAATTGGGCTGTAGCGTCTGAGGTGCGAGTGGCCTGGTACTACGATCGCCAATCCGCTTGCCAAGCGTGGCGATTTTTGAAAATCCTCCCTATGGGAGAGGCCTATGTCCTGCAGTGGACTTTAATAGGCCGATATGTATGTATGTATGTTAGGATGACTGTGTAGACACCGCGTTTTGTGCCTATTTGAAAACCTTTCTCTCCCAAACGTTTGTCAGTTCTACAAATCTATGTATATATAGTCGTTAAAATATGTATATGTCTTTTCAGCTATCATACCTTATCCCTATTTTAAACGTATGTAATATACTTGACTACTTCCGTGGTCGAGTGCCGTGCATACCGGTTTTTATAGTGTCGCCAGTTCTGAGGTTCCAGGTTCGATTACCTGGATTAATCACTTTTTCTATATTTTCTCGGATCTTGGTGTTTGTTGTACCTACATTGTTTACGTCTCGTGCTTTAAAATCAGAACATAGTAAAAGGTGATGTCCCTGATATATGAATGTAATTATTTATTTATTATTTATGTAACAAATATAACTTGTAAAGAAAAATATATATACAAAATGAGCAATAATTAAATTCCGTCCTTGATCTGTTTCCCATCTTTACCATTTTCAGTTGTCTTCTTATCTAAATGGGTTTTACATCGTTACTTCCTTAACTGCTTTTATCGGTTCTTTTGATTCTGAATTGTTCTGTATTAGTTAGGAAAGGGTTTAAAAATGAAAATACAAATGCTTATATAACTGCTCTGTTCACCAAGATCATTAACAAAACAAGACTGTAGTTGGCAAGTGTTTATGAAAACTTTACTGTTATTATGAAATTAAATTATTTGTTTTAAGTACTATATTCGTGTCTATGATACAGCTTTTTATATATTATTACTATCTTATACCTAAGCGATACAACGCGACATAGGTTTACACGAGTTTTACACTTACTCATACGATACCAGATTAGACTACTTTGCTCTTAGTATTGTTAAAAATTCATGATATTGTTGCACTTTTTGGTATTGACGTCAGTAAAATAGATTCGTAGTTTTTACAATTCTCTAATCCCAGACATATTTACTAAAATAAAATTATAATTATTCTATTATCTGTATTTTTTTTTGATGAATTATACAAACAACAGGCATATTTTAAATAAACAATGTTGAGAAATAAAAAATAAATGTGTCGCTTGGGATTGAAAATTACTTTTTTTTCAAGCTCTAAATTCAATTTCGCGGGAGGTTTTGCCTAAATCCAATTAACCTTCTGCTCCAATAATTTGATGTCAATGTGACATTAAGGTTTTCAAAATGTCCGACTACGAAACTGTAAAAGCAATCATATTGAATAACATATTTATAGCCAGTCGCAATAAATAAACACTTCCCAATTTGTTCTTCACACAGTTCCCAATTCAGGGGTAGACAGAGGTCTAGTCTAGACAATTAAGTCCCTTTGACCCACCTTCGAACGAAGATATTTTCGGGACAACGTGACAGGTGGTGAGCCCGTCGCCACCTATGTGTCCATGCCAACGATGTAATTCGTACATAAGTTTTCGAAAAACCCATTGGTACGACCCTGCCATCTGGGGATCGAACTCGGGTCTCTTGACTCGTAATTACGACCACCCAACCTCTCGGCTATCGTGACTTTTAAGTCGCAGAAACGAAATATTTTTTCGTTTTCCTTCAGTTTATCTCTGAAGAAATAAAAAAGGCATACAGAAGGCTAGGTGATATTTTCCCTCTGGTTATCCCGTCAGGGACTAAGCGTGAAGAAATTTGTTTACTTAATTACATAGAATTCTGTGTATTCGTATACTGTGGTATCGGTTTAAGAATATACCAATAGCTTTCGTTGTAAGAGGTGACTAAGGCCAAAGACTTTAACTGAAAAGTGAAAAAAAAATTAAAATAATCAAATCCCAGAGCGCATGGTATGAAATATTAAAAATATCGCTAAAATCTCTGGTTTACTTAATTTAAAAAGGCTCAACTTTTTTTACACGTATTTCAAACTTTTTTAGTTTTAAATAAGTAAGCTTCTATACTACAGAAACTAGTTTTCAGCCGTTCTTAACAAATAAGTAAACGTCAGGTCAAAAGCGATTTTTATCCATTTTTTTAAATAACACAACATCACATGCATTGCTCCGATCCCAATGTAAGATGCTAAAGCACTTGAGGTATGGAAATCGGAAACAACGAAGGCACCACAAACACCCAGACTCGAGAAAATGTAAAAAAAGTGGTTTTTCTACAATGACCCGACCGGGAATCGAACCCGGAACCCCGAGTTGGCGACACCGGAAAAACGTGGTTTAAGCCACTCGTCCACGGAGGTCGTCATTTTTCATTTTCATTTCAGAATGATTTTCGACTACATTATTACACTGACTTGTATTGACAAGCTTTCACTAAACTTCCAAATGTAAATAAGATTTTGGGTATGTGTAGAGTCCGCAGACTAGCATTAGAGCAGTAGGCGATGCATCGTGGCCTAATGATGCCTCAAAAAGTGTTTTAAAATATGGTTTTTACCTAGACTTAGAAATTAACAGATGGATTCTTAATTTGGTGATTTATGTATCCATATATTACTATTTGTCTAAATATTTTACCCAAATCAACCATATACGAGCACAGGACACATGTGCCATTCATAAAGCCACTCAATTTCTTTCGTCCAAACTGCTATTTTTTTCTTTGTCATAAAATTATTAAAGATAAAAAAAGCCCCTGATTCCGTATTCAGTCAGAAAATGTATGTAGCATAGACTAATAATGACAAGCACGCGAGGCTGTGTTGTTATTATGATTTACATTTTACGCTCTTTTATGTTATGGCACATGAAATTAATAAGTTGTATAAGAAAGACAAAATATTTTTATATTATGGTAATAATATGTTATACCTTAATTACAAGCTTATACTGTAGTAATATCTCACGAAAGCCGAGTGGTTAGCTGATCGGAATTCGAGTCAATAGCCCCGAGTTCATTCCTCAGGTTGCAGAATCGTAGCAACGCGTTTTAGACGGCGTCAGGCTCACCACTTGTCACTTGGTTCAAAAAAATGTCTTCGGTAGAAGGTGGGTATAAAGGATTTAATTGTCTAGACCTATGTCTACCCCTGTAGTGGGAAAGATGTCAAGATATTTATATGTATATTTATATAGTAATATTTTGAACGTGTAAGAATGAAGAAGTGAGAACCAAGTACTTTTTGTTGCTGCTAGATTGAAACGGCAAATCCCGGTTAGGACTAGCCCATTGCTGAATACCGACATGAAATAAGCGCATTTTGTGTTTTTGCGTTTAGATAGATATATGTGATTTTTTTTTTATATAGAAAAGGGAGGCAGACGAGCAGGTGGCTCACGTGATTGTATGTGATTACCGCCCACTCACCAGACGAAACGCATAAGTTTGTTAGACTTTTACTTCACGCCGGTATTCTGTGAGGTCGTGGTACTTCCCCGGTCGAGCCGGCCCATTCATGCAACAACATAAGCTGATGCGTGGCTCTACCACTGTTTAAAAAGAGATGATAATAAAAGATATAAAAAGGCACCCTTCTTTTCCCTCTTTTTCTACCCTTCCCCAATTCATTCTCTAAAATAGACAACGTACTCACAGTCCCTCTGTCCTCCTCCCGTACAGTCCCGTGCAGCCCTTAAGATGCTTATCATGCTGCGCTCGTTTAAAGTATACAAGATATTTTTATATTATGGTAATAATATGTTATACCTTAATTACAAGCTTATACTGTAGTAATATCTCACGAAAGCCGAGTGGTTAGCTGATCGGAATTCGAGTCAATAGCCCCGAGTTCATTCCTCAGGTTGCAGAATCGTAGCAACGCGTTTTAGACGGCGTCAGGCTCACCACTTGTCACTTGGTTCAAAAAAATGTCTTCGGTAGAAGGTGGGTATAAAGGATTTAATTGTCTAGACCTATGTCTACCCCTGTAGTGGGAAATATGTCAAGATATTTATATGTATATTTATATAGTAATATTTTGAACGTGTAAGAATGAAGAAGTGAGAACCAAGTACTTTTTGTTGCTGCTAGATTGAAACGGCAAATCCCGGTTAGGACTAGCCCATTGCTGAATACCGACATGAAATAAGCGCATTTTGTGTTTTTGCGTTTAGATAGATATATGTGATTTTTTTTTTTATATAGAAAAGGGAGGCAGACGAGCAGGTGGCTCACGTGATTGTATGTGATTACCGCCCACTCACCAGACGAAACGCATAAGTTTGTTAGACTTTTACTTCACGCCGGTATTCTGTGAGGTCGTGGTACTTCCCCGGTCGAGCCGGCCCATTCATGCAACAACATAAGCTGATGCGTGGCTCTACCACTGTTTAAAAAGAGATGATAATAAAAGATATAAAAAGGCACCCTTCTTTTCCCTCTTTTTCTACCCTTCCCCAATTCATTCTCTAAAATAGACAACGTACTCACAGTCCCTCTGTCCTCCTCCCGTACAGTCCCGTGCAGCCCTTAAGATGCTTATCATGCTGCGCTCGTTTAAAGTATACATAGATATTACTAGCACATATATATATATATATATATATATATATATATATATATATATATATATATATATATATATATATATATATATATATACATATACGATTATCTGGGTATCAATCTGGGTAATAAATAATGGTTTATTTTTCATAAGTAAACATATTTTGAAAGACTTCGCCAACCTTGATAATTTTCTAACGTATTACCACTCTCTAAATACAAAATATTGGTTAGTTTTTATGAGATACTAATACATAAATTTATGTGTATATGATTATCATAAGATATTGTTATTACTATTTCATTTGTTTATTCTTAATATTTTAGAAAATATTAATAAGCTCTCTTGACTTTACATCCAATATGTAAAGCAGCAAAAGTTACATAATTTTTATCTTTACACATTTTCCAAGTTACAATATTGTGACTACTAATAACTCAAACACTCCTGCTGATGGTTTTGTTTGAAGATAAGGATGTACGAAAAATTGCTTTATGTTTGTTTAGGCGCATTATATGTTGAAGCAACGTTAAAATTTTTGTTTTCATTGCCATGATGTTTTCAACAAAGCCTTAAAATGTATCTTTTGATAGATATTAAAGACGTGAACGGTGAACGTTGAAGCATTTTCTCGTTTATTGTGTTTGTTTACACGTCCTATAAATAAAAAAACAAATCTCTTCACGCAAATCCCAATACAGGGGTAGACAGAGGTCTAGTTTAGACAATTAAGTCCTTTGAACTACCTTCCACCGAAGATATTTTCGGGACAACGTGACAGTAGGTGAGCCCGTCGCCATCTTTAAGTCAAGCCAACGATATAATCCGTACATACATTTACACGTCCTCATAATAATATTTTCTATTTCTCAGACATTAAGGTCGATGTTTTCCTTCTTGACTTTTAGCTCTTAAAACTCCTATTATACAATATCAAAATTCATCAATGTAACGAGGAGCACCAAAATCTGTAGTTCGTGGTATACGCGTACACTTCGAACTACAGATTCTCGCGTGATCTGAGAACTATATATTTAGATATTTGCTTCTAAATCTGAGTTAATAAAAAGCTACACTTCCGGAAAATTGCAGGATTCTTGAGCGAAATGTTTTTAAATTTTTATTTATTTGGCTTATTTATTATTTTAATTGGTAACTAAACGTAGCCCGGATCGGGTCACCCGTCTGGATAGGTAAAGTTAATACGACAAGAACTGATTTGACGATTGATTAACGATTACCTTATCTTTACTTTTCTTATTCCTTTTCGCTTCTTCACAGTTATTTTTAGGGCGATTTTGAGATCCTGTTCCGGAAAAGACAATAAATTTGTTTCTTTCTTTCACTTAGTCAACATTATCGATCCAGTATAGTTCCTTGACAGATTCTCAAATACGACGGCAATCAAAAGTAGAGCATTTTTTTAAGGAATTTACTGCATGTAATGGGGTAAACACAAGGAACGTAATAAATTCTATTCTATGACCTTTCCTTATGTACTTACAATACCTCTCTCTGAGGCCGTTCTTTCTTTTATTGCCCTTTTTAACGGTTTATTTACCTCAAAAGGTTTTATTGCCTTTTGTCAGTGACTCTTATAACTAGTTCCATTTGACGACGAAACATATTACTTAGAAAATGGTTTAATGAGGAAATAAATCCAAACTATGACAACTTCTTAAGCAACATATTTTGAAAGACTTCGCCAACCTTGATAATTTTCTAACGTATTACCACTCTCTAAATACAAAATATTGGTTAGTTTTTATGAGATACTAATACATAAATTTATGTGTATATGATTATCATAAGATATTGTTATTACTATTTCATTTGTTTATTCTTAATATTTTAGAAAATATTAATAAGCTCTCTTGACTTTACATCCAATATGTAAAGCAGCAAAAAGTTACATAATTTTTTTATCTTTACACATTTTCCAAGTTACAATATTGTGACTACTAATAACTCAAACACTCCTGCTGATGGTTTTTGTTTGAAGATAAGGATGTACGAAAAATTGCTTTATGTTTGTTTAGGCGCATTATATGTTGAAGCAACGTTAAAATTTTTGTTTTCATTGCCATGATGTTTTTCAACAAAAGCCTTAAAAATGTATCTTTTGATAGATATTAAAGACGTGAACGGTGAACGTTGAAGCATTTTCTCGTTTATTGTGTTTGTTTACACGTCCTATAAATAAAAAAAAAAACAAATCTCTTCACGCAAATCCCAATACAGGGGTAGACAGAGGTCTAGTTTAGACAATTAAGTCCCTTTGAACTACCTTCCACCGAAGATATTTTCGGGACAACGTGACAGTAGGTGAGCCCGTCGCCGTCTTTAAGTCCAAGCCAACGATATAATCCGTACATACATTTACACGTCCTCATAATAATATTTTCTATTTCTCAGACATTAAGGTCGATGTTTTCCTTCTTGACTTTTAGCTCTTAAAACTCCTATTATACAATATCAAAATTCATCAATGTAACGAGGAGCACCAAAATCTGTAGTTCGTGGTATACGCGTACACTTCGAACTACAGATTCTCGCGTGATCTGAGAACTATATATTTAGATATTTGCTTCTAAATCTGAGTTAATAAAAAGCTACACTTCCGGAAAATTGCAGGATTCTTGAGCGAAATGTTTTAAATTTTATTTATTTGGCTTATTTATTATTTTAATTGGTAACTAAACGTAGCCCGGATCGGGTCACCCGTCTGGATAGGTAAAGTTAATACGACAAGAACTGATTTGACGATTGATTAACGATTACCTTATCTTTACTTTTCTTATTCCTTTATCGCTTCTTCACAGTTATTTTTAGGGCGATTTTGAGATCCTGTTCCGGAAAAGACAATAAATTTGTTTCTTTCTTTCGCTTAGTCAACATTATCGATCCAGTATAGTTCCTTGACAGATTCTCAAATACGACAGCAATCAAAAGTAGAGCATTTTTTTAAGGAATTTACTGCATGTAATGGGGTAAACACAAGGAACGTAATAAATTCTATTCTATGACCTTTCCTTATGTACTTACAATACCTCTCTATGAGGCCGTTCTTTCTTTTATTGCCCTTTTTAACGGTTTATTTACCTCAAAAGGTTTTATTGCCTTTTGTCAGTGACTCTTTATAACTAGTTCCATTTGACGACGAAACATATTACTTAGAAAATGGTTTAATGAGGAAATAAATCTAAACTATGACAACTTCTTAAGCAACATTCGGCTTTAGGGAACAGAGCAAAGTTACACTACCTAGAGCCTAAACTAACAGCAAGAAACTTTTTCATAATTTCAAAGTAATTTTTTTTTCTATAGTTTACAGAAACAAAATTGTGATAGGAAAGTATGATTTATGGGAAAAAACAGTAGTCACGATTAAACCGAGACATCGAAGGATATCCCCAATCCCCCACAAAGCTTCTCTGCTTCCTGTTATGTAACTTTTCCAACAGTAAGATTATCCTTGGCCAACTTTTCCTTCTCTTCTATTGCTTTTCTATTAAGTTAGGCAGTTTTTATGGCTATTATTGTGTTATAATCTTGGCATCGCCTTCAAGCACATCAGTAAGTATTGCTTATTAGAATATTTTATATAAGTTAATAAGTAACAAGTTTAGTTAATAAAGTTATTATTTTAATATTCTAGTTTTGAGCGTTGGCTATGTACAAAGCTTCTGTAATGAAGCTATAGCGTCGCTACCAAACAATACAATATTGTCACTTTCACGTCCAAGTAACCCCTTCTTCCTCGCAGAAGAAAATATACTAAATATTCTGAATATTGATCCAAAATATTCGTACTGGTTTCAGAGCCGGTTCTACTAAATTAAACCAAATGTGTTAAGCATTAAGTGCACAATTAGGTGCCTAAAATTACAACAGTAGTTTTAGGTGTCTCATGCTTCAGAAGTATTATTACAAAATTAAAATCCATGTAACCACAAAAATATTTCAGCAACTCTTTTGGGAAATAAACGCATACAGATTTTACTTTGTACTAATTTCACTTTATATGAACATAGTTAAAAACGACTCGATACCATCTAGGCTGTTAGGTGACCCTGTCTTCAAAACTTGGGATTGCGGTTTCGAATCCCTCTAAGGCAAAGATTCGTAATGAACATGAATGTTTGCCCTCGAAAATACTCTCGTGGATGCTTATATGTATATTTACGAATATTTATCGTTTTAAATATGTATCTATGTAAATATATTGTGCACTTGGCTTAGTCAATTAAACGGCGATAAGCTTATCGCCTGTCACGTAGTCCCAAATAAGTTTTCGTGAAAGTGGGTCGAAAGGACTTAAACGTATAGACCTCTGTCTACAATATACAATATACGAAAATACGTGAAAGTTTATAACGCAGAATACAACATTTATTTCATATTATATCATATTGTCATGTAAACGACATGGTACAGACTACACAGAAATTTAATTAGCATGTTACAGTTAATGTTTTATGTTTAACATTACTAGGACCCTGTTGGCAGTGTTCCTGTAGTTACAACTACAAAAATAGAGATTAAAAATTTCAGGACATAAATTGTTATAAATGCGAGAGTTTGCGACAATACACCGTTTTTGTTTCGTCGGAATTGACTGAAATTTTAAATAGATAAAATATGAGTAGTAGTATAATACAGTTTACAAGTAAACCCAATGGCAGTTTAACCAACTATCCAAAGAAAAATCTATGCATATTTAAATTTTTTTGCAGGCAAACCAAATGTGCGAAACCTAAATGGCCTAGACAAATGACATAATCACGATAGCCGAGTGTTTGAGTGGTCGGAACTTGGAGTCAAGAGACCTGTGTTCGAACCCCAGGTGGCAGGCTCGTACCAATGGGTTTTTCAAAACCTTGTGTACGAATTATATCGTTGGCGAAGGGCTCACCACCTGTCACATTGTCCCGAAAATATCTTCGGTGGAAGGTGGGTCAAAGGGACTTGTCTTGACTAGACCGCTATCTACCCCTGAATTAGGAATTGCGTGAAGATATTTATTTATTTATTGCGACTGGCTATAAATATGTTATTCAATATGATGATGGACATAAAGACACAACGGCCTCACCACCTGACACGTTGTCCCGAAAATATTTTCGGTGGAAGGTGGGTCCTAGGGATTTAATTGTCAAGACTAGACCTTTGTCTACCCCTGTATTGGGAATTGCGTAAAGATATTTATTTAAATGGCATTGATAAGATGAAAAGTAGCATCACTAGCGCGTCAGTAACGTTACTATTCTTATCACTACTTGCCCATTAGAGCAGTTACAATAAACCGAAGTTAAACTGATGAAGCGCGGTTAACGAATTATTGCACTTTGTGAATATGAAAATAATGAACTCTTACTAAAATTCAATAAAATTCAATAAATTTAATAAATAAATAATTAAAATTCGATAACTAGAGTTAAGGTGACGCTACTTCGCAATCTTTTAATATTTATACCCACAGAGAAATATAATTCCAAAAATTTTATAACTCCTCTATAAATTTAAATTTTATTTAACTCCTTCCAAATTTAACCACAACTGAATTATCAAATACAATTGTAAATGACTGGATAAATTTTGGCACAAAAACTTTTAAGTTTAAAACTTAGAACAATGTACTTGGCAGTAAGTTTCATAATGGATAATTACCTTTCTTAGAAATAATTAATAGGATGCTCTATAAAATTAATTTCAAATTATTCAGATTTCTGTAAAATTATTCATTATAAAACTTTTTTACTTAAAAGGTTTCATTAATAAAATAAATTGTTTTAAAAAGAAGTTTATTATAAGTTTAGGAACAATAACTTATTTATATGGCAACACCCTTAATGTTGGCAAATAAATATTTTTAACATGTAAACTATGCTAAACTTTTTTTTATTCACCCAGCTACTCGGCTATCGTTACTTTACTTATTAATCAAATAAAGCCTCTTATTTTTCATGGCATGCCTTCGTCCTCAAAGTCCTGCAAAGTGGTATTGGCTTTCGGGCCAAAGGTGTTATACCGTAAAGTTTAGTTATTACAGCTGTTATACAGCTTAAATCCAATGCTTTTTTATAAAAAAAGAATACTAGCAATGCCGAATAACATTACTAGTATTCCTGTTAACCACTCCTATTAAGCTGCAATGCTTGTGTCAGGAGTTGGTTTACGTATTGACGTCGCAGGTTCGGGCCCCGTCATTCGACTATTGAGTCGAATGGCGGGGCCCGAACCTGCGACGTCATGTTTCGCAGTCCGCACCCTAAACCATTAGGCTATTGCCGCTCGTATTTTATTTGCTTACATATTCCATACACATGCTCAAAGACTTCAGACTTCCCAGAACGTCTATATTTGACAATTGTAAGTTTATTATTATTATAGAACCTAAGTAACTTAAGTAAGTTTATTATTATTATAGAACGCCTCAACCTTTACATCACATTTGATAGATAAATAAATTCGACGGGCAATTCTCACATTGTTCTTAAAATATCATCGATAGAAGATGGGTCAAAGTGACTTATTAGTATACTACCTCGATCTACCCCTGTATTGGGAATGGCGTGAAGATGATAATAATCGCAAAAGAGAATGATTCACAAGATTATTGAAGTCGGTTTAAAAAGTCACGATAGACGAATGTGGTCGGAATTTCGAGTCGAGAGACCCGAGTTCGATCCCAGGTGGCAAGCTCGTACCAATGGGTTTTTCAAAAACTTATGTACAAATTTCATCGTTGGCTTGGACATAAAGGCGGCGACGGGCTGACCACCTGTCACGTTGTCCCGAAAATATCTTCGGTGGAAGGGACTTAATTGTCTAGACTAGACCTCTGTCTACCCCTGTATTGGGAATTGCGTGAAGTCGGGTATTAAAAAAGTATAAATAAACAGTAATAAATTCCATAAGAATACTCAAAAAATAAAGGTTAAAGTGGAGTGGTCGTTCCCGAGAACCTAGATAAAATGTCTCGTTGCCTTTAATAGTGACTTTATACCTTTCAACCGAAACAACACGTTACGTTTCGCGTTTACGTTAAAATTACTATGTACTAATGGTCATTAATGAAGACGTGTTGTTTCAATTTACAGAATTTCACCAGACGTGTAATTGGTCTTGATATCCATAATAAACCGTGTTTAATTGCTATTATAATTTTATTATTCTATTTTAATAATATTATAATTTATTTTAACACATCAATAAACTTTTAAAACGCTTAATAAGTCATAAGATACTGAGATATAAGTGGTATCGGCGTAAAACTTACCTATACCCTTTGCTTCTCCTACTACACTTAACTATACCCTGGATATTGTAATACGCGACTACGGAAAAAGCCATAAAAATAGCAATGACTATATAACAATATTAAATATGTCATATCCAAAATAAGTAGACCGGTGACTGGTGACGGGAAGGGCGGATTTGACGGAAGGTACTGCGAATGCCAATCTGCTCAATACACGGGACTATTTGTCCAAATCGTTCTTACAAGACAGACCTAGGTAGTGGACTTCTACAGACCCTTATTTATTTATTTATTTATTTACACTTTATTGCAAACCTCACAAAGAAAGTTATACAAAGGGCGGACTTAATGCCATTAGGCATTCTCTGCCAGTCAACCCGAGGCGTGGAGAAATATTGTTAAGGTGCTTTAAACTGGGTTACAGAAAAAGAAAATCAATATAGGACCTAACGAAAATAAAGATGCAATATAAAATACTAATACAAATAATAAATATAATATATATACATATACATACATACACACACATATACACATATATATACATATATATATATATATATATATATATATATATATATATATATATATATATATATATATATATATATATATATATATATATATATATATATACATATATATATATATATATATATATATATATATATATATATATATATATATATATATATATATATATATACACACATATATATATATATACATATATATATATATACACACATATATACACAAATATACATATACATATACATACATACATATATAAAACTTAAAAAAAAAAAAACATTATTATGACTGTAATGACCAATCACTAATTCTAACTGACAGTTAAAAGGTGTTCACGTACAAGTCTTTTAAATATCGACTTATTGGTAACTTTTCTGATGTCTTCGGGCAAAGAGTTCCAGAGCAGTGTAGCCTGAATGGTAAAGGAGTGACCAACAAAATTGGTAAAGTGTTGCGGGATACTCATCTTGTAATTAGATGAAGACCGCAGGCACCGATCATGAATTGAGCATTGAAACTGAAATTTATCCTTAAGATACGAAGGGTAAGTAGTATCATTTATGATTGAGAAAAGAACAAGCAGAATTCTAGAGTTTCGCCTTTGTTGTATAGTAAGCCATTTAAGACGAGAACGGTATTGTGAAATATGGTCATACTTACGAAGGTTGAAAATATATCTTATACAATTATTAACAAGGCGCTCTAGCTTGTTTAGAAGATCTTTGTTCAAATCACAGTAGCACACATCTGCATAATCAATGATTGGTAAAATGAGCGTCTGGACAAGCATAAGCTTAGTTTCCCATGGAAGAAGATTTTTGAGGCGATAGAGCACTCGTAGCGTGGCCGTTACTTTACGGCTAACTTCAGTTATGTGTTTTCCCCAGTTCAAGGTGTTATCGATATGTAGCCCAAGATTTTAACAGAACCCGAAAATGGAATCACTGCATCGTTATAACGTATAAAGGGTAGGTTTCCAACATCGACTTTAGCTAGCATTTTAGTACTACCAACCAGCAAAGATTGGCATTTTGTTGCATTCACAGATACTCCAAAGCGTAAGGACCAGTCTGATACTGCTTTCAGACAGTCATTTAATTTATTAATTGCATCTTGGAGTTCTTCAATATCAGACTGTACATAAATCTGCAGGTCGTCTGCATACAGATGGTACGAACAATTAATATTAGAAGTGATAAAATTTATAAAAATTGAGAAGATAATGGGAGAAAGTATACCCCCTTGCGGAACGCCACAACCTAGTCCCGCCCATTGAGAGGTCTTTTGTCCCATATAGACCGATTGCTGACGTCCGCGAAGATAAGAAGAGAACCACTCCAATACCGTGGAAGCGAATTTAAAGTTAGAAAAAATTGCAAGAAGGATATCATGGTCGACTGTGTTAAAAGCATTCGAAAGTTCACTAGCACCATAACTGTAACTTTCTTCTTCTCCATACCCTCGCGAATATCATCAGTGATTTTAAGTAGTGCAGTTGTGGTGCTATGGCCAGGACGAAACCCAGACTGAAAGTTACTCAGTAGGTTATGTTCATATACAAATTTGGAAATTTGCTTATGTACACAGGCTTCCAAAATTTTAGAGAGAAATGGCAATATTGAAATAGGACGGAAATGATGAGGAAGTGTAGGATTAGGTACTTTGGGGAGAGGTCGCACGAAAGCCTTTCTCCAAAGAGAGGGATATTGTCCAGAGTCTAGGGAGAAATTAATAATGTGAGTGATAGCAGGAAGTATAAATTCAAGGATGTTGGCTATCATAGCCCTACTAACCTCATCGCATCCCACGGCCCTGGATTTAATTGCCAGTACTGCCTTACGTACCTCATCCTGATTCACGGGAGAGAAATTAAAGACAGGGATGTGTGGAGACTGCATTGAAGCAATGTATGCTATGGTTTGTGCCCGGATGGTAGGGTCCATTGCAGTAGTAGCAGTAAAGTATAGATTCAAATCATCGTGGGAAAGAGAAGGACCATACTCCATGATGGGTGATTTACCTACACCCATCGAATTGAGAAATTTCCACACATCAGCTGGTGAAGAGTTAGTTATATTGTTTAGGAAGTATCGGCGTTTAGCAGTTCGTACCATCTGGTTACACCTGTTCCTAGCCATTTTAAAAGACAACCAGTTTTCTTCAAAACGAGACCTCTTGAATCGCAAGAAAGTTCGGTTTCGCCTGTCCATTGCCCTCCGCACATCGTCAGTCATCCAGGGAGCTGGCAAACGTTTAACTCTGACCTTATGGACTGGGGCATGGGCATCATACAGACTAATTATCGTGCTATTTGGGGCATGTACCTTTTCATCGACCGTAGAAGCAGCCGCCAGCGAGGCAAAATTAATTTGAGACGCATCACTGTGCAAATTATCCAAGTTTATCTTAGTAAAGTTACGGAAGTGTAAAATGAAGTACCACGTTTAGGGGTCTAAGCTTATACGAAGCATAAATAAGGTCATGTCGGGAGAATCCTGGGGCAGGAAGCTGACCATGTGCAACCACATGATCAGAAGAACTAGTAATAATGAGATCTAAAGAGAGTCTTCAGTGTCGAAATTATGATGGGTAGCCCTTAAAGGTAAAATTCCAAGATTGACGGACTCTAAGATCAGTGAAGTTTTTGTGTACGAGAAGAATTATTCAGAATATCAGTGTTGAAATCCCCATGATTATGCAGTGTGTATACTTAGAACCTATGTTTTCGAGAGCCATTTCCAAATTGGCGAAGTAATCAGTAGAAGGAGGACAATACACTACTCCGAGAGCTATCCTTGTGCCCTTGACATCAAGTTCCACAAATAAGTGTTCATCGGAGGCAGAGTATGGAGATGGAGACGTTGATAATATTTTATATGGTAAAGAGCTATGAAGATAAATAGCAACTCCACCGCCACCTTTATTTGTACGATCATTTCTTATAAGTACAAAACCAGGTATTGGATACATGGTTGACTGTAAACACGGCTTCAACCAACTCTCAGAAATTAAAATAGCGTGTAAGTTTGTATAAGCAAATGAAGTTTCGAGTTCTTCATAATGACTTGGTATACTCTGTGCATTTATGTGACAAATATTCAACAGTTTACTGGCTGAAGGAACACATTATTTAAAAGACCATTTAAAGAAGAAACGTTGTCATTTAACTGGTCATCGCAAGAAACAAAAGACAAGTCTGAGTCATAGGAATAAAAGGAATCATCATCAGTCATAATGGAATAAGATATATATTAATGTAATTATGTAAAATAAAATAAAAATAATAATAAAAATAAAATATGAATATTAATGTAAAATAGAAATACAAATACTTTAAAAGAATATATGTAAAACTAAGAGTAAACTACAAACATGCAAAATGATATAGAAGGATAGCAAACAATCATAATACACCAACCCTCAAGTTGACTGTTTACATTAAAATAAACCAAACTGAAAAAAAAAATAAACACTACACAATTATGAACATGTAGAAAATAATAAAAATAAAGAAAACAAAAACGAAAACAATATCGAAACAGAACTACAAATATATGTCCAAAATATACAGGAAGCATCAATTAACTAAACATAATAACGAAACACTGTTGAAAAATATCCAAAATAATAGAAAGCGAATTTAATACGACGAGGTTAAGTACTACGCAGTGTATATAGTCGTCTCAATGAAGTAAAGAAAATCTGCCACTGTTATTATCTGTGACCATAGAGTAATACACGTATAACCTGGCATTGACATTGTGATTTTGACATTGTTACTGTCATTTACTTTAGTAAACTGACATTGATGTTATAATTAGATTTTGATAAATATTACAAATAAAATACAGTAATGGCCTAAAACAAATCAATAAAGTTATAAGACCAAGTATTCAAAAGTGTGAAAGTCTACAACAAAACTGAATAAAAATAAAGTGCATATGTTAAAACACAAAGAATGTCAATATTATGTTCTAATTACTTCACCTTGATTATTAAAGGAGTGAAGAGACTATCGCTTGGAAGCGAAACGCCTTGCTCTTTTGATGTCATCACTCTGCTTCTGATTTGTTCTAGCAGGATTATTATTTCGCGCTATTTCTTGCTGACAAGTAGAATTAGATGGGCTTTGCTGCGAATGAGAGACCTTCTTGCTCACTGAAACGCTGTCTTCATGACGAGGACTATTGCCAGCCCTGTTAGACGACGGTGCAGAAGCAAACTTGACCTTCAGAGCTTCCAACTCATCTTCAGAGGAGATCTTCTTTCGACCTTCAGGAAGCTTAATATGAATAATCCCATCATGACTCCAAACATTTTAACCCCAAAATACTTACGGGCATTTTGTGAACTGCTTGTCGTGTTTTCGTCAAAAATTCACAGATTGAGACAGTGGATCCTTTCAATTTGGATTTTGCCTTCCAAACCTCTGCTTTATTGTGATGGTCATGAAAATAGGCAAGAACAGGCCTAACTTTATCGCTTTGTCTCGCACCAAGTCTATGGCACTGTTTGAGAAAAGAGTCGGTGATATGTGGAAGACCCATCTTACCACGAATCAGTTGGAGTACCTCATTCTGTGTATTTAACTCTGGAGATTCAGGGATTCCATGAAAAAGGAGTGCTTTCCGTCAATGCCTCATGTTGATCTCAATATTTTTCGTACAGTCTAATATTTGCTGATGTAGAAGTCTAAGCATTGAAGTTACCAGATCCTTGAAAACGCAGAACTCTTCACGTAACTGTACAAGTCTTGTGTTTGGTGGAGTGGATGCTGCATTCAAACATCTTTCGAATTCCGCCATTTTTAGAAATAAACTTCCTTCCAGTTCTTTCTGTATATTTTCCACATCAGAAATATTTGCCATTTTATGTTATATACAAAAATGTAGTGCTATGAAAGTTTATGGAGGGAGGGTGTACTATGTAAGTGCTTATAACTTTCTTATATACATGTGATATTATAACAAAATATCCAGATACTATTACTTATTATAGCAAAATAAATTATTTTGAAAAACTGTTAAGATTTATTTAAAACATTAATTAAATTACGAGAGCTCCAAAACAGCTGTTGTTGGTTTCGCACCTACCCTCGAAAAAAAAGAAGATAAGATACCCTTATGTATGAATACGTTCAATATATACGTATATATACGTTCAATATCTTAACTGAAACTGAATTCAAACGAAAATACCATTAGATTTGTCTTTGCTAAGTTTAGTACGTTGGCAATTTAGACATGGTTAATACACATATTTTACTCGTTTTACTTAAGCTCTTTGCTTTTGCTAACCATCTCATTCGCATCTTATCTATGAATAGAGTATAGTTTTGTATATTGAACAATGAATTCATCGAACCCTTAACTTATTCCTATACTCGTCTTGATTTCTTGATTATCTATTCATTCTCTGAATTGTAAGTCTTCATAAATGTAAAAAGAAAATTACCATAACGTATCCCTAAAAAGTCAGAAAAGCGTGCGAGAATATCGAGATCGAGAGCTTATTTAAGTTTATTTGTAGATATAAGTTATCGTAATAACCTAATACCAGTTAAATCGAATTTTTCTTAACTGTCTATATCTAAAAAAAATATGCTTCATGCAGCATGATGTAGCTTCTTAAACTATTTATGGTTTAATAGTATGAAATAAAAAAAAACATATTTTATAAACAACACAATACTTCAAGCGTCTTAGCAAATATTAGATTAAAAATGAATAAATAAATGAGCCTAATAAGTAAACTCGCAGTATAAAGATGTGTCCTGAGATAAATTTTAATTAAGGCAGTTCGTGTTTACACAACAAGTGTAACGTACAAGTGGCTTAATTACGTCTAACAACGGCGAAGTTTCACAAGTGACAACAACTGCCAGCTTAATTGTTTCATACTCGATCCATTACTAGTGTCAGAATATTCAGAATTAAATACAGCTTCGCCATGTAGAAATCAAATTTATGAGCATCCTTCTAGTTCGCCTTATGTCATAAATATGAAATGTTGCGCATTTGGAAAATTAGATATATGGACATTTGTTATATGTTATTCAATCACATGAAAACTGCAGAACGAATTGAAATGAAATTTGATACACAGGTAGTTTATAATCTGGATAACATAATATATTAAATTACAGGTTGACTGTGAGATAGATAAAAAAAATAAAAAATAATAACAAGTCACGATAGCCGAGTGGTTGGGTGGTCGGAATTTCGAGTCAATAGACCCGAGTTCGATCCCCCGTTGGTAGGCTCGTACCAACGGGTTGTTCAAAAACTTATGTACGAATATCGTTGGCTTGGACATAAAGACGGCGACGGGCTCACCACCTGTCACGTTGTCCCGAAAATATCTTCGGTGGAAGGTGGGTCGAAGGGACTTAATTGTCTAGACTCGACCTCTGTCTACCCCTGTATTGGGAATTGCGTAAGATAGATGTGAAACATAATTAGGCTTAACTGATTTCTGATGTATATTATACGTTGAGGTCTTAAAGCAAACCAAAGCAGCCTTTGTACGTTACAAAGGCGGTTCTGTTAAGTAAAGAACCATCACGTAGCGGTTTTTTCTGCTGCATGAATGGGCTGCCTCAATCTATTTGTTACCACAGCATCGCAGAATACCAGCGTGAAGTGGAGGCATATTATGCTTCGGCGTTACGTCCTATAAGAAAGGTAACCGGAGGCCTGTGCCTTTTCCCTATATTCCCCTTCGAAATTACAATTTAACGCCTGCTCGTTAGTATTACCTATAAACCTAGTAGAGTCGACGTAGTAGAGTTAAAAGGCGCCGTCTGGTTGACTAAACATAATTATGCCATAAATTCTTATTACATTAGACTAATATTCCTTTAATATAATATGAAATACATCTCATAAGACCTGATCTTAATTGTTCCCATGCCGAGAATTAAATTAATCAATTTTACTACAAAATAATTTTCTCGTTCTTCTATTGTTCTTATTCAGTATTTGAATTAGTCGGCGAGCTTGTGCATACAGTGAATAACACTGTTTGAATTATAGTATGATGTTACAGTAATTTTAATATTCTAGTAATATATTAGTAATTTTAATCCACATTTTACAATCCATGTTAAATGAAATGAAATGAAATATAACTTTATTTTACATAATTGAATAAAAATTACTTAAATAAAGAATAAATAAATAAAGAATAAATTTAAATGAATAAACAAAATATAAAATATAAATATCTTTACGCAATTCCCAATGCAGGGGTAGACAGAGGCCTAGTAGACAAATAAGTCCATTTGACCCCCCTTTCACCGAAGATATTTTCGGCACAACGTGACAGGTGGGAAGCCCGTCGTCGTCATTATGTCAAAGCAACGACGTAATTCGTGCATAAGTTTTTTGAATAACCCATTGGTACGAGCCTGCCACCTGGGGATCGAACTCGGGTCTCTTGACTCGAAATTCCGACCACCCAACCACTCGGCTATCGTGACTTTTTATATAATATAATATTTAAATTAATATATATTATTCTGATTATAACTTTACTGAAAACTCTATATAAATTATCGAGACAACGAAAAAGCAGTTAGCGGCTTAGGCAAACCCGGAAATGAAAGAGAACAATAAAAAACTGGTATAGAGGTGTATTCACTTTTGCAACTATCTTGCTACGAAAGTTAACAGAATTTATCATAAAATAATGTAATTATTTTTAAATAATAAAGAAACATCACTTATTTTCTGGCAGGGCATTCTGCTTCGTTTATATTATGGGCGTCAGCGTGAGTGTAGATTTGCAGATCGTCAGCATATAAATAGTAAGAGCAACTAAGGTGAGACGAGAGAAAATTAATAAAGATGAAGAATAATAATGGTGACAAACACAGTGACTTTCCTATTCTCCATAGCCTCTCGAATGTCCTCTGTAACTTTGAGAAGTGCAGTGGTTGTACTGTGACCATGGCGAACACCCGATTGAAATTCACTGAGAATGTTATTTTTATAAATAAAAGTAGACACTTGTTTGTGCACGATAGATTCCAAAAGTTTTGATAGAAGTAGTAGAATAGAAATAGGTCTATAATTGTTGAGTTGAGAGGGGTTTACAGCTTTAGGAAGAGGGATAACAAATTCTTTACGCCACGAAGAAGGAAATACCCCTGTCAACATAGAGAAATTAATAATGTGAGTTAGGACTGGCAGGAATTGTTCGAAAACTAAATAAATCAGTGCACGACTCAAATTATCACAGCATTGGATTTAATGGAATCAAATTTTTTACGAACATCGTTATGAGAGACAAGCGAGAATGAAAAAGTTTCCAGTACAGAATTGGCCAAGGAATTAATTTCTAAAATCGATTGAGACTTTATGTTTGGAGAGAGTATTGAACCCATTGAAAATGTGAATTAAGGGCATTAAGAGGGAAGGAAATGTTATGTTTCAAAGGTAATTGCTTACCTAAACCAAGAGATTGTAGAAATTTCCAAATATCGGCCGAAGAGGTGTTGGAAATATTATCATAGAAGTATTGCCGCTTCGCTGCTCTTACCATTTGGTTGCAACGGTTCCGAGCAACTTTATAGAGTACCCAATTTTTGTTACACCTGTCACGCTTGAATCGTCTAAACGCTTTACCGCGGCGTGTCATTGCCATGCGCACTCCTCTTGTATTCCAAGGGGCTGGCGGGCGCTTCACTCTCATAGATCTCACCGGTGCATGAGCATCAAACAGTCTTAGAGCTAAATTAGAGAAAATGTTGACTTTGTCGTCAACCGATGATGCGCCATACACCAAGGATAAATCGATAGCTGAAGCATCTGTCGCCAACTCCGTAGGATCAATTCTGGCAAAATTTCTAACCAAATCAGTTTCAGGCTCAGGTTTTGGAGGTTTAAACTTGTTTGCAAGGTAAATCAGATCATGGTGCGGAAAACCGGAAGCAGACAACTGACCATATTTGATAGTTAAATGAGGAGAGGAGGTAACAATGAGGTCTAGTCAGCTATCAGGAAAATCAGGATTATGGTGAATAGGATCGCAAGAGGGAAGAGTGAATAAGTTAATTGAAGAAAAAATGTTTGTAAGCTTAGCGGCTTGTGAAGAACTTTTTAGAAGGTCAGTTTTAAGGTCGCCCATTATAATATGATGTGAATAGTCCGCGCATACTGATTCTAAGCTGAAAAAATAGTCTATAGTGTTCCAAATGATGTGGAGCGAAATAGTTTAAAGGAGTTTAATATCATGACAAATCAATAAAGATGACAGATTTTTTTAATTACAAAGTATTAAAAGAAATAGAAATAGACTTCTCTTATTGGGTTATAGAGATGTAAGTTGACTCTAAAATTTAAAAATAAATATCAAATTTAAAAAACCAAGAATTTTGAAAAGCATAAATCTTTTTAAATTTTATTATTCAAAGAAAACTTCAAAGGCGGAGAGAGCTGTCGTTTTCGAGGTCAAGAACTACAAGCACTCATCAACGGAGATAAGAGACCGAGGGATAAAATCAATATTGTAAAGGCTGTTGTAAATACTCCCATTTTATACAAGCGAAAGTTATATTTTTTGTTTTGCAGTTCTCGAAATGCTTCTTGTTAAATAAAACGATAGTTTGTTAAAAAGTAATTAAACGCGATAAAATCTGAAAATCGTTTTATTTAACATGTGTAATGTTCGCGTAAATACAAGAAATCGAATTGTTTCTTATTATCTTATAGAAATTTGGCCAAATAGGGACAAAAAAGCAAAAGGATTAATTGTTTTAAGAATAAATGTAAAAATGGATATCAGTATTTCGTTAAGAGTAAAGATATCAGTATAGATTAAGCTACAATTTTTCATAATTTGTCTTATATATAACTTAAATATTTCGGCGGCTTTTGTTTTCGTTATAGCCGAATGGTTGAATCCCCAGGTGGCAGGCTTGTACCTATTGGTTTTTCAAAAACTTATGTACGAATGATATCGTTGGCTTGGTCATAAAGATGGCGACGGGCTCAACACCTGTCACGTTGTCCCAAAAATATCTTCGGTGGAAGGTGGGTCAAAGGGACTTAATTGTCTAGACTAGACCTCTGTCTACCCCTATATTGTGAATTGCGTGAAGATATTTATTTATTTATTAAACATTATGAAGACTATGGTTACGTTGAAAAATACTTAATTTTATACAAATCCATTCGTCGTTTTTGCGCAACAATCGAACTTACAACCAACCATACAAACATTTATCTCCCAACCAGATTGTTCAATTAAACTGAGATTGGCTGAAGTTCTTTTTTATTTTTTCTATATTCACACATCATTTATACTGGCTAGACATAATTTAGTTCTTTCGATCCACCTTTCACGGAGCTTAGGTTAATGTGATAGGTGGTGAGCCTGTTACCGTCTTGGTGTCCAATCCAACGAGACAAATCACATGTATTTTTATTAAAATACTCAGAAGGAAAAGGTGAAAACTCAAAGGAGCGAGCCTTCCTCCACGCAAACGAATTCGTGTCCTCTAACCCGAATTTCGATGACCCAACTTCGATCATCATAACTATACTTTTTACGTTATATTTTTTTATTTATATAGAATTGTGAACTGAACTAGCAAACTTAGCGCAAACTTCATATGTTAAATATTTACCTAGATGTAGCCTACCCTTGTTCGTGTCACTGCTAACGCGAAGTAACAATTACACTCCGACGCTGTTAAAAGATTTATTCCAATGTCTGTCAAAGAAAATGTACTGTAAACGCTCAATAATTCAAACAATAAATATACATGTTTGTAAACCTTTTTATAATTATCCGTACACGACTAAACATAATGCCGTACATAAAAAAACATGACTATGAATAATATATTTAAATAAAAATAACAGTAAATGTGAAAACGCATTTTTTACATTTACTGAAACAATTACTTTTAGGTTTAGATACTTATACAAGAGATTCTACCTAAAAGAGCGAAAACTTTTCCAAAAGTTTTCCCTTTTTTCATATATATGGGTAACCAACTATGCTTACTTGAGACAAAAATCTCTTGTTTACCCTCATGGATTGGTTACTCCCAACTTTACTATTATCTGTTTAGTCCACTACCGAAGTTCAAATACTTAAGTACCTTTCCCAGAAGTCAAGAGGAAATTACGATAATTACTAAAGTTAGTGAAACAAACTTAAGTTGCTGGAAGCCATATTGGCTTCAGTGTTTTGTTTAATAATTTACGAACTTCTCAGACGAGATAGGCGTTTGAATCGGTTGTTTTCTTCTTCTTATAATTATAAGTATAAATGGTGCTTATTTACGATTTATATCGTTCGCTTGGAAATAAGGACGTTGACAGACTCATCACCTGTCACGTTGTCCCAAAAATATCTTCGGTGGAAGGTGGGTCAAAGGGACTTAATTGTCTAGACTAGACCTCTGTCTACCCCTGTAATAGGAATAGCGTGAAGACATTTATTATTTTATTTATTTTATTTATTAAACATTATGAAGACTATGGTTACGTTGAAAAATACTTAATTTTATACAAATCCATTCGTCGTTTTTGCGCAACAATCGAACTTACAACCAACCATACAAACATTTATCTCCCAACCAGATTGTTTAATTAAACTGAGATTGGCTGAAGTTCTTTTTTATTTTTTCTATATTCACACATCATTTATACTGGCTAGACATAATTTAGTTCTTTCGATCCACCTTTCACGGAGCTTAGGTTAATGTGATAGGTGGTGAGCCTGTTACCGTCTTGGTGTCCAATCCAACGAGACAAATCACATGTATTTTTATTAAAATACTCAGAAGGAAAAGGTGAAAACTCAAAGGAGCGAGCCTTCCTCCACGCAAACGAATTCGTGTCCTCTAACCCGAATTTCGATGACCCAACTTCGATCATCATAACTATACTTTTTACGTTATATTTTTTTTATTTATATAGAATTGTGAACTGAACTAGCAAACTTAGCGCAAACTTCATATGTTAAATATTTACCTAGATGTAGCCTACCCTTGTTCGTGTCACTGCTAACGCGAAGTAACAATTACACTCCGACGCTGTTAAAAGATTTATTCCAATGTCTGTCAAAGAAAATGTACTGTAAACGCTCAATAATTCAAACAATAAATATACATGTTTGTAAACCTTTTTATAATTATCCGTACACGACTAAACATAATGCCGTACATAAAAAAACATGACTATGAATAATATATTTAAATAAAAATAACAGTAAATGTGAAAACGCATTTTTTACATTTACTGAAACAATTACTTTTAGGTTTAGATACTTATACAAGAGATTCTACCTAAAAGAGCGAAAACTTTTCCAAAAGTTTTCCCTTTTTTTCATATATATGGGTAACCAACTATGCTTACTTGAGACAAAAATCTCTTGTTTACCCTCATGGATTGGTTACTCCCAACTTTACTATTATCTGTTTAGTCCACTACCGAAGTTCAAATACTTAAGTACCTTTCCCAGAAGTCAAGAGGAAATTACGATAATTACTAAAGTTAGTGAAACAAACTTAAGTTGCTGGAAGCCATATTGGCTTCAGTGTTTTGTTTAATAATTTACGAACTTCTCAGACGAGATAGGCGTTTGAATCGGTTGTTTTCTTCTTCTTATAATTATAAGTATAAATGGTGCTTATTTACGATTTATATCGTTCGCTTGGAAATAAGGACGTTGACAGACTCATCACCTGTCACGTTGTCCCAAAAATATCTTCGGTGGAAGAAGGCTCGAAATGACTTAATTGTCTAGACCTCTGTCTACCCCTGTAATAGGAATAGCGTGAAGACATTTATTATTTTATTTTATTTATATTCGGAAACAAACAAGGAGGTGTTATTTATTTGCACTGCAAACACAAAAAGAGTTTTTTTTTTATAATTTACAACACCATTTTTCAGTATTTACATATTTAATGATTACATGTTTTAATTGTTAATTAAAAGATTTTTCGTTAATTTTTTTAATGCAAATTTTTCATTTAGTAACATATTTTTAATGCCATCGATATTTATCTTTTTAGTTTTAAAATAATAATTCTCGTAATACGTTTCTACAATTTATACCGTTCGTTATCAGTTAACTAACCAAACGGAAATCACGAAGGAGGTTAACTTTTTACAGTTAAGTCCAATTTCGATCAATATATTTTTTTATTAAATATTTTGAAGTTACCGTATAAATTTATAAACAATATTCCTCCACCCACTGAATTTTCAGCTGTGAACCAATTCTGTTGAAACTTCGCACATATGTAGTTTTAATCAAAGAGAATATAATCAATACGTAATCAATACGTTACAGTTTTAATGATAATATAACATGACGGGAACCTACATTTTATCTTATATTGGAGATGAAAGACAGTAGAGCTTTCAAATCCTTTCTTTTTTGAGGGTTTATTTTTTGTTTAAAAGTATTATTTACTACTTTAATTACACTTCTTTAATTGATTTTAATCATTAATTTTATCGACCAAAAGAATTTTTAAAACAATTATAGATATTTAACATCCAACCATATTTAATAATTAAGCTAACCTAACCATTATTACACTCACACATTGTACTTGACCCTATGTAAAGCGATTGCCGGAGGGTCCGGAAGCATTATCCGAGATAGCAGAAATATTTGCGTCACGGCCGAACACATAGCTATAATTTGACATAACAAGGTCCAGCACAGAGGACAGTTAATTCTGTTTTAAATAAAATACTTTCTTAGCTAATGGATGCGCAAGTTGTTAATAAAATAAAAAAAAACTACCAGCTAATTTCACCGGCTTTAAATTCACTAAAATTAAATCTATTCGACTTACCTTTTCACCGAAGCTCACTAGGGACAACGTTCATATGCATATAAACATTCATAACTCGTACAAACATATTCATCACACAAATGTGTGTCCCTAGCGAGATTTGAACCCGCAAACCTTAGCTGTGAAAGTTGTATTACAACAATAAAATTCACTACCTTCTTGGACGAGAGGCGTACAAGTCGGATTTCAACATATCGCCAGCTCGGGGTCCCGGTTCCGATTCCTGGACGGGTCGAAACCACTTCTTCTCTAATCTCTCTGGTCTGGTTATTTGTGATACCTTCTTTGTTTCAGATTCCATAACAATAGTGCTTAAGCTTACTTTGGGGTCAGAACAATGCATGTAATGTTGTCCCTATCCCCATGTACGTACGTAAGTCACAGATTATTATATATACATAGAATATCTACGTATGTATGTTTAATAACGTTAACTTCCTACTACCACTACGAAACTATGCGTAAGTTCTTATCAAACCTCCAAGTTCTACGCAGAGCTCAGTTAACGAAGGCTTTTTAATCTTCATTTCAATCAAACTTTTAATTATTTTTATTATACAAATTTATTGATTTTAAAGCATATTTATGCTGAAATTTTATGCGATTAAATTAAAGAGAAAAGAGTTAAAATTTCAACTGTAACGGGCTGGATTCGAACCCGCGACCTTCGCCGATCCGTTGCGACGCTCTTACCTCCGAGCCACCGTGTCTTACACGCATCAGTTGAAACTTTAAATCTGTATTCTCTTTTATTACTTATGCCGTGTCAGTTGAAATTTTAACTTTTTTCTCTTTAATTTAATCACATAAAAGTTCAGCATAAATATGCTTTAAAAATCAATAAAATTGCATAATAAAAATTAAGTTGGCGTTATTGTATTAATAATTCCTAACTGAAAAGTCAGGAATATCAAATTGCCACTAACAAAAAAGTTGTAATTATCTATTTGTAAAATATTTAAATATTAATGGATTTAGTAATTTACTACAATCATTTAATGGCATGACCTTTTCGTTAAAATTACCTGTCAGCGTAAGATCCTTTAACTGAGTACATAATTGATTACTTTCCTTTTCCAATAGTGTTTCAAAATAAATTTTGTTTCCTGGTATATGAAGATGAATTTTCCCAAACATCGTATAATATAATATACATAGTATATAGTTAATTGACTCAGGCGTTACTTTGCGGAAATTCATTGTAAAGTTGTTATTTAAAAATTACTGCAACCCAGTACTGGTCTCCTACCTGGGTTACAGAGTAACCTGTATTAAGGAGACGCCGTTCTCTCCCCCCTAAATTGCATATCACGAGATTGAATGTTGTGATATTTGTGATATCTCCACATTTAAAAGGAAGTAATTAAACGTGTGTGTGTGTGTGTGTGTGTGTGTGTGTGTGTTGTGTTCAAGATGTCAAGTATACTCTTCTATGTAAAATATAGAATAATAAACAAAAATAGAACGTCTATAGCCAAATTGGCTTAGTCCCATGTTCGAATCCACTATTTGATTATTAGTGTTAACCACTACAGATTTAGATTAATAACACTGCCAATGATACAAGTATTTCTTGATTTTGTATGTTTTTTATTTTTAGACATTTTGATGATAGCTAAATATTAAATAACTACATGTCATTAATTTAAAAAATATATATAATTGCAAGAGACACGGGATTCGAATCCGCGACGTGGCAATGGTACAGCAAAGTTCAACCCGCCCATGTCAGTTGAAATTATAAACATTTTTCTCTTTAATTTAATAAGACCAAAGTTCAGGATCACTTTAAAATCAATAAAAAAACAATATCAATAGAGCAATCTTGTGATGTTGTCCCCATCTTTGTACGAGTATGCCTATATTTATTTATTATACATAATTGTTTTAATTTTCTATATAACAAACATTATACTTCAGGTTCTACAGTTTAATGACTTTACGTAACTGTGTTGATTGTTTTGTTCCTAAGCCATCTTTACTCGTCTTTAACCTAATTAAGAACGCACAAATAAACTAAATTAGGGCAAAGGCATCTTAATGGACCATCAAGTTTCAGCCTCATTTTGAAGTCATAAATTTTACAACGAAACATTTCCGTAGAAACTTTTAATACGTACATGATTATATACTCATTAAGAGAAACTGAGAATTATATTACAAATTTTATTGATTTGAATTTAGACTAAATTTTATTCCGATTTATTATATTAATTTATTTTATATTATTTATAATTTATTATATTATTTATAATTTTGTCAGTGGTAGAGCCACGCATCAACTTTTGTTGTTGCATGAATGGGCCGGCTCGACCGGGGAAGTACCACGACCTCACAGAATACCGGCGTAAAGTAGAAGTCTAACAAACTTCTGCGTTTCGTCTTGTGAGTGCAGGTAACCGGTGGCCCACACACCCTCCTCCCCCAATTATGGGGGAGGAGGGCACTCTAAGGGAGGCAACGCATCTGCTAAGCCTCTGGTATTGCGGGTGTTCATGGGCGGCGGTAATCACTTACCATCACGTGAGCCACCTGCTCGTTTGCCTCCCTTTTCCTATAAAAAAAATATTAATCATTTTACAAAGGGAAAAACAAATTTCATGAAATAAAAATAACAAAAATGGTGAATCAAATCAAATAATTTATTTATCGATATAAGTAATATACATTACATCCATCGATCGTCATTTTTTAAACTACCATCAACACCTGTTTCACAAATAGGTATCGCTATTTTATAAGACATAACTGCCTATGAAAGTCCACAGCAGGACATAGTTCCCCCCCTCATAGAGAAGAATTTCCATAACCGCCACGCTTGGAATACGAATTGGAGATCGCAGTAGCAAACCACCCGCACCTCAAACGCTGCTGCCCATCTTCGGTCTGATTATTTTGGTTTTATAAGAATATATTATACTTATTTATTTGTTAGTGAATATTTAAAGACCTAAAACAGATTTTGAAAAACGAATCGCAAAAGCTTCTCTAAGGCTTCCCTCAGACAGTTAACGTTTTCTAGACTTATTTTATTTATTCTTCTCATGGGTAACGTTAACGAATGCTTTCTAAGCGCCCGTAAATCGCTACCTGACGTTTAGATAAATATATTTTTTAGATAAATGGGTACATGAAATGTAATATACCTTTACATACATTTGATGTACCCATGTTATGACGAATTTATGCTTGCTCCCGACACTGGTACTTACTTAAAAGCCTTTAAAAGTTCACTGCAGCACATAATGGTCTCCCGTAAGGTGGATATATCCCCTTCGCTACACTTGGCAAAGACGGTGCCACTCACCAACTTTTAAATTTTGATCAGTTTATTTTTTGGATGTTGTCCTTTTTAATCGCGTATCGCTCTTAAAAATGGACACTAAGATGCTCGGAAAGTCAGGGAGTTATAAATTGATACGCCGACATCATGCGACAACGCGATAGATATATAAATGTGTAACCATGATGACAAACTTCACCCGCGTATGTACTGTATACGGTCTGGCACTTTCGAGACTCGTGCAGGTTATTTGAGCAAATGCAAACATGCACAAACCAAAACGTTAGGAATGTTTAATCTATTGCTTCAAGAATTTACATTTAGTTTAACGCGGTAGAGCCTGATGTATACTAAACATACCTTAACGTAGGTCTCCAAAGAGCTTCTATTAAACAATTATCAGATATATGTTTGGTCTGCGTAAGTACGACCATGTGTCAATACCGTTCTCACCTTAACTGGCTTACATTTTTCCGCTGGTGGTGAGCCCGTCGCTGCATATACACGTACATATTCTTTTGAAAAAATCCATAGGTTCGAGCCGGCTACCTGGGAATCGAACTCGAGTCTCCTTTCTTGAAAATCCGATCACCCAAGCACTCGGCTATCGTAGCTCTTGTTCTTGTAGTATGAGGTATACTGTTGTAATAATAAAATTAGTATTCCGCAATATTTCTCCAACTTTTTTGGTAAGTCATTCACTGTTTAAGCTACACTATTCTGCAATTCCTTACCGGAAGACATTAGAAAAATACCTAATAAGGTAGGTTTCGAGAGGACAGTACGTAAACATGTTTTGAGTATCATTTTACCAAATGATATATTTAAGTGCTAAAGCTGTTCTGAATCAAATTATATTCTCAATTATAAATTAAGTAATATTTTAGATTTTTTATATGCAATTCTTTACCGATTGTTCAGCATCTAAGACTATTTTTCACACACCTCACTCGACTGGGAAAGAACGGCTTTGAGGCATTATTTTATTATCCTTATATTTTAGACGAATACAATGATGTATAAATAAAAAAAATACAAATACTAAGTAAGAAAGATAAATCTTCACGCCATTCCCCATGCAGGGGTAGACAGAGATCTAGACAATGATGTCCTCTCGACCCACCTTCCACCGAAGATATTTTTGAGACTATGTGACTGGTGGTGAGCCCATCGCCTTCTTTATGTCCAAGCCAACGATATAAATCGTATATACGTTTTTGAAAAAACCCATTTTTGGGAATCGTACTCGAGTCTCTTGACTTGAATTCCGATCACCCAAACACTGCTATCGACCGAAGTCAATACTTAATTTTCGAATTCTTATATTCTACTAGCTGAACTCGCAAACGTTGTTTTGCCATATAAAAATAGGGGTTGATCATAGGGTTTTATGTATTTTTAATGATATCATAAAAATAATATTTAAAAATAAAAAAAAGTAGGGTTGGACTACCCTTAACATTTAGGGTGGTGAAAAATAGATGTTGTCCGATTCTCAGACCTACCCAATATGCACACAAAATTTCATGAGAATCGGTTGATCCGTTTCGGAGGAGAAAGGTAACGAACATGGTGACACGAGAATTTTATATATAAGATAAAAAATGTAGTGAAAATATTAAAAGGATCCCTATTTGAACTACGAACTATAAATTTTGATCTTAGCGACAGAAATCTTTACTAATGGAAGGAAATAGAATTACGGTAATAGAAATTACAGTACTCAAGAGGTTTCAGAAATGTTGGACATCAGAAAGTTAAGTTAATAAATGTGCTTCTAGTAATATAAAATAAAAAATAAATATCTTTACGCAATTCCCACATCAGAGGTAAACAGAGGTCTAGTCTAGACAATTAAGTCCCTTCGACTCACCTTCCACCGAAGATATTTTCGAGACAACGTGACAGGTGGTGAGCCTGTCGCCGTCTTTATGTCCAAGCCAACGATATGATTCGTAAATAAGTTTTTGAAAAACTCATTGGTACGAGCCTGCCACCTGGGGATCGAACTCGGGTCCCTCGACTCGAAATTCCGGCCAAACCTCTAGTAGTCCAGTAGTATACTATCCAGTATACTATCTAGTAGTCCAGTGCTAAATATTTTTGTAATGTACAACACTTTTTTTACCTATTACATAAAAAATCTGTTGCAGAATTTGTGCGTTAATTTATATTCTGTTATAATTTAAAACCGGTCAATCGACCTCCTTGAATTTTTGTTGATTAAAATTGGGAAAACTTTGTGCTACTTTTTTAGAGATTATATCGCTAATGGATACAATGATTACTCAGAGATGCGCATTTTCCTTATATTCCTTTGTTCAAACATTTCCAATAACTTTTTTACCAATTTAAAAAATGATTGTGAAGAAATTTATTGAATTATTATATATTGTCTGACATATTTTTTAAATTAAGTCACGATAGCCGAGTGGTTGGATGGTCGGAATTTCGAGTCAAGAGACCCGAGTTCCATCCCCTGGTGGCAGGCCCGCACCAATCGGTTTTTCAAAAACTTATTATTTTTTCTCGAGTAAACGAACGTTTTCATAATGATAGCGCCAAGCGACAGTTTTTATATGCTTCATCAATAAATTGAATCCATTGTACTAGAGCAGCAGTTATTTTTTGAGATTGTGGTACTAGTACCACCATCACCAATATAAAATATATTAATGATATAAGATGTTACATCTGTTCCACAGAATCCGTTGTTTTCGGCATAAAAAGTATTTAGAAATATTCTTCAATCGATGACAAATTTCTTTCAAAGTCGTTTGTGCTCGATTGAATTACAAACATGCTAACATCTAACGCATATGACATATAGACAGTAGTAGGATTTATTATTGCAATACATACAATGTCACAAATTAAAAGGCATTGTCCTATAGGCAAGTGATAATGCATGCTTTTAGGATACAGTGATTCGCAATACCAAGTAAAAACGTAATAATAACAATTATAAGACATTTTTCTTATGAAGGGTACATTTTTGTTGGTCAGAGGAATAAAAGAACATAACCGGTGCGCTACAAAAGAAAACTCGTACGTGGATAGCCTACGTAACTTATAAGAGAAAAATTCACAAGTGAGTAAGCGAAGAAAGTCTTTCTTTCATAGCCGCCATTACTAAGTATTAGGCTTATGAAGACAAAGATCACCAGCTAGACAGCTCAACGAAAAATCAACTTCAAGATTGTGACCCTGACCACATCACAGTCGCTAAGGATAAGGCGAGCCGAGCGACTTAATACTGACAGGAAGAGAACTTTACGCATACTAACTCCTTGCGCTACGTAGGTAAAAAAAAATTAAAGTTGTTATTGAAAATGTTACTTTGCAACATTCCGCATGCAAATATAAAAAGGTATATGTTACCTGGTCCGAAGAGAAGAAGAGAACCACCCTCCATCCCACAGATGCGTGCACTAATTCCTAAAATAATAATTCCTAAATTTTATTTCGACAAAGACCGCAGAGTCTTTGTCGCTCATCGTAGAGTCTACTCACTCGATAATGCCTTGTTTTGAGGCGAAACACTTGTCACGTTTTCGTTGGTGGTATATGTTGCCTGGTTTGAGTGTAGTGGTGGTGGTGGTGCATACAGTGGAATTAGTGCACGCATCTATGGGAGGGAGGGTGGTGCCCTTCTTCTCTTCGGAACAGGTAACATATACCTTTTTATATTTGCATGCGGAATGTTGCGAAGTAACTTTTTCAATAACAACTTTACAATGAATTCCCGCAAAGTAACGCCTGAGAGACGCAGAGTAAAACTCTGCGTCTCTGCGATCGCTCATCGTAGAGTCTACTCGCTTGAGAATGCCTTGTTTTGAGGCGGAACATGTGTCGCGTTTTCGGTGGTGGTATATGTTACCTGGTTTGAGTGTAGTGGTGGTGGTGGTGCATACAGTGGAATTAGTGCATGCATCAGTGGGAGGAAGGGTGGTGCTCTTCTTCTCTTCGGACCAGGTAACATATACCTTTTTATATTTGCATGCGGAGGGTTGCGAAGTAATTTTTTCAATAACAACTTTAAATTTATTTGGGATAACCTTCCCACTAATATAGTTCGTCTGTCTAACACGTAACCATAGATAAGTAACTACAGTAACATTAAAAATTATTTCCGACTCATAAAACTAAATAATTTTGTGAAATGTAGCTTAATATCGAGCAAAAGTATATATTTATAAACGTAAAATCCGTATGATAGTTATATTTCGGTTGTCCCTCAAACTACGGCCTCCTAACAATGTCCTCAGTGAAAGAGAATAGTTTTCATAAATCGGGATTGCTCCTATTGAATTGTAACAAAGGCGAAATATTTTATTTGTTCGGAAAGTTGTTTTCCTAAATACTATAATAAAAGAGTATTCGATTTTACAAATAAGACCAACATGAAATGTGATTTTGAATTTGGACTATTATCAATCTGTTTACTCAAATAATCTAAATAAATAAATAAATACTATAAGCACCTTCAAAAGAATAATTTTGTATTACAAGAAATGAAATAATTGGTCTAGTTAATGTTTATACTTACATTTTTATGTAGTTTATATGGTAACAAAATCAACGGTGCTGTGATCTGGTCACTACGCCTTGCCTTTTGACTGCGTTAGTCAAAAGGCAAGGCGTAGTGAAAAGTGCACGCTTTGCGATACATAACGCAGTGCTGTTACCTACTTTGTTATATGGCAGCGAAATCTGGGTATGCCAGAAGAAGCATAAAAAAAGTTGAATGCAGTGGAGATGCGATCTCTTTGTCAAATGTGCGGCGTTACATTGGTCGACCAAAAACGAAACGAAGAGATTCGCATTATGGCTTGCTTGATAGATGATCTTATCACTAAAAATGATACTTCGATGGTTTGGGCACGTTGAGGGAACGAGTAAAGACCGTATGGTGAAGAAAATATATAGCGCGAAAGTTAATATTAAAGGATGTCGTGGTACGCCGAGGCTAACTTTAGAAGATCATGTGAACAAATTGCTCGAAGAGGGGAGGGTCAAAAGTACTCGGATACCTAGACGCATGTATGAAGAAAATAATGAATCTGAAAAAATCAAAAGAGATACGTAAGGATCGTAACATTTGGTTATCTATTCTCTCTGGCTACCTCGTCAGAGACTGTGCGCGAAGAAAAATATTAATAAAAAAGGGTAAGAATCTAACTCGGTAATATTCAGTTTCGAAATATACTTTTATTAAAGATTTTTTACGTCTTTATAAAATCGCAGACTTAAATAAGATTAAATAAACATTAATTAATGTATATAGTATGCTGCATCGACGAAAGCAATTTTCATTATCTTAAACTGCAAATAAGTTAGACGGTACTTTGTAAAGACCAAAGACATTCTCATGTCTGACGACATTGTTATTTGGATGAAACAAGAGACATTGGTTCAAACAATATTTACTGTTAAATTTTATATGTATAACGCTGATCACATGAATACAGTTACTTACCTGACTACATTTTATTTAACACAAAGTTTAGTAAGCAAAACAAAACATAAGCGATGAGCCGAGTGGTTGTTTGATCTAAATTCGAATAAGGATAGATGAGTTCGATCCTCAGGAGAAAGGCTTATATCAATGAGTTTTTCGAAACTTGTATTAGATTTTTATCGTTTACTTGGTCACTAATACTGAATAACTAGTCTGGCCATAAATACTGTTATTTACATAAAACTTTCCTTTTTATACTTTTTAATTATTTTAAATTTGGAACACATATATTATTTTAAAAACTTTTTCTATTTTACGCCATTACGCCTTTGGTGTGTTATGTGTATGAAATCTGGGTATGCCAGAAGAAGCATAAAAAAGTTGAATGCAGTGGAGATGCGATCTCTTTGTCAAATGTGCGGCGTTACATTGGTCGACCAAAAACGAAACGAAGAGATTCGCATGATGGCTTGCTTGATAGATGATCTTATCACTAAAAATGATACTTCGATGGTTTGGGCACGTTGAGGGAACGAGTAAAGACCGTATGGTGAAGAAAATATATAGCGCGAAAGTTAATATTAAAGGATGTCGTGGTACGCCGAGGCTAACTTTAGAAGATCATGTGAACAAATTGCTCGAAGAGGGAGGGTCAAAAGTACTCGGATACCTAGACGCATGTATGAAGAAAATAATGAATCTGAAAAATCAAAGAGATACGTAAGGATCGTAACATTTGGTTATCTATTCTCTCTGGCTACCTCGTCAGAGACTGTGCGCGAAGAAAAATATTAATAAAAAAGGGTAAGAATCTAACTCGGTACTATTCAGTTTCGAAATATACTTTTATTAAAGATTTTTTACGTCTTTATAAAATCGCAGACTTAAATAAGATTAAATAAACATTAATTAATGTATATAGTATGCTGCATCGACGAAAGCAATTTTCATTATCTTAAACTGCAAATAAGTTAGACGGTACTTTGTAAAGACCAAAGACATTCTCATGTCTGACGACATTGTTATTTGGATGAAACAAGAGACATTGGTTCAAACAATATTTACTGTTAAATTTTATATGTATAACGCTGATCACATGAATACAGTTACTTACCTGACTACATTTTATTTAACACAAAGTTTAGTAAGCAAAAACAAAACATAAGCGATGAGCCGAGTGGTTGTTTGATCTAAATTCGAATAAGGATAGATGAGTTCGATTCTCAGGAGAAAGGCTTATATCAATGAGTTTTTTTCGAAAATTGTATTAGATTTTTATCGTTTACTTGGTCACTAATACTGAATAACTAGTCTGGCCATAAATACTGTTATTTACATAAAAACTTTCCTTTTTTATACTTTTTAATTATTTTAAATTTGGAACACATATATTATTTTAAAAACTTTTTTCTATTTTACGCCATTACGCCTTTGGTGTGTTATGTGTGTCATACTGGGGAGTTAAAGAAAATAGGATATCAGTGATCGCCATGCGCAGAGTGGGTATGGAGCCGTCGGTCATATTGCAGGCACTTCAAAAGCTTGATATCCGCCGTTTGTTCGTATATTGTACTATCAACAAATACAGCAACTCTTCCTCTGTCGAAGACCAGAATTGACGAGGGCGGCCGCGTGCTGTTAGAACAACAAAGGCTGTTAATGCTGTTAAAGCCAGAATTCGTCGAAACACAGAAATGAGATGAGAAGAAAGTGGATCGATCAAACCGCCTTCTGTCGCGATACGCAGATGAAAGGCACAGAAATATCCCCTTTACCGATGAAAAAAATTTCACGACTAAAGAACACTACAATAAAGTTGTTATTGAAAAAATTACTTCGCAACCCTCCGCATGCAAATATAAAAAGGTATATGTTACCTGGTCCGAAGAGAAGAAGAGCACCACCCTCCCTCCCACAGATGCATGCACTAATTCCACTGTATGCACCACCACCACCACTACACTCAAACCAGGTAACATATACCACCACCGAAAACGCGACACGTGTTTCGCCTCAAAACAAGGCATTATCAAGCGAGTAGACTCTACGATGAGCGACCGCAGAGTCAAAGACTCTATCTTTTAGACTATACCTTTTTATATTTGCATGCGGAATGTTGCGAAGTAACTTTTTTAATAACAACTTTAAATTTTTTTACTTTCGTAGCGCAAGGAGTTAGTATGCGTAAAGTTCTCTTCCTGTCAGTATTAAGTCGCTCGGCTCGCCTTATCCTTAGCGACTGTGATGTGGTCAGGGTCACAGTCTTGAAGTTGATTTTTCGTTGAGCTATCTAGCTGGTGATCTTTGTCTTCATAAGCCTGATACTTAGTAATGGCGGCTATGAAAGAAAGACTTTCTACGCTTACTCACTTGTGAATTTTTCTCTTATAAGTTATGTAGGCTATCCACGTACGAGTTTTCTTTTGTGTTCATGCGGAGGGTTGTGAAGTAATTTTTTCAATAACAACTTTACAATGAATTTCCGCAAAGTAACGCCTGAGTCAATTAACACTACAATAAGCAAAATGATAAAGTGTACACTCACATCTCTAAAGAAGCTGCACAGTGGTCGGAAAGGTACAACGTGGTCATCATCCTGCGTTAAGGATAGTTTGTCGTATCGTCTTGTGTGGGCCGTGTCTTAAGAAGGAGTCACAAAACTAAATTTTTGTGAAAAACGAGTGAAAATTTCAGCCGAAGTGTATCAAGATACAGTCTTAGTCATGTTATGAAACCTCTCAGCAATACACTTTTTAAAAATATACCGTGGACTTTCTAGCAGGACTCTGCATCTAGTCACAAGGCACTTACGACTCAAGCCTAGCTTGAAACCAATATTCCGGACTTTATAATAGCTGAAGATTGGCTGGAGCAAACAGTGGTGAAATTTCCCTTGGAAACAGTGCGTAAATCCATATATTCGTGGCCAAACTGATTAAAAGCGTGTATAAAAGCCAAAGGTGACCATTTCGAATGGAATACTTTTTTTATTTTTTCTGAGGCTAATAAATATGTAAGTATAAATTTTAATAATATTACATTACTTCATTAAAATAATTGCATTTACGTTTGTAACGGAACTTAGGACCGGACTAGGTAAATTATCTAAACATAACAACAATTTCGATTCGTGAGACCCGAGTACATCCCCAGGTGGCAGACTCGTACAACAATCGACAATGGGTTTTTTCAAACACTTATGTACGAATTATATTGTTGGCTTGGACATTGAGACGGCGACGGGCTCACCAACTGTCACATTGTCCCAAAAATATTTTCGCTGCAAGGTGGGTCGAAACGACTTGTCTATATCTCTGTCTACCCCAGTATTGGGAATGTCGTGAAGATATTTATTTATTTTATTTAATATGTACATATATTGTAGCAATAGCTAGGACATCAGGACGGCGATAGGCACACCAACTGTCAAATTGGCCCAAAAAAGCTTCGGGGCAACTCTGGCATACTGGGGGTATGGGAAATTGCATAATAATAAAAAACTACATTATTTAGGGTGCTCATTGTTATGTTACAATTTAGTAACAATAATCGCTTTTTGTTTAAATGAATCAATTAAGACCCACATAAATTGCGTCAAGATATTAAAAGAAATCATATTCGTATAAACCGAATATCTATCTACACGTGCAAAGCTGGGGCAAGTTGCTAGTATTGTCGTTACATATGAACTTGAAAATGGATTTTTAAACTATCTTTTTGATGTGTATATGTACGTGCATGTAAAAGACATGTTGGACGTTAATCTTTACCCTTTTACTTTTAACACATGTTTTAAAAAATGTCTTTATCTCGTGGGATTGGTATATCAAAAAAATATGGGTAAATCAGGAATGTCTAGAACAGGTGAATGAGATTGTGTACTTGGGGAGCGCTTTTAGCCCGGAAGAAGGAAGAGTTGATATAGATGAGGACAGGCGTGTTGCTGCCGGAAACAAATTCAACGGTGCACTGACTGCGTTAGTCCAAAGGCAAGGCGTAGTGAAAAATGCACGCCTTGCGGTACATAACGCAGTACAGGTACCGACTTACGTAGACCTCCCCCAAAGATTGCCACATAGAAGGGCTCTGGGCTTCATTCATCGACTGCCTGTAACATTCTGCAATAAAATCATACCTAGAAGTACATTTCAGATGCAGTATTTTCTTAACTTTATAGGTAAGCTAATAAAAAATCTGAAGCAAAACACCGTCTGTGTCCTAAAGTTTTTAGATTTATTTACATTTGAGCCAAACTTTTTTAATAATAAACTTCGAGGTTAATTACGAAATAAATTAAAACGAAACTCGACGACGACTCGAAATCCAAATACCTATACCAAAATTGATGCTTTTTGTGCCAACTTAAGGTTTCTTCGGAACGGTCAAAAATTGTAGTCGTTCAAAAGCTTGATAAAGTTGTACGCCAGTTACATGTATACCTTAAACGTTTATTATTTTTAGGTCAATCATAAAAAATGGAATAGCTTTGCATTAGAATATGTGAAGAACACTCTTAACTCTAATCTATTTGAACGCCCTAAATTCTTTTTAATAAACGCCTATTCAAAATTATTTCAATTAATTTTGCTTATTTACTCTCAAAAAAAGACTCAAGCTTATTCGATACTAATCATAGATTTTCATCAATTGATTCATCAGATTTAAGATTCATTTTAATTGACTTTCCAGTATAAATTTTAACTAGTTGAGATATTAAAGACATAAAGACATTTATTCCGACACTTCAGATTACAATCACAAATCACAGTAAAAGTGTACATGCAAAAATTGATACGACTAAGAATGGAAAAAAAAATATTGGCAGTGTCCTGCTAATTTTAACTGTCTATAGTTTACATACTTACTGTCTGGCCTTTAAATGTGTACTGCTGAACCTAAGCATTCTCGCGTAAGGAGGATTTGCTTAATCACCACGCTTGTCAAGCAGATTGGCGATTGTAGTTCTAGAAACCTCGCACTAGTCGGTAGATTATTTCATTTTAAGACGTTTCCATTGGTCCCCTCTTACTAAAACCACGGGAAGAGATGGGGTGGTTAATTTATGCGCCGAAACGACAACGAATTATATCATAATAGTAAAACATTAAGTAATTTGTTGATGTTATATAGAATTTGTAAAAATAGATATTTTGGCAAATACAAGCAGACGTAATTTAAATTGCCTTAACCTTAATAGAGTCCCTTTTTAATCTTATTGAGTCAGTGTACTAACAACCCCACCTAAATTGAACAAGATTGTCCATAATTCGGGATCTCAGTTGGCTCACGATTTCACTCGATTTGTTCGTACTTTCCAGATAATTTGATTTTAAGGGAAAAGAATGTTTCCTCAATGTGACGTTTTATTTGAACAAAAAGGTCGTTATATTATAACTTAGAAAACTATTCACGTTACAACAATTTCTGTTAAAGACTTCCTAAATTTCACAATTCTCCATTTTGGGTTAGCGACGGTTTAAGGTCAGCTATTTCTAGGGCTTCTTTTTTTTTAAATAATATCGTAGATAAGATTTTGTAGTTTTGTTGTGAGGTGACTCTTGCAAAACGTATGTCTTCGAGCTTTATCACTATCTTGTTCATGTATATTATATATATGTATATATATATATATATATATATATATATATATATATATATATATATATATATATATATATATATATATATATATATATATATATATATATATATATATATATATATATATATATATATATATATATATATATATATATATATATATATATATATATATATATATATATATATATATATATATATATATATATATATATATATATATATATATATATATATATATATATATATATATATATATATATATATATATATATATATATATAGGAAACATTCTTTTCCCTTAAAATCAAATTATCTGGAAAGTACGACCAAATCGAGTGAAATCGTGAGCCAATTGAGATCCCGAATTATGGACAATCTTGTTCAATTTAGGTGGGGTTGTTAGTACACTGACTCAATAAGATTAAAAAGGGACTCTATTAAGGTTAAGGCAATTTAAAATACTTAATGTTTTACTATTATAATATAATTCGTTGTCGTTTCGGCGCATAAATTTACCACCCCATCTCTTATATATATATATATATATATATATATATATATATATATATATATATATATATATATATATATATATATATATATATATATATATATATATATATATATATATATATATATATATATATATATATATATATATATATATATATATATATATATATATATATATATATATATATATATATATATATATTGTAATAGTTAAATCATCTCCAAGAAAATACCAGTAAGTTAAAAGAAATTGACCCAAATATTATTATAAACTTCCGTTTATGTTTATGTATTTTTCCCCCACCATCTTTTTTCTTGAAGATATTAAAGACTGACATACTACAGGATTTGCTTCCTCTCCCATTAATAACATTATATAATATAAGTACACACATTTACATATACACATTTCTAAGCTGAATTCGAAAAACCCAATATTAGTGGTCGAATCATAAATGTTTCCATGCATCTTATACATATACTGCTGGCCGTATGAGAAAGCTCAAAGTTGCTCAAAGGCTATGCTTGGTGTTTCTCTGCGTGATAGAATCAGCAGCAGAACTAAGGTGACTGACGTAGCCGTAAGGAACAGCGCACTGAAGTGGCAATGGGCCGGCCACATAGCTCAACGAACTAATAACCGTTTAGGCACACGCTGTGTTGGACGAACCCCCTGTAGATATAGTAACGACTTGCAAAATTTTGCGGAAAGAAAACTGGAGGCCATAAGTGGACTCTTGATACAAGATACATCACACATACATAGAGGCAACGTCACATACATTGCTCTGATCTCAAATTAAGTAGCAAAAACGTTATGGACTTAGACTACAAAATTAACAAAAAAGTGATGGAACCCAGGATCTCTGAGCAGGCGACACCTAGAAAACCTGTGTGTACGCAACTCGTCCAACGAGGTCGTACCTAGACGTCAAGGTATCTAATTTAAGGGTTAATAACGCGGTGGATTGTTGGAAATAAAACTTATAACAGTTATTTAATAATTTATTCACATGAAAATAAATTCTTTTATGTCAAATCTGGCATTTCTCCTATCCACCAAAACACTAAACTGTTTTCGCTTTCATTCGAATATTTCATATCAGTACTGTTAATTTGATGACTTCCTGTAACTTGCTCTAATTGATTACAATTTTCTTCAACATCATCAGTTACTGCTTCGATTTCACCATTAATTGTTAAAACTGGGTCCTTAAAATGGTGTTGGCCGGAACCAGTGGCTAAGATCGGTCTACATGGATGTATTGATACACTGTTACAGCAATCGTTGTGTAGTGGAAACTGGAATAAATGATGAATAAAATAAATTGACAAATTAATAGGAACGAAAGCGGCCATGATTCACTGTTGTTGTCTGTTATTAAAATTAGTACAGAAAATAAAAAAATATTTTCACGCCATTATCCAATACTGTGGTAGACAAAGACACTTAAGTCTTTCGAAACACCTTTCATTGAAAACATTTTTAGGACATCGTGACAGGTGGTGAGCCCGTCACCGTCTTTATGGGCAGTTCAAGGATATAAATCGTACATAAGTTTTTGAAAATACCACATTGTCTTTTGTTTTAGCAAGTAGGGATCAAAGTCGATATCATCACTGGAATTCCGACCACCCCACTACTCGCCTATCATGCATACAAACATACATACATAACGGTCTGTTAAAGTCCACTACAGGACATAGGCCTCTCCCATAGGGAGGATTTTCCACAATCGCCACGGCTGGCAAGCGGATTGACGACCGCAGTACCAGACCACTCGCACCTCAGACGCTGCTGCCCATCTTCGGTCTGATAATTTTGATCTGATATTTTTAGAGATGGTTATCCCGCCATCTATCGGTTGCCGGTAGGATATTCAATGCTGTTTCCCTTAGTCGCCTCTTACGACACCAACAAGAAGAAAGGGAGTTGCAATATTTTTACTCCGTTACAACACGGTCAATATATGCAAGTGTATATACATATATATATATATATATATATATATATATATATATATATATATATATATATATATATATATATATATATATATATATATATATATATATATATATATATATATATATATATATACATATATATACATATATATATATATATATATATATATATATATATATATATATATATATATATATATATATATATATATATATATATATATATATATATATATTGTATGAGCCAAAATTTTCGTTCAATGTGAAATTCAATACTTACAGTATATGTTACGTTATCTTTATCCATATCGGTTACATCTAAACTTGAATGCCACTTCACTTTATCAACATCCCACACCTTCAGCATGCCGTTAGTGCCGCCTGTGACGAGATATTTACCACACGGAGATATATCAAAGTAAATCCGTTGGTTGGTATCAACTGCTCTGTTTAAAATATTAAGGGGCCTCCGGAAGTATCTTATATCCCAAATGAGAAGTCTGTGATCCTTACGAGCGCCTGATACTAATCTAATTCCGTCTGGTGTGAATTTCATGTGAGTTACTCCACCTGAAAATGAGTAACATTTTCATACAATACTATTATTAATAACCTCTATTATTGATCAACATACACAGTAATGAAATAAAAATAACCAATACCGAGCTAGTGATATAGATAAAATTAAAAGTTATTATTTAAAAAAAGGTTCATCTGTAGAAAGTTTAATCATCCCTTAACTATTTATAGGCAAAGCAATATGGGGGTTATATTGAGGATGTGCAGTGAGTGCAATCAACTGCAGAAACTATTTAATAAAATTGATATCTGCAATGTTTTACTGCCCAAATTCAAAAACATGTTACATAAAAATATTTGTCATTGTTAAATATTCTTTTACAGTTCTAATTCTTATAAATATTGATTTATATTTATAGATTTATTGATTAGTTTCTATCTCATAAAAAATTAGTTGAAAATTTATTGTTATTTTGGTAAATGATGTTCACCTGTAATTAGGGTGCATGTTAGATTTAAGCATCCTTATTCATTCGTATCCTGTGAAATTGTAATATTTATTGTTGTTGGTGTTCCATAAATAAATAAAATAAAGCATATAAATAAATTTCTTGGTCCAAAACCATCTCAATAATTTTGACAAAGTGTTTGTAAGTTGTTTTACTCTTATGTTATGTTTAAAATAAATCCATGGTTTTCGTTTTATTTATTTATTTGCCTACAAATTACATGTGATTAGTAATTATGCATTTCTGATTGTATCTGTCTCTTTTAGACTTATCAACCGGCGCTGTTTATTTTGGTTGGTACATTTGTCACTCATGAACTATTTTTAAGAAAATATAGTATAAAACTAATTAACCTACTGACTATCTGTTTAAAAGCTTAATGAACAATTTTATCTCTGTGAAAAGTGTGTTTCACAAATGTCATCTCTCCTTCCAGACACAAAAATTTAAGATTAAATGGTAAAATAAGTCTGGTTATAGGTATATAAAGGGTTCCTATGATGACTTAATGTCTTCTAATAAAAGTCTAATCTCTAGCAATCAAGTATGTTAAAGAAGAAAGGTAAATGGTAAGAGGAGTGAATAATTTTATGATAAATTTTATATGTTAATTTTATCTAAAACATAAGTATACTTAAAAGCATAATAAATTCAATACTGATAGTAATATCAATAAATAAATTAAGTGACAAAATATTTATTAAATTATAATAATAAAGGATATTATTGATACTTGTTTTATTTTGTGATTTCTTATCTGTATATTTCAAATAAATTAAATTATAATATTTATGGAAGAACACTACTTATTACAGAAAGGAGAACTAAACTATACCTGAATGTCCATGCATTTTCCCAATACTTTTATAGTTGCCTATCTCATTGATATTAAAAAGGTTTATTGTTGTTGGTGTTCCATAAATAAATAAAATAAAGCATATAAATAAATTTCTTGGTCCAAAACCATCTCAATAATTTTGACAAAGTGTTTGTAAGTTGTTTTACTCTTATGTTATGTTTAAAATAAATCCATGGTTTTCGTTTTATTTATTTATTTGCCTACAAATTACATGTGATTAGTAATTATGCATTTCTGATTGTATCTGTCTCTTTTAGACTTATCAACCGGCGCTGTTTATTTTGGTTGGTACATTTGTCACTCATGAACTATTTTTAAGAAAATATAGTATAAAACTAATTAACCTACTGACTATCTGTTTAAAAGCTTAATGAACAATTTTATCTCTGTGAAAAGTGTGTTTCACAAATGTCATCTCTCCTTCCAGACACAAAAATTTAAGATTAAATGGTAAAATAAGTCTGGTTATAGGTATATAAAGGGTTCCTATGATGACTTAATGTCTTCTAATAAAAGTCTAATCTCTAGCAATCAAGTATGTTAAAGAAGAAAGGTAAATGGTAAGAGGAGTGAATAATTTTATGATAAATTTTATATGTTAATTTTATCTAAAACATAAGTATACTTAAAAGCATAATAAATTCAATACTGATAGTAATATCAATAAATAAATTAAGTGACAAAATATTTATTAAATTATAATAATAAAGGATATTATTGATACTTGTTTTATTTTGTGATTTCTTATCTGTATATTTCAAATAAATTAAATTTATAATATTTATGGAAGAACACAACTTATTACAGAAAGGAGAACTAAACTATACCTGAATGTCCATGCATTTTCCCAATACTTTTATAGTTGCCTATCTCATTGATATTAAAAAGGTTTATTGTTGTGTTCCAAGAGCCAACTGCCAGCAGATTACTATTTGTAGCAAAACAAGAGGCTGGTGAATTAATTTTGTGCTCAGCAAAATCTCTCCCTGGCCTGTAACAGAATTTACTTAGTTGTAAAAAATAAACAAATGCATGTTATGCTCATTTAAAATTTACAAACTTTTCACAATACCTATCTACATCAAATGTCCTTAACACCTTTTTGTACCCAGCTATAATACTAGTTCCGTCTATATTAAAAATTCTGACTAAGGCAGGTTCCATTTCATCAACAGCATTAAACCCTCTGTATGAACATCTAAGGAACCATCAAATGCATCCCACATTTGAACTGGAGCATTTTGTTTGGTTGTAAGCCAACTGAAAATAATAATAGTATATTAAACTAAGTTACAGTTTAAGTATACAAACATGCACAAAATTTAAGATTAAATGGTAAAATAAGTCTGGTCTATACCTATATTTAAAAGCATAATAAATTCAATACTGATAGTAATATCAATAAATAAATTAAGTGACAAAATATTTATTAAATTATAATAATAAAGGATATTATTGATACTTGTTTTATTTTGTGATTTCTTATCTGTATATTTCAAATAAATTAAATTTATAATATTTATGGAAGAACACAACTTATTACAGAAAGGAGAACTAAACTATACCTGAATGTCCATGCATTTTCCCAATACTTTTATAGTTGCCTATCTCATTGATATTAAAAAGGTTTATTGTTGTGTTCCAAGAGCCAACTGCCAGCAGATTACTATTTGTAGCAAAACAAGAGGCTGGTGAATTAATTTTGTGCTCAGCAAAATCTCTCCCTGGCCTGTAACAGAATTTACTTAGTTGTAAAAAATAAACAAATGCATGTTATGCTCATTTAAAATTTACAAACTTTTCACAATACCTATCTACATCAAATGTCCTTAACACCTTTTTGTACCCAGCTATAATACTAGTTCCGTCTATATTAAAAGTTACGGCTAAGGCAGGTTCCATTTCATCAACAGCATTAAACCCTCTGTATGAACATCTAAGGGAACCATCAAATGCATCCCACATTTGAACTGGAGCATTTTGTTTGGTTGTAAGCCAACTGAAAATAATAATAGTATATTAAACTAAGTTACAGTTTAAGTATACAAACATGCACAAAATTTAAGGTCTTTTTTAATTTACTCCTACAACCAACAGGAAGAATGGAGGTGGCATATTCATACACAATTAAAGTTATATACAAGTTTGTATGTAAGTAAGTAATCATTTTCCAACAGGTCAAATACAGGCTCAATTGCAAATCTTAAACTTACCAACAAGTTTCAGGAATGCTACTGCTCATTCCTGGATACCAACAAAAGTCGTAAATAAGACCAGACTCCTTTACGTGAATAACAGAATCTAAGACATTTATAGTACGGTCTGAATTTACTGTGCCTGTATAGAGGTCCTGCGGTAGTTCGGTTATGTGTACTCCTTCATTATTTACAACTGAAAGACAACACGTCCCATCTGGGGACCACTTACAACCGCGCAAGTACGGCTGCACTTCAGCATTGGCAACAGCAGATGGAGACCAAGAAGAACAGCAGAGTTCTAGCAATGTTTTACTGGTGAACAATGTTGGCATTTCGTATTGACTATTATCGTTTGATATATTATCCACAACTTCTAAATCATTATTAGAATATGGAGTACCATTTTCATGGCATTCTGTAACCATTGCATCTGAGTCCATTGCATTTAAATTACTAAAAAAATCGAAGTCAAGCTAAATTTGAAATCAAAACAACAACATAAGCACATTAGCCAGCTGTCACAGTGCTTGCTTTTAATATTCGCTCAGGAGAGCAAGCAAGGGAACTAAGCCATACAGCCTTCACAGTTCTTGACTATGGCAGCTGTCAGTTGACAGAGTATATTTCATTTTACCGCCGGAGGCTACTCTGCAACGAGTCAGCACGCGGACTATAGTATTCAGGAGCCTATTGAACGAGCAATAGCTCACCTGACGGTATCCCTAAGTATATCTTTTGATGACGTTAAATCCGCTGATAACCATATTTCGGTCACGGAGGGAAAACAGAACAGTGTATCAAAACATTGACTCTCCTCTCTCCTCGTGGTCCTATCTTAGATGCGGCTGAAGCGTGACTAAGGTGGAGTCAGGGTCTCGGAGGGTACATGCCTATATAACCCGACCGACTATCGAAACTGAAACTCCTCTTCTTGACTTGGGAAAGCCAGAGTAGTTCCAAGACAATGAGAAAACATTTCTTTCACAGTCTAACCAACGTTATTAAACTTTTATTGCTATTAACAATACGTAACTTTACATCTATGATACATTAATACGTCAACGCTATCAACGATGTCGCTTTTGCCATAACAGGCATAAATAAAGAAAGAGATTTAAAATTTCAACAGACACGTGCAAGACACTGTGGTTCGGAGTTAAGAGCGTTGCCACGGTATGGCAGAGGTCGGGGGTTCGAATCCTGCCCGTCTCAGTTGATCTTTTAAATTTTCCTTTAGTTTAATAACAAAACTGTTAGCATAACTTAATAACATTTAAAATCAATAAATTGCACAATAAAGAAGAGTTGTTTTCTTTATTAGATCAGTAAATTCATATTTATATTAAAAGTTACGGCTAAGGCAGGTTCCATTTCATCAACAGCATTAAACCCTCTGTATGAACATCTAAGGAACCATCAAATGCATCCCACATTTGAACTGGAGCATTTTGTTTGGTTGTAAGCCAACTGAAAATAATAATAGTATATTAAACTAAGTTACAGTTTAAGTATACAAACATGCACAAAATTTAAGGTCTTTTTAGTTTACTCCTACAACCAACAGGAAGAATGGAGGTGGCATATTCATACACAATTAAAGTTATCTACAAGTTTGTATGTAAGTAAGTAATCATTTTCCAACAGGTCAAATACAGGCTCAATTGCAAATCTTAAACTTACCAACAAGTTTCAGGAATGCTACTGCTCATTCCTGGATACCAACAAAAGTCGTAAATAAGACCAGACTCCTTTACGTGAATAACAGAATCTAAGACATTTATAGTACGGTCTGAATTTACTGTGCCTGTATAGAGGTCCTGCGGTAGTTCGGTTATGTGTACTCCTTCATTATTTACAACTGAAAGACAACACGTCCCATCTGGGGACCACTTACAACCGCGCAAGTACGGCTGCACTTCAGCATTGGCAACAGCAGATGGAGACCAAGAAGAACAGCAGAGTTCTAGCAATGTTTTACTGGTGAACAATGTTGGCATTTCGTATTGACTATTATCGTTTGATATATTATCCACAACTTCTAAATCATTATTAGAATATGGAGTACCATTTTCATGGCATTCTGTAACCATTGCATCTGAGTCCATTGCATTTAAATTACTAAAAAAATCGAAGTCAAGCTAAATTTGAAATCAAAACAACAACATAAGCACATTAGCCAGCTGTCACAGTGCTTGCTTTTAATATTCGCTCAGGAGAGCAAGCAAGGGAACTAAGCCATACAGCCTTCACAGTTCTTGACTATGGCAGCTGTCAGTTGACAGAGTATATTTCATTTTACCGCCGGAGGCTACTCTGCAACGAGTCAGCACGCGGACTATAGTATTCAGGAGCCTATTGAACGAGCAATAGCTCACCTGACGGTATCCCTAAGTATATCTTTTGATGACGTTAAATCCGCTGATAACCATATTTCGGTCACGGAGGGAAAACAGAACAGTGTATCAAAACATTGACTCTCCTCTCTCCTCGTGGTCCTATCTTAGATGCGGCTGAAGCGTGACTAAGGTGGAGTCAGGGTCTCGGAGGGTACATGCCTATATAACCCGACCGACTATCGAAACTGAAACTCCTCTTCTTGACTTGGGAAAGCCAGAGTAGTTCCAAGACAATGAGAAAACATTTCTTTCACAGTCTAACCAACGTTATTAAACTTTTATTGCTATTAACAATACGTAACTTTACATCTATGATACATTAATACGTCAACGCTATCAACGATGTCGCTTTTGCCATAACAGGCATAAATAAAGAAAGAGATTTAAAATTTCAACAGACACGTGCAAGACACTGTGGTTCGGAGTTAAGAGCGTTGCCACGGTATGGCAGAGGTCGGGGGTTCGAATCCTGCCCGTCTCAGTTGATCTTTTAAATTTTCCTTTAGTTTAATAACAAAACTGTTAGCATAACTTAATAACATTTAAAAATCAATAAATTGCACAATAAAGAAGAGTTGTTTTCTTTATTAGATCAGTAAATTCATATTTATATTAAAGAAGTTAAAATTTTATTTAAAATTTCTTTTAAATTTAATATTAAGAACAGGTGAATGAATTCTCTGCGTAAAATGTACGGCGTTACCATGGCCAACCCGAAACGAAGAGTTTCGCAATATCATCATAGAGGTCATCTTTCAAACGGTAGGTTTGAAAGATGACCTTATCACTAATTGATAAGCGCGTGCTTCGATGTTTTATTGGATGACAAGTTGAGCAGATGAGTGAAGACAGAGTAGTGAAGTTAATGTATAGAGCGAAATTCAATATTAAAAGTTGTCAAGGTAAGCCGAAATAACTTTCGAAGATCATGTGAGCTCGAAGTAGCTCGAAGACGACCTCTCTTCTCTCGGATTACTTAGAAGTAAATGATAAATCCGAAAGAAACGAAAGGGGTATGTAAGGATCGTGACACTTGGTGATCTGTTCTTGCTGGCTACCCCATTAGGGATTGTGCGTGACGATAAATAAATAATAAAATAAAGTTAAATTTTGTTTCAATAGTAAGTACCACAGAGTAAAAAATTTAGTATCTATGTATAAATAATAGACAATGCAATATAGAGTAAAACGAATGCTCGATTTACTCTATTACTTATTTAAACGTCAAAAGAGAAATAAATAAAATTATTTATTCTCAAATCGCTACTTAGATTTTACGGATATCAATTACAAAACTTTTTAGCGACACGATTGCGAAAATGCAAATAGTAATTCTGTTTTTAACACCAGTACCTACTTAAATCAACTTATATTGTAAGAGCGATACAATGATCTTTACAACAACAATAATTTGTAAATACAGTATTTTTTTTGTATTATTACAACCAATTTATTAATTAACTTTTACTAAAGTCAATCATTTTTATTAAAGATGCATATTAAAATCTTGGGACGGGGGTTAAGACTTGCTGCAGGAAATTTAAAGAAAATTATGTCGTTCCCTGATTCACCTGCTAAAGCATCGCTGTGTTGCGAGGAAGCTCAAGAGGATGCTCCACCAACGTATGCTATGTATGAAGCTCTCAAAGATTCCTGTCAGAACAATGCTACCCATTTTCAACCAGATGATAGTGAAAATGGGCAAAGACTATACCAAGGTTTTATGACTCTCATTGATCACATTGACACTGTATGGCCACTTGTAGACCATGTAAGAAAAGTAAGTGTAATTTTTATCTTTGTATTTCTAGTATTATAGTTGCTGATTTGTTATATTGTTACATAAAGAAATGTATAATTTTTGTGTATTTGACTCAAAACCAAAAACATGTTACTGAAAGGAAATTTGTAGTGTAATACAAATTTTATTGCCCATCTCAATCATCAAAATCTTGGATGTTCTACTATTGCATCTCTGACACATAAAATTTCTAATATAATTTATGTTGTAAAATAAACTCACGAGAAAATATTTATAAACTAGAAATATTGACACAAGATCACAATTGCAGATGTCTAGGCTATTTCATACTTGGTTAGAATTTGATCTTGGGTTTGAAATTTGAATAGCATATCAATGATTTTTCAGAAGCATAATATGTCAATTTTGCCATACATTTAAATAAAAAAGAACTTTACACAATTCCAAATACTAGGGTAGAAAGAGGTCTAGACAATTAAGTCCTTTCAACTCACCTTTCACTGAAGGTTTTTTGTTGGGACAAAGTGACAGGTGATGAGCCTATAATTCTATTAAGAGAAATCATAATGAAACTATTGAAGTAGTATGAAGTATTTTTATATTTTCATACTAAAGTATAAGAACATATTTATATCAAGGTAAAACTAATGTATTATAATTGCTTAGATGGATATTTTTAGGACCATACCATCTAATGGGACAGTTTTGTTGGTTATGACCAAATATTTATATATTATTGATTATATGTAATGTAGTAAAATTTTCTTTAGTGATAATTACTTTATTTTCATCACTCATAATATTTCACTTTCTTGCAGGTTGCACCACTATATGACTTTGATTCTAAGTCACCTGGTAATGGATATCGAAGTTTTGTGTCTGTTGTAGACTCTTGCGTGTTACATGGACTGAAACTTAGCAGACAAGTGTGCTCTGGAAGGGATGCTCTACTTTTTCGTAAGGGCTATTTTGTGAGGTAAACCCTATTTCTTTAATATTTTTGACTAGTAAAATAGTTCACAACAACTAGTTTCTGGGAATTTTATAATTTCAGTACCTTAAATTCTGTTTAGACAGTTATTTTGTCATACTTTCACCGTACTTTTCTATCATGAGCCTAATACTCTTTTTTGAAGATTGCTTACTCTAATAAGGAGGATTTATAAAGCATATATGGGACTACTTATGTTTATTCTAATGTTTATTTCCCAATATAGGGGTCAAAACTACTATACTGTGTAGATCTCTACACAATGTAGTAGTTTTGACCCAAATTGTATTAATGTTTATTAAATGGGACAAAGTAATGAATTGTAAAGTCTCTCACAGTCAAAACTCTATTATATGAGTCATCTTCCTTAAGATCAAAATTGATTCTGAATTGGATTGGAATCATTATATACAAGTAAGTAATAATGTCATTATATATTAAAAATGAAGCCATGATAGCTGAGTGGAAGAGTGGTCGGAATTTCAAGTCTAGTGGCCCGAATTCAATTCCCAGGTGGGAGGCTCGTACCAATGGGTTTTTCAAAACCTATGTACGATTCATATCGTTGGCTTGGGCATAAAGATGGCGATGGGCTCACCACTTGTCACATTGTTCTTAAATATCTTCGGTGGAAGATGGGTCGGAGGGACTTAATTGTCTAGACTAGACCTCTGTCTACCCCTGTATTGGGAATGGCGTGAAGATATTTATTTATTTATTATTATTATATACAAAGTAATTTGTTCCTAATTCATTGTTCATCTTTCTTGATTCTCATTCTTATACCATACCTAAAGAAAGTCTAATAAAATTTTGTTATTCAATTTTCCAAGTTACACTTGGAAGATTTCTCAATGGTAATATTTTAAGTTTGATGAAATTTGCGCCCACTTAAAATTCCTAACTGATTACTGCAGTAATTACAATAATTAATACAGGTATTAACTTTCTTAATTGGTTGCTAATTGTTACTTATTATATCAGAAAAGGTGTTTAACAAAATGGTTAAAAAAATAGTGAGAATTTGCGGGTTAATTAATTAGTTGATTGTGATGTGAATTGATGTCAAAAAAGTAATGTTGGCCAATCAAAAAAAGTCATTCCTTCCATTTTTGACATCTAATCACAGCACACGGAATTGATCAATTCTAAATTATCTCATTTAGACAACTCCCCATTTGGAGTGGCAAAAATTGAAAGAAAAACTGTTTATTTATTGTGTTATATTTATTCCTTTCGAACTGTGAACCCCTGTTGTATTTTGTCTCGCCAACATAGACCCTTGTTGAGTCTCTCATGTTCCTCGGGCACTATGGGGATACACAGAAACCAGTTATTTTGCAATACTCTAAGTACCCAGTTTTCTTGACCTAGTCTGTCTGCTACCTTTACTAAAAATTCTTTGATGCCTTTACTAGAAATTGTTTGATGTTCTTGAAAAGTACTAACATTTCTATTTAATGAATGAAATGAAAAATTTAACTAAAAATGTAATTGATGGATTTTGTTGGGCCTTATTATTAAAATGTTAGTTTTAGTCTAGGAATTGTTACTATGTTGTCGTATAAATAAATAAATAAAAAATATTTTCACGCAATCCCCAATACAGGGGTAGACGAGACTAGAGGTCTAGTCTAGATAATTAAGTCCCTTTGGCCCACCTTCCACCGAAAATATTTCGGGAAAATGTAACAGGTGATGAGCCCGTCGCCGTCTTTATGTTCAAGCCAACGATATGAATCTTACGTAGGTTTCGAAAAATCCTTTGGTACGAACCTGCCACCTGGGGATCGAACTTGGGTCTCTTGACTCGAAATTCCGACCACCCAACCACTCGGCTATCGTGACTTCTCGTAAATGTCGTCGTATGATCATATTATTAAGAGTATTCTTAGAAAGGTCAATCGGTCACAAGATCGATTAACTCTCTGCATATTAAATAATGTAAGTACAAATTAAACACGATCGGGGAACTCTTTGCTATTCATAGTAAATAATATAAATACAAATAAAACCGGTGAACTCCGCCGTCATTCATCTTTAGATGTTTGATACATCTAAAGATAAACGACGGGGACGTCTAAATGTATATCCGCTTAATGCATGTCTTACTACCTCCGTGGACGAGAGGCGTACGCACTGGTTTACGTGGTGTACACGTCAGCTTTCGAGGTCCCGGAGTCCATTCCCAGTTGGTTCAATGAAGAAAACAGTCTGCATTTTCTCGGGTCTGGGTTTTTGTGGTGCCTTCGTGGTTTCCGATTCAATTTAAGTGTATTGTTGTGCACCCTTGTGTGCTTAAGCTACTTACTTTAACATCAGAACAATATATGTAATTTTTACCCTATGTATGTGTGTATATAACAGGATGATGATAACAATAAAAATCTTCCTCATTGATTGAATGATAATGGAAGAGGCAATGCAATTTACAGTGATTTCATATAATATTTGCGTTACGTAACTTCTAACAATGAAATCGTAAGTCCTACCAGACATGATAATGGAGAAGGTTGATGGGTTATCGCATCAAAACACAAATTAGTATGCTTTGTAAATACCTTATCAATAGAAATTAATTACCTAGTTGGATCCGGAATACAAGCGTTTATAAGGAAATAAATTGACCCCAATACAAAAACGATCTAAGCAATTTAGCAAACTAACAAATCATTCAAAAGGTTATCAGAGTGCGTAATACATACAATTATTCGTGTGGTGAATGATACATAGACTTTGGTAATAAAAAAGTATAACTTATATGATTATTTAAAAAAAGTAGAAAATATCTTCTCTCTATTCCCAGTACAGACACTTAAGTACTTTCGACCCGGTGGTGAGCCTTTCGCCGTCTTTATGTCCAAGCTAACGACGTAAATCGTACATAAGTTTTGAAATAACTCATTGGTACGAGCCTATCGCTTGGGGATCGAATTCGGATCCCTTGACTCGAATTGCGATCATCCAACCACTGGGCTATCGTGACGGAAAATATTATCAACAAGAATAAGTCTTTTACACATTTGTGAACTTGGATATGGTCAACGACCTATCGTTAGGAAATAAGGTGTGAATAGTCGTTTAATTTATTCGCAGAAATTTACATTGATTCCAATACTTGCGTTAAAACGGGGATTAGGTATGATGGTAGGCTCAATTGTATGGCCTCAAAAAGGCGATTGAGATTTGGAGAAAAGAGTATGGATTAAGTATATACGAGTTACTCATCAAATGTTTTCTTTACGCCAATGAACTAAAGATACTTGCATCACCTACTGATGAGTTCACAGATCTTGTTAACGACCATGAATGTAAAATTAGAAAATAGACGTGAGCAAGCCGAAAGTAATATTTTTTGAGATGTTGTTTGATCTTCATGGTCCGAAAATATTTTCGGTGGAAGGTGGATCAGAGGGACTTAATTGTCTAGACTAGACCTCTGTCTACCCCTGTATTGGGAATTACGTGAAGATATTTATTTATTTATTTGTTTGATCTTTATTAGAACCGGGGACATAGAGAAATAAAAGTAATGTACAAATGTATGGATGTGGACAACATCGAATACTTTGCCTTGATCCTAAAGTAACTTAAGACCTTGAAGGTACCACAGACATGCAGACCCGAGACTATGTACACGATGTGTTAGGCGTATCAAAAAACGGGCCAATTGCTATTCGGAACTCGTTCGTGACCTTGTTTTGAGTATAGAGCAAAAAATTAGTTTTTATTGAAATTTTAGTATTTACGGCGTAAATATAGTATCAATGCTTTTTAAACATCGTGACATCGTATTTTATAATTTACTAAAATATTTATAAATAATTTTCAGGCAATTTTTTTTCTCGTGGTTCAGTCACATATAACTTTTTCTTATCAATAGATCTAGACAATGAGTGCGCGTCGTTAAAAAATTCAATTAAAAATATATTCGTTCGGTCATTATAGGTATTCAGTCTTCATTTGAAACACAAATTATATAATTAAAGCGGACCATCTATCACGTGTGATACTCAGTTCGCTTCGTGAATATCAAAGTTTCTTCAACTTGTAGTCTATATTTGTAATGTTATCTCATTTTATGCGCTGTAATCACTAACGATATTCTATACTAGATACCTATTTAATTACTACCTAATCTACTTTCTATACTAGTATGATATTATAAATATAAAAGCACATTAATCAGACAGCCGAGTGGTTGGGTGATCGGAATTCGAGTCAAGAGACCCGAGTTCGATACCCAACGTTCGTACCAGTGGGTTTTTTAGAAAGTTATGTAAGATTGATTTCGTGGGGTTGGATATAAGACTCACCATCTGTCACGTTCCAAAAAATATCTTCGTTGGAAGGTGGGTCAAACGGACTTAATTTTCTTGACCTCTGTATACCCCTGTATTGGGAATGGCGTAAAGATTTTTTAGATCGCACTATTAAGTTAGTTGTCACATAGTAACCACTGAAAAAGGATATGTCACTACCGTTCTTCTTGTGGGCGTCGTTAAGAGACAAAATAAACCTCAATGTCAATGGCTGCGGTCCGTAGGCGGCAAAAACCCAGAAAAATAATACCAAGTCAAAATTGAACAGACTTTTGACTAAAATCAGAGTCAAAGAAAAATTTCTATTACTATGAGTAGGAATCCGGTGTCCTTAGATGGTGACGAGATATTATGTCAAATCTTTTTGGTTCTGACTATTTCTTCTGTAGTATTGCTATGATTACTCGATTGTCATATTAATGATTAAAGTCTTCTAAGAATATTCTTGTGTTATCTTTGTATTAAATTCCTTAATGCTTATGCTAAGAAAAACGCCCTTATCTCGGAACTTTCTACTACTTTAGGAAATTCCAGTTAGTTCTTTTCTGGACATAAAAAGCCGATATAATTATGTCTTATACAAGAATCTCAAGGAAAGAATTTTAAGGTGGAAGAAAGAAATAGTATGTGAAAAGTAAAAGGAGAAAAGAGATCTAAAAGTGGAAGTGGTTGATTTAGATCTAAAATTAAGAGAAGATTTAAATATCGGCCTTTCGCTTCAATCCCAAAACCCAAAACAGTATAGTGGACATTTATGGCTGATTGAAATTTTAACTTATAGCTAAATGCCAGAATCGTGCATGCATTGTTACACGATGCAAAAACAACATTTTGTATTATTATTCAAAGTTATACAATCTTATTTCTCGAGTCTTAATCATATTTGGCCGTATTTAATTGCAATTATATTCTCATTGTTCTCTTCCTGAATGTTAAATCTCATTTTACATGTATAACCTGCATGTATAAAAAAATCTAAATTGGCGGGCGCAGCAAATGCTCGTATATGTTTTTATATGTTCACGCATTTCCCAATACAGGGGTAGCCAGAGGTTAAGACAATTTAGTCTTTTCAGCCCACATTTCACCATAACTTATTTTTGGGCCCACGTCACTGGTGTCTGTCGCCGTCTTTATGTCATACATACATACATATACTCACGCCTCTTTCCCGTAGGGGTAGGCAGAGATCACTTCTTTCCACTTGCTACGACCCTTACATACTTGTTTCGCTTCGTCCACTTTCATTATTCCTTTCATACATTCTCTTTGATTTAGAGTACTCTTGACCTGGCCTTTTTTCAGGACGTCCCTGATTTGGTCTCGAAACGTCCGCCTAGGTCTTCCCCTTCGTCAATCATTCTTCATTCATTCTCTCGACATGGCCAAACCATCTTAGCATAACTTTCTCAATTTTATTCTCTACATCTTCTTTCAGACCACAACGTTTCTTTATCTCACTATTCCTTATCCTGTCACTCAGTTTATCTCCTATCATACTTCTTAACGCTCTCATCTCAACTGCATTTACTCGGCTTTCATGTTTCTTCTGCCATACCCAACTTTCAATTCCGTACATGAGTGTTGGAACCAACACTCCCTCATGCACAGCCAAACGAGCCTTGTTAGACACCTTCCGACTGTTCATAAAGGAGTGCAGAGCTCCATTCACCATGTTTCCTGCATTCACTCTTCTTTCAATATCACTCTCACACTTTCCATCTCTTGTAACTTTGAACCCAGATGCACAAACTCATTCACCTGTTAAATTTGTTCATCTCCAATCACGATATTGCAGTCTGTCATTGCCTCATCTCTTTCAAACACCATCACTTTCGTTTTCTTTACATTCATCTTCATTCCCTTTCTAACAAAAGCTCCACTCATAGCTGTTACCATCTCCTGCAACTCCTCGGCTGAAGACGCAAGTAATACTTGGTCATCAGCATAGAGAAAACATTTGACGAGTAACTCATTCATTCTCAACCCACTTTCATTCTCTCAAATCTGTCAAGCAATTGGTAATGAACAGATTAAACAGCCCCAGTGACGCTACACATCCTTGTCTAACTCCTTTTTCGATATTAAACCATTCAGTGTATGCCCCGTTTATCCTTACACAAGCACTAGAATCTCTATAAAGAGATTGTAATGCCCGTATGAGGATACTGCTCACACCGTTCACGGATAATGCTGACCACAATTCATTCCTCACCACTCTATCATAGGCCTTTTCTAGATTCACGAACGTGCAGTAGACCTTCTGGTTTTTGGCCAGACACTTTTCGGCTATGCACCGCATGGAAGAGACCAGATCCGTATATCCCCATTCCCTTTCTAAATCCAACCGGTCTTTATGTCGGTCCAATGAAAAAAAAATTAACGATTTATATGACATAAATCGCCTACCTCCCAATAATCGAAATCGACTCTGTTAACTCGAATTCAGTTCCCCCTACCATTGGGCTATCGCACTGTATGCGTATAACATATCAATATGTGTAAATTAAAAGCAAAAGTAAAACGTAATTTAATTTCAACTTTTTTTTCAGAGAGATAGAATCTTGCGGTCAGCTCCTCGCGTCGTTAGGGACGTGTCTACATCATTTACAGACGCTGTTATCATGGGCTCCCCCTGGAGACCTGTTCCCTACGGAACAACATTCTCCTGAAGAACTTTTCTCACAGGCAGATACCATCAATCAGTATTGTTTCTATGGCAGGTGTCTTGGATTTCAGGTACATGTTATTAACTCTAATCTCTCTTACAGTAACTACTATACTTTAACTCTCTTACAGTAATGTATTTTCGAAATAGGTGTGTCCTGTGTCATTTAGTGTTCCTTGCCATAGTTTATGAAAAGAAAATACCATTAGAAGTGATAAAATTTGTCGCTATCCATAAATTCTGTGAAATATGCAGTAAACGTGTGGCTCCTGCCGCCTTTTTTACCTGCAGCCTTGAACAGCTTTGGGCAGAATGTCGCCCAGTATATTATATATCAGGTCGTCTGTCGATGTATTATATTTTTATTCTTTCCGCCATTTTTCGAACTTTGAGGTAGACAAAGGTTTACACTAACGGGTCTTACAATACAATACAATACTCTTTATTGACACTAAATTACATACAAAATACTTCCAGACAACCCATAGAAACTAAATATAGCGGAGAAAAATTAATGAAATTTATAAAAACACACACAAAAGAGAAGTAAAATAAAAGAAAAATAGCAGACTAATTTATACATATCAATTTAAATAGAAGGTACAAAGAAACGAGAGCAAGATGTGCTAAGGAAACAGATAATGTTCCTTAACTTGCTTTTTACAGTATTTAGCACATTTAACACTCAGTGGTAGGAAATTCCAGAGTTACACAGATATCTACTAGGATTATAAGTTTTATAGTAGCATTACTTTATCATAACCTGTTTTTTAATGCACCCCACAGTTTGCGCCGTCAATGCGTGGAATTTTAAAAGGCATTTCCATATGTATGGCTGGTTTCTCGGAGGCGTACTACAGTCACGGCAATCTGATAAGTTCAGTGTGGACAGGTGGCCAGTATCTCATTGATCCAGAAATGAGGGCTAGACGGATCGTCAATATATCGCAGTCGGCTAGCGTGGAATTCTGCAAGGCGTTCTGGTTTTTGGCGGAGAGCGGTAAGTCTATTAAAAATTTTAAACAAAAAAGTAAAGTGACTACTTTACTACTATTTATGTATGTTGTGTGTAAAAAGTAAACAAGTAGTCTATAAATGGGGCCACTCGCTATACTGTTTTTTTTTTTCTTACAAAAAATAAGAAAAAAAAATATCTTTACGCAATTCCCAATACAGGGGTAAACAGAGGTCAATGCTAGACAATTAAGTCGCTTTGAGCCACCTTCCACCGAAGATATTTTCGGGAAAACGTGACAGGTGGTGAGATGAAATTCGTACATAAGTTTTTGCAAAACTCATTGGTACTGCCACCTGGGGATCGAACTCGGGTCTCTCGACTCGAAATTCCGACCACCCAACAACTCGGCTATCGTGACTTGTTTTTTTTCTTACAAAGTGTAAGAATCTATTATTAGATCTAGTTTAACTGACGTTGTCAGAAAGCCTCAATTATAAAGTAGTTACGTGATCTGGATTCCTTGGAAGAGAAGCACGTTCGATTTCAATATGGAAGGGTCAATTATTCATCAATTATTTAACCAATGATATCCCTAATTTGTAAAATTCTAGGCGTATTTTGAAATGCGTAAAGATTATTCATTTTATTTTCTGCTTCCTAGAAAAATGTGCCATGAGATATGGCACACCAACCAGTAAACCCTTTGAAACAATCTAATAGTGAATAATTACGATAGACGAGTGGTTGGGGGGTCGGAATTTCGAGCCAAAAGACCCGATTTCGATCCCCAGGTGGCAGGCTCGTACCAATGGGGTTTTCAAAAAACTTATATACGAATTATATCATTGGCTTGGACATAAAGAAGTCGACGGGCTCACCAGCTGTCACGTTGTCCCGAAAATATCTTTGGTGGAGGGTCAAAGGGACTCAATTGTCTAGAGTATACCTCTGTCTACCCCTGTATTGGGAATTGCGTGAAGATATTTATTTATTTATAGAAATAATGAAGAGAGTGCCAAGCCTCATGTCGTCTACGGTTGCTGTAAATAAGTTGATCACAATACCTCCGGAGCCCATCGCAGTTACCACTTTGGACGGTAGCGAGACGACGGTGCTGCCACCTACGGTGCACATCGGGCTACAAGGCCTCAACGTGAGGTTGATTAGCGTCAATAAAAGGACCGGCATGGTAACTTGCACAAATTTTATTTTATTTTCTTCAGCAGTTGTTTTGTTGATGGTATGGTACAGGGAGAATGAGTAATAGAAGTGGCTGTATTTTTTTATTTTTTATTTTGGAGTTACTGCAAAAGAAGAGAACACCTACGGCGTTTCTTTCGCCCGATTCTTTTCCGTTAGAGAACCACATTACGAAACGGTATTCGATTAACAAATGTCAATCGATGTATCTAATATGTGATGGTTAATGATAACCGTATATTCAAGTAGACAATAGAATAGAATATTAGAGGAAACATGGAGCAGGGTAGAATTACTCACCAGGGGAAGTGCAGAATCATAAAAAGCGGAAATATTTTTTATGGTATTTAGTAGGTACAATCGGCCCACGCATATGGCATTAAAAATGAAAAGGTTTAAACGATGGTTGACTCATACTCTGTCTAAGAGTCCTTTGGGTACATTTACTATTTCTTGTTCCAAATAGCATAGTGATAGCTGCTTTGTTCTGGTCTGAAAGATAAACAGTGCTATATAACCTTCAACATTTAAAATTGTTTGTATGTATCTAAATTACGGCGGGGTCTATTTGCTCGTACATAGGTTTAGAAAAAACCCATTGGTACGAGCCTGCCACATGGGCACCGAACTCTGGACTCTCGACTCGAATTCCGATCACCCAACCACTCGGCTATCGTGACTATTATAATTTTGTTAGTAATTTTGGAAATATAAAAATTTGTCTCGACGTGATGAAATATATTTATAAACCATTTTCTACACAGACTGGCGAAGGTTCATTGTCACTGCCACCTTCGGACGGCGTATTATTCCACTGCCACGGCGGTGGGTTTGTGGCGCAGAGTTCTAAATCGCACGAGACATATCTACGGGAGTGGGCGACCAAGTTGAATATGCCCATACTTTCAGTGGACTACAGTTTAGCGCCACAGGCTCCCTTCCCGAGGGCCCTGGAGGAAGTCTTCTATGCCTATTGCTGGATGGTTACGAATTTCAAGGAGATCGGCACAACGGGTAGGTGAAAATTAACTGTTAAAGTTGCTGTAAATGTCTGTTGAAGTTGTCTACTGTTGTGAATAGTTATGATGACGTAAATACTATCTGACTCTCTCCTCTCTCTATCTCTATCTCTCTCTGTGTGTGCCTGTATGCGCGCGCGCGCGTGTGTGTGTGTATGTGTGTGTTTGTGTGATCGATGTCCAAAATCTATTAATTTCTTCTATTGTGAATAGAGTTATGATGACGTAAAAACTATCTGCCTCTCCTCTCTCTCTCTCTCTCTCTCTCTCTCTGTGTGTGTATGTGTGTGTGTGATCGACATCCAAAATCTAATAATACAACTCAATATGAAAAGGATTTTCCAATTCGTTATATTTAGTGGGGACTGTAATGCCCCGCGAGTGCCGGAGGGATGATCTAAGAGGCGAGTAACAGATTGAAAATATATACAATTGTGAGACATGGTGGCTATGAGTTAAAAGCCACATCACGGTACGGTTATGGGTTCGAATCACGCCCGAGTCGTTTAAATTTGTTAAATTTTTCATTTATTTAGTAACATACACGTACGGTTTTGAGGACGGTGTCTTTTTTAAAAAATTATTTTAAATTCTCTTGCATTAGACGAAGTACTCTATTGGGAAATGAATGATGGTAAAAAATTAAAAGCTGGAATCACTATTTCTGTCATATTTTTCAGGGAAACGCATAATCTTCGCCGGAGACTCGGCCGGCGCGAACCTCATAGCGGGCTGCACGCTGAAGATCCTGTCGGCCGGTCTCCGGTCTCCGGATGGACTGTTCATGGCATACGCACCGCTTCTCATCAGTTTCATACCGAGTCCCGCTCGCCTTCTGTGCTTGATGGACCCGCTTCTGCCATTCGGATTCATGATGAGATGCCTTAAAGGTATTCAGACTGCCCCGTAGCTTAGTTAGTTGTGACTCTGTCTTTAAACTTAACGATCGCTGGTTTGAATTAAGTTAGGGAATACATTTGTATGATAATATATATTTGTTTGTAATCATTTTATGGATACTAACATATATGTGATTTTTGTCTATGTGATTGTTATGTTATCGCGATCCATCTTTATCTTTTTTACGTTGAAAATAGTTGTTAAATAGTACCGGCTTAATCTTCTCTTGGCGTCAAATATTATGGCATACATTTTTAATAAATAATTGACGATTTTTATATTCCATGTATAATATTTTTTTCGGACGTCACACAAATCCAGATATCCATTGAAAGTAAAAAACTGTCCAAATAATAATTTTGGCCAAATCCGTATAAAAGTTTTTAATAACAGATAGTTGGTTACACCAATGTTGTATGAATAGTTGGTATAAATAATAATGTTAAAACATTTAATGTATACTTTGTATACTATTGTTTAAAATAATTTAAACAATAGTATACAAAGTTCTGCTAAATTATTTCTCTAACCTAACCTGACCATAATAAAAGTTAAAATGTTAGCTCTGTGCACTGATCTACTGTTTATTGTAAAACCTTCCAATTTGTCTATGAATTATGCTGTTTGGACACCCATAAGGGTGGTTTCGTCTGAACTGAGTATTTTTTATTGATTTTAAGTTGATTGAACCAAATAGTCATTTTTCTATTTTATTCTATTTTAATGAGTAATTTATTTCAGCATATGCAAGCCCCAATTCAACGGGTAAAGGCAGATCGGATAATCGTAGCAACAAGGAGTCATCTACTTCCGGTGCCACCACTCCGCTTGACAGTAACGGCTTCCTCAAGGTCAGCCCGTCTCAAGGTAAATTATTCATATTTAAATATTTAAAAAATATATATGTCTTCACGGCAATCTCAATACTGGGGTGGATAGAGGTCCAGACAAATAAATTCTTTTGACTTGCTGAAAATATTTTTTGGGATATCGTGGCATGTGGTGAGCCTGGCATCGTCTTTATGTCCAAGCCAAATATAAATCTTACATAACTTTTTGAAATAATCCATTGACACAAGCCTGCCTCTTGGGACTCGCACTCCGGTCTTTTGACTCGAATTCCGATCACAGCAACCACTCGGCTGTCATGAGTATATGGTTTAATATTTAAAAATCGAAAACCGTTTCAATTATTACTAGTGACAGCCAAGTGGTTGGTGTGCTCGATATTCTAATTGGGTGTCCCAAATTAGATCTCCAGGATTATGGCAGCCATTAAATATTCTCGTGACATATGTACATTGGATAGAGCACTACGACGGCGACAAACTCATCATCTGCCACGTTAGCCCAATAGGTTCTGTTGAAATGTGGGTCAAAGGGACTAAATTTTGTAAACCCTCGGATCACCCCATGCTTAATGCGTGTAATTAAAAAAATAAAACTTTTGTCTTTTAGTGATAAGTTCAATTTAATGGTAGAATAAGTATCTGTTATTAAAAAATAATATCTTCACGTAATTTTTCCAGAGTCATGGTCCAGAGATTTATTAAGTCCTTTTGACCCACATTTCACAGTTAACATTTTTTGGAATATCGTGACAGGTGGTGAGCCCGTCTCCGTCTTTATGCCCAAGACAACGATATAAATCGTACATAGCTTTTATAATGAAAACGAAAATATGTTTATTCAGTAAATGCTCATAGTACAATGTAACCAGGGCTGGGGTCTCCTTTTAAGTATTAAGACTTGTGTTACGAGACTCCACTCGTCCATAACACTTACAAACTTTGCATAATTTACTTAAGAAAGAAATATATAAAAATATTCTGTTGAATACTCACGACTGATGTCTCTTGGTGGAACTTCATCTTTAAACACATTAAAAGTCTTACTTTTACTAATTCCACATATATTTATATTAAAATACCTGACCGGTTTCGCCTTTATGGCATTATCAAAGGCACCTTTGTATATTCCACATATAAATGTATGTGGAATTAGTAAAACTGACTTTTATAAAAAATATATATATCTTCACGCAATTCCCAATACAGGGGTAGACAGAGGTCAAGTCTAGACAATTAAGTCCCTTCGACCCACCTTCCACCGAAGATATTTTCGGGACAACGTGACAGGTGGTGAACCCGTCGCCGCCTTTATGTCCAAGCCAACGATGTAATTCGTACATAGGTTTTTTTAGAAAAACCCATTGATACGAGCCCGCCACCTGGGGATCGAACTCGGGTCTACTGACTCGAAATTCCGACCACCCAACCACTCGGCTATCGTGACTTTTTTTAGTTAAAACTGACTTTTAATGTGTATAAAAATATTCGTACATGATATATCCTCACGAAACAAATTCTAAGAGCTTCTTCATCCTCAGAGGGCATAAGCGAGGGTCCATCGTCGTTCGAGGAGGTGTCACCGTCCGACCTGGCTGAGCTGCAGGCCCACAAGTCTGGCAGCGAGCGGAGGAAGTCCTCCGATACCACCATTAGCGCCGCCTCCCTGCAAAGTGAACACACTGCCACCGGTAATTACAATATAATTAAAATACATATACGGTATACTCACGATTGGTGTCTCTTGGTGGAACTTCATCTTTAGAAACACATTAAAACGTCACTTTCTTCCATATATATTTAATATATGTGGAATAAGTTAAAGTGACTTTTAATGTGTTTAAATACATATACAGATAGGGACAACATCACATCCATTGCTCCGATCACAATGTAAGATGCTAATGTACTTGTGGTATTTAAAAACGAAAGTTAAACAAATACATCATTATAGATATATACACATACATATATATGTCTGTGTGTGTATAGTCATATATAGGGACAACATCACATACATTGCCCCAATCCCAATGTAAGATGCTAAAGCACTTGTGGTATGGGAGTCGGTGACAACGAAGGCACCACGAACACCCATAAATATAACAATATAATTAAAATGCATACACGGTATACTCACGATTGGTGTCTCTTGGTGGAACTTAATCTTCAATATATAAACAAAAAATATCTTCACGCAATTCCCAATACAGGGGTAGACAGAGGTCTAGTCTAGACAATTAAGTCCCTTTGACGCACCTTCCTCCGAAGATATTTTCGGGACAACGTGACGGGTGATGAGCCTGTCGCCGTCTTTTATATCCAAGCCAACGATATAATTCGTGAATTAGTTTTTGAAAAACTCATTGGTACGATGCTGCCACCTGGGGATCGAACTCGGGTCTCTTGACTCGTAATTCCGATCACCCAACTTACTAGGCTATCGTGACATATTAAATTATAGATATATTCATATATATTTTTTGCAAAAACTTAACTTATCACCCTACCACTCGTCAAATATCTGCATTAATTAATGTCACTCTCATTACTGTCACGCTCATTATATCGAATACCTGCATCAATTAATGTCACTCTCATTGTTGTCACGCACATTATATCGAATACCTGCATCAATTAATGTCACTCTCATTATTGTCACGCTCATTATATCGAATACCTGCATCAATTAATGTCACTCTCATTATTGTCACGCTCATTATATCGAATACCTGCATCAATTAATGTTACTCTCATTATTGACACGCTCATTATGTCGAATACCTGCATCAATTAATGTCACTCTCATTATTGTCACGCTCATTATATCGAATACCTGCATAAATTAATGTTACTCTCATTATTGACACGCTCATTATGTCGAATACCTGCATCAATTAATGTCACTCTCATTATTGTCATTCTCATTATATCGAATATCCGCCTCAATTAATGTCACTCTCATTATTGTCACGCTCATTATATCAAATATCTGCATCAATTAATGTCACTCTCATTATTGTCACTCTCATTATATCGAATACCTGCATCAATTAATGTCGCTCTCATTATTATCATGCTCATTATATCGAATACCTGCATTAATTAATGTCACTCTCATTATTGTCACGCTCATTATATCAAATATCTGCATCAATTAATGTCACTCTCATTATTGTCACTCTCATTATATCGAATACCTGCATCAATTAATGTCGCTCTCATTATTGTCATGCTCATTATATCGAATACCTGCATTAATTAATGTCACTCTCATTATTGTCACGCTCATTATATCGAATATCTGCATCAAGTAATGTCACTTTCATTATTTTCACTCTCATTATATCGAATATCTGCATCAATTAATGTCACTCTCATTATATCGAATACCTGCATCAATTAATGTCACTCTCATTATTGTCACGCTCATTATATCGAATATCTGCATCAATCAATGTCACGCTCATTATATCGAATATCTGCATCAATTAATGTCATTCTCATTATATCGAATACCTGCATCAATTAATGTCACTCTCATTATTGTCACGCTCATTATATCGAATATCTGCATCAATCAAAGCCACGCTCATTATATCGAATATCTGCATCAATCAATGTCACGCTAATTATATTGAATATCTGCATCAAGTAATGTCACTTTCATTATTTTCACTCTCATTATATCGAATACCTGCATCAATCAAAGCCACGCTCATTATATCGAATATCTGCATCAATCAATGTCACTCTCATTGTCACGCTCATTATATCGAATATCTGCATCAATTAATGTCACTCATTATATCGAATACCTGCATCAATTAATGTCACTCTCATTATTGTCACGCTCATTATATCGAATATCTGCATCAATTAATGTCACTCTCATTATATATCGAATACCCGCATCAATTAATGTCACCTCATTATTGTCACGCCTATTATATCGAATATCTGCATCAATCAATGTCACGCTCATTATATCGAATATCTGCATCAATCAACGTCACGCTCATTATATCGAATATCTACATCAATTAATGTCACTCTCTCATTATATCGAATACCCGCATCAATTAATGTCACTCTCATTATTGTCACGCCCATTATATCGAATATCTGCATCCAATCAATGTCACTCTCATTACTGTCACGCTCATTATATCGAATATCTGCATCAATCAATGTCACTCTCATTATATCGAATACCTGCATCAATTAATGTCACCTCATTATTGTCACGCACATTATATCGAATACCTGCATCAATTAATGTCACTCCTCATTATTGTCACTCATTATTGTCACGCTCATTATATCGAATACCTGCATCAATTAATGTCACTCTCATTATTGTCACGCTCATTATATCGAATACCTGCATCAATTAATGTTACTCTCATTATTGACACGCTCATTATGTCGAATACCTGCATCAATTAATGTCACTCATTATTGTCACGCCCATTATATCGAATACCCGCATCAATTAATGCTCACTCTCATTATTGACACGCTCATTATGTCGAATACCCGCATCAATTAATGTCACTCCTCATTATTGTCACTCATTATTGTCATTCTCATTATATCGAATATCCGCCTCAATTAATGTCACTCTCATTATTGTCACGCTCATTAAATCAAATATCTGCATCAATTAATGTCACTCTCATTATATCGAATACCTGCATCAATTAATGTCGCTCTCATTATTGTCATGCTCATTATATCGAATACCTGCATTAATTAATGTCACTCTCATTATTGTCACGCTCATTATATCGAATATCTGCATCAAGTAATGTCACTTTCATTATTTTCACGCTCATTATATCGAATATCTGCATCAATTAATGTCACTCTCATTATATCGAATACCTGCATCAATTAATGTCACTCTCATTATTGTCACGCTCATTATATCGAATATCTGCATCAATCAATGTCACGCTCATTATATCGAATATCTGCATCAATCAATGCCACGCTCATTATATCGAATATCTGCATCAATCAATGTCACGCTAATTATATTGAATATCTGCATCAATTAATGTCACTCTCATTATATCGAATACCTGCATCAATTAATGTCACTCTCATTATTGTCACGCTCATTATATCGAATATCTGCATCAATTAATGTCACTCTCATTATATCGAATACCTGCATCAATTAATGTCACTCTCATTATTGTCACGCTCATTATATCGAATATCTGCATCAATCAATGTCACTCATTATTGTCACGCCTATTATATCGAATATCTGCATCCAATCAATGTCACGCCTATTATATCGAATATCTGCATCAATTAATGTCACTCATTATTGTCACTCATTATTGTCACTCATTATTGTCACGCCTATTATATCGAATACCTGCATCAATTAATGTCACTCCTCATTATTGTCACTCATTATTGTCACGCCTTATTATATCGAATACCCGCATCAATTAATGTTACTCTCATTATTGACACGCTCATTATGTCGAATACCCGCATCAATTAATGTCACTCTCTCATTATTGTCACTCATTATTGTCACTCATTATATCGAATACCTGCATAAATTAATGTTACTCTCATTATTGACACGCTCATTATGTCGAATACCTGCATCACCAATGTCACTCTCATTATTGTCACTCTCATTATTGTCCGCTCATTATATCGTGAATATCTGCATCAATTAATGTCACTCATTATATCGAATACCCGCATCAATTAATGTCACTCCTATTATTGTCACGCTCATTATATCGAATATCTGCATCAATCAATGTCACGCTCATTATATCGAATATCCGCATCAATCAATGTCACGCTCATTATATCGAATATCTGCATCAATTAATGTCACCTCATTATATCGAATACCCGCATCAATTAATGTCCTCTCATTATTGTCACTCTCATTATTTTCACGCTCATTATATCGAATATCTGCATCACCAATGTCACCTCATTATATCGAATACCTGCATCAATTAATGTCACTCTCATTATTGTCACGCTCATTATATCGAATATCTGCATCAATCAATGTCACGCCCATTATATCGAATATCTGCATCCAATCAATGTCACTCATTATTGTCATTCTCATTATATCGAATACCTGCATCAATTAATGTCACTCTCATTATGTCGAATATCTGCATCAATCAAGTCACGCTCATTATATCGAATATCTGCATCAATCAAAGCCACGCTCATTATATCGAATATCTGCATCAATCAATGTCACTCATTATTGTCACTCATTATATCGAATATCTGCATCAATTAATGTCACGCTCATTATATCGAATATCTGCATCAATCAAGTCACGCTCATTATATCGAACATCTGCATCAATCAATGTCACTCTCATTGTCACGCTCATTATCGAATACCTGCATCAATTAATGTCACTCTCATTATTGTCACGCCCATTATATCGAATATCTGCATCAATCAAAGTCACGCTCATTATATCGAATACCTGCATCAATTAATGTCACTCTCATTATTGTCACGCCCATTATATCGAATATCTGCATCACCAATGTCACTCTCATTATATCGTGAATATCTGCATCAATTAATGTCACTCTATTATTGTCACGCTCAATATATCGAATATCTGCATCAATCAATGTCACTCATTATATCGAACATCTGCATCAATCAATGTCACGCTCATTAAATCAAATATCTGCATCACCAATGTCACTCTCATTATGTCGAATACCTGCATCAATTAATGTCACTCTCATTATTGTCACGCTCATTATATCGAATATCTGCATCAATCAAAGTCACGCTCATTATATCGAATACCATCAATTAATGTCACTCATTATTGTCACGCTCATTATATCGAATATCTGCATCAATTAATGTCACTCTCATTATATCGAATACCTGCATCAATTAATGTCACTTTCATTATTGTCACGCTCATTATATCGAATATCTGCATCAATTAATGTCACTCTCATTATATCGAATACCTGCATCAATTAATGTCACTCTCATTATTGTCACGCTCATTATATCGAATATCTGCATCAATCAATGTCACGCTCATTATATCGAATATCTGCATCAATCAATGTCACGCTCATTATATCGAATATCTGCATCAATTAATGTCACTCTCATTATATCGAATACCTGCATCAATTAATGTCACTCTCATTATTGTCACTTTCATTATTGTCACGCTCATTATATCGAATATCTGCATCAATCAATGTCACCTCATTATTGTCACGCTCATTATATCAAATATCTGCATCAATTAATGTCACTCTCATTATTGTCACTCTCATTATATCGAATACCTGCATCAATTAATGTCACTCTCATTATTGTCATGCTCATTATATCGAATATCTGCATCAATCAAAGTCACTCTCATTATTGTCGCTCATTATATCGAATATCTGCATCAAGTAATGTCACTTTCATTATTTTCACGCTCATTATGTCGAATATCTGCATCAATTAATGTCACTCTCATTATGTCGAATACCTGCATCAGTGTGTCACTCTCATTATTGTCCGCTCATTATATCGAATATCTGCATCAATCAATGTCACTCATTATATCGAATATCTGCATCAATCAATGTCACGCTCATTATATCGAATACCTGCATCAATTAATGTCACTCTCATTATATCGAATACCTGCATCAATTAATGTCCTCTCATTATTGTCCGCTCATTATATCGAATATCTGCATCAATCAAAGTCACGCTCATTATATCGAATATCTGCATCAATCAATGTCACGCTAATTATATTGAATATCTGCATCAGTGTGTCACTCTCATTATATCGAATACCATCAATTAATGTTACTCTCATTATTGTCACTCTCATTATTGTCACGCTCATTATATCGAATATCTGCATCAATTAATGTCACTCTCATTATATCGAATACCTGCATCAATTAATGTCACTCCTCATTATTGTCACTCTCATTATTGTCGCTCATTATATCGAATATCTGCATCAATCAAAGTCACGCTCATTATATCGAATATCTGCATCAATCAATGTCACGCTCATTATATCGAATATCTGCATCAATTAATGTCACTCTCATTATATCGAATACCTGCATCAATTAATGTCACTCTCATTATTGTCACGCTCATTATATCGAATATCTGCATCAATCAATGTCACGCTCATTATATCGAATATCTGCATCAATTAATGTCACTCTCATTATATCGAATACCTGCATCAATTAATGTCACTCTCATTATTGTCACGCTCATTATATCGAATACCTGCATCAATTAATGTCACTCTCATTATTGTCACGCTCATTATATCGAATATCTGCATCAATCAATGTCACGCTAATTATATTGAATATCTGCATCAATTAATGTCACTCTCATTATATTGAATACCTGCATCAATTAATGTCACTCTCATTATATTGAATACCTGCATCAATTAATGTTACTCTCATTATATTGAATACCTGCATCAATTAATATCCTCTCATTATTGTCCGCTCATTATATCGAATATCTGCATCCAATCAATGTCACGCTCATTATCGAATATCTGCATCAATCAATGTCACGCTCATTATATCGAATATCTGCATCAATTAATGTCACTCTCATTATATCGAATACCATCAATTAATGTCACTCATTATTGTCACTCTCATTATTGTCACGCTCATTATATCGAATATCTGCATCAATTAATGTCACGCTCATTATATCGAATATCTGCATCAATCAATGTCACTCTCATTATATCGAATACCTGCATCAATTAATGTCACTCTCATTATTGTCGCTCTGCAGGTGTGACACCGACGGACGACAGGTCCCAGCGGTGCGTGTCCGAGTTCCTGGAGCGGTACGTGCTGGACAGCGACACGGACTCCGAGGGCCGCCGCTTCCCCGTCATCAAGCCCAGCAGCGAGGCACTGGAGAATTCACAGAGGTTTTATGCTTTTTCATTTTTTTTAATATTAACGATGCTTATTTTTTTTAAAGGAGTTTATGGCCTGGTATGACATTAGATCTTTGGGTCATTAACGATGCTTATGTCCTCAACCAGTACAGAGAAAAAAACTGTTGTCTATTGGCTTCTAAATTTGAAACTACCGTAATATTGCTTCCCGTTGAGCTACGTACTGAAATTGTCAAATGTTGCCCAGTACCAGACAAAAATAAAATGTGAAAAAAAAACAATAATATCACGTCGTTCCCTATACTGGGGTGGACAGAGGTCTAGACAGTTATATCCTTTCCACTTTTCACCGACTAAATATTTTTAAAACATATAAATCGTACACAAGTTTTGAAAAACCCATTCGAGCCTGATACTTGGGGATAAAATTCGGGACTCTTGACTCGAAATTCCGACCACCCTACCACTCGGCTATCGTGGCTCATATTATTATTCTGTTTAATAATTTTTTTATTTTTCTATCAAAATACTAACGTTGCGTAGTCTATATCTGAATTGTATAAGTTTTTTTTATTAAAAGTTTTAAGATATAAATAGATATATCTTACAGAGATGCGGAATCAGAAGCGTCAAGTACATTGGTTGGTGAACCGCCGTTGGTGGACGAACAGGACTCCAAAGAGGGCAAGAAAAGAATTAAAACAAGGTAATAAATAAATATCTTAACGCCTACCCCATTATTCGGGTAGACACAGGTCCAGACAAGTCCTTTCCAATTTTCACGCAAGACATTTTATGAGACAATGATATAAAGCCAACGATATAAATGATCAGAAGTTTTTGAAAAAACTCTTTGATACGAGACTGCCAACTGCGTATCGAACTCGGGACTCTTAACTCGAATTCCGATCACCTTACCACTCGGATATCGTGACTTTAACGATAAATAGCTGTAGTAATGTCTTGCTTTAATTTTCATCCAGAATAAGTGAAGCAGCCACTGGTATAATGGGCGCCATGTCGTCTCGACTTGCCTACATCACCGGATCGAATACCATCACGAGGCCAACGCAGGAAGAGTAAGTTGCCGTAACTGATTCAGTTATTTTAACACATCTCTTTATTTATCAGAATCACTTTATTTTTTTTTTATTTTATTTATGTGGAAAACCAACTGCTGAAATGTGATTACTATAAACAATGGAGCGGCAATAGCCTAATGGTTTGGGGTGCGGACTGCGAAACATGACGTCGCAGGTTCGGGCCCCGCCATTCGACTATTGACGTAAACCAACTCCAGAAACAAGCACTGCAGCTTAATTGGAGTGGTTAACAGGAATACTAGTAATGTTATTCGGCATTTGCTAGTAATCTTTTTAAAAAAATGTTAAATCGCAAAGAAGCCAATAACAGGTTCTCACTGATATAGTATAACAAAAAAATTAAAGTCGACTGCAGGTCATAGGCCTCTCCCATAGGGAGGATTTGCCATAATCGCCACGCTTGGCAAGCGGATTGGCGATCGCAGACGCTGCTGCCCATTTGCGGTCTGATAATTTTGGTCTGATATTTGTAGAGACGGTTATCCCGCCATCTATCGGTTACCATTACGATGTACATAGCTGTTTCTCTTAGTCGCCTCTTACTACACCCACGGGAAGAAAGGGAGTGGCAATGTTCTTACGCCGTTTTTCATTGTTTAAAAGAATTTTCAATTTCGAAAAATATTTATAAAGTTACGACAATGCTTTACAAATTAAATAGATAAAATTTATATTAGCAAAAAAAGCTAAAAAAAAATAGATGGAAAAACAAAAAAAAAACGAATCGTAAAAACATTACATTTTATAGTTAGTAAATAAATAAATAAATATAAATATCTTCACGCAATTTCCAATACAGGGGTAGACAAAGGTCTAGTCTAGACAATTAAGTCCCTTCGACCCACCTTCCACCGAAGATATTTTCGGGACACAGGTGGTCGGGTGACAGGTGGTGAGTCCGTCGCCGCCTTTATGTCCAAGCCAACGATGTAATTCGTACATAAGTTTTTGAAAAACCCATTGGTACGAGCCTGCCACCTGGGGATCGAACTCGGGTCTCTCGACTCGAAATTCCGACTACCCAACCACTCCGCTATCGTGATATTATAGTAAGTGATTCTTATTGAGGCATATGAGAGAAATCTCGGCTCAATATTCGCCTTGCCGACTCGCAACCTGTATTGAACAAGTCAGGATATATATAGCGCGAAAGTTGATTTTTAAAGAGGTCGAGGTATACCGAGACTAACTTTCGAAGACCATGTGAGCAAATTGCTCGAAGAGGGGCTGGTCAAGAGTACTCGGATACCTCGATGTGCATGTATGAAGAAGATGATGAATCTGAAAGTAGCGAAAGAGCTATGTAAGGATCGTCACATTTGGCGATCGGTTCTCTCTGGCTACCCCGTCAGGGACTGTGCGTAAAGATAAATAAATAAATAAATAGGATCATGCTTTCTGCTTAAATTGTTAAAGTTCTTGCTAGCTCGCGAGATCAGAGCCATATATGTGTGGTTGTCATTATGTGTGTATGGTATGTATGTATATATCATGTACATACATAGATAAGGACAACAATTGTAATGTATTCTATACAATAATGATAGAGCGTCTAATAAATAAATAAATGTTAACGATTTTATAACAAGTTAATGAGGTAATAAATAAAAAAAACAATGTCCCCTGTTTTTCTTTCAAGGTTGGCAGTACGAACAAATTTGGACGCTCTCATAGCCCGCAGCCCATCGGACGAGTTTATATTTTCAGTTCCTCGGGATCCGTTGCTCTCGCCGTACTGGGCTGATGATGAGCTTCTGAAAAGGTTCCCGCCGGTCAGGATATTAGTAAGTTATTTGAATTTATATAAAATATATATATATATATATATATATATATATATATATATATATATATATATATATATATATATATATATATATATATATATATATATATATATATAACAAAAGAAAGTCACGACAGCCGAGTGGTTGGGAGGTCGGAAATTTCGTGTCAAGGGACCCGAGTTCGATCCCCAGGTGGCAGGCTCGTATCAATGAGTTTTTCAAAAACTTATGTCCGAATATCGTTGGCTTGGACATAAAGACGGCGACGGGCTCACCACCTGTCACGTTGTTCCGAAAATATCTTCGGTGGAAGGTGGTTCGAAGGGACTTAATTTTTTTTTTATTCACTTTATTGCACCTTATAAAAATATATAGGAACAAAAGGCGGACATAATGCTAAAAGCATTCTCTGCCTGTCAACCTTTAGGAGTGGAAAAACATCGAAGGCGGTTATCATAAAAAAGACAATAAAAACAGCAAAGCATAAATATTAAATATAATTAATACGATAATAATAGTAATATATAAATACACGCACATACATACTCACATAAATATACACATATACATACAAATATACATACATAAATACATACTTGGATTAAATAAATGTGAATAGTGAAGATAGAATATTAGGACAAGATAACTATAATGATGATGACAACTCCTTAATTACTTAACAAGGTTTAAAAAATGAGCTTTAACATTATTTTTAAATGTAAGTTTACTGCAGGGTTGTCTCAAAGATTCAGGCAGTGCATTCCAAAGTCCTGCGGCTTGTACAGCAAACGAAGAAGAAGTGAAACCAGAATGGTGAAGTGGAATGGTGAGAGTAAGAGTCTCCGAAGAACGAAGAGGTCTATCGTGTGTATCACACAAAAAATGAAACTTTCGTTTCAAATAATCTGGTAGACGGTCGTCGAATAATATAGAAAAAAGTGTAAGGAGTGTCCTGGTGTGTCTTCGTTGACGAATGGGAAGCCAATTTAGCTGTGATCGGAAAGAAAAAACATGATCAAACTTACGAAGACAGTAGACGAATCGGACACAGTTGTTTACGAGACGATCCAGCTTGTCTAGATGGTTTTCATTAAGATCAGTACAACACACATCTGCATAATCAATAATAGGCAAAATAAGAGACTGCACCAGAATTATCTTTACCTTGATCCGAAGGAAGTTTCTAAGTCGATTCAAAGATGTCAACTTGGCCTGAACCACTTATTGTGCGTATGTGGTTGGACCAATTTAGTGTTGAGTCGATACAAAGGCCGAGGTTTTTTACGCTGTTAGAATATGGGATGCATAATCGATCAAACGTGACAGGAGCAATAGAGCAAATGTCCAGTTTACTTAACTGGCGGACACTTCCGATTAAAATTGCTTGGCATTTATTGGGATTTACTTTAATGCCGAATTTGTTAGACCAATTATTTAATTTAATTAAATTAAATCTAAATTAATCTTATTAACTGCACTATCAATGCAATCAACAGAAGTTTGAACATAAATTTGCAAATCGTCGGCGTAAAAATGATAAGAGCAGCTAAGATGCGCGGAAAGAAAATTGATAAAAATGGAGAACAATAGAGGAGATAATATTCCACCTTGTGGCACGCCATATACAAGTTGACACCAGTCAGATACTTCACTACCAACTCGAACCGCTTGTTGACGGCCACAAAGGTAGGAAGAAAACCATTTTAAAGAGGTGGGAGAAAAGGTATGATAACAAAGCATAGCAAGGAGAATATCATGGTCAACCATATTAAAAGCATTGAAAAAGTCCACGAGAACAAGCACAGTAACCATTCTATTCTCCAAGCCTTCCCGAATGTCCTCTGTAACTTTAAGAAGAGCAGTGGTTGTGCTGTGTCCGGGACGGAAATCCGACTGAAATTGAGAGAGCAAGCTATTTTTAAATATAAAATCTGACAATTGTTGGTGAACTATAGACTCAAGAATCTTTGAAAGGAAAGGAAGAATTGAAATAGGTCTATAGTTGTTGAGTTGCAGGGGATTTGCAATTTTAGGAAGCGGAATTATATAAGCTTTACACCAAAAAGAAGGAAATACCCCTGAAGACAGAGAAAAATTAATGATGTGAGTAATGACTGGGAGAAAGTGTTCGAGAACTAAAGATATAGCACGACTCACATTGTCACAGCCCACCGCTTTTGATTTAATAGAGACAAAGATTTTATGTACATCGTTAACAGAGACAGGCGAGAATAAAAAGGGTTGATGTAGATGTTGGGCCATAGATTTAAGTTCTCTGATTGACTGAGATTTGATAACTGGAGAAAGTGAAGAACCTGTAGAGAAATAGGAGTTTAAGTCATTAAAAGGAAACGAAACTTTTTGATTCATGTCGGAGAATTTACCCAGGACAAGAGAGTTGAGAAATTTCCATGTATCAGCCGAAGAATTACTGGAGACATTGTCGAAGAAGTAACGACGCTTCGCCGCCCTTGCCATATGGTTGCAACGATTGCGAGCAATTTTATATCGTTCCCAATTCTAATTGCACCTGTCATGCTTAAACCGTCTGAAGGCTCGATTACGTCGAGTCATCGCCATGCGTACTCCCCTCGTGATCCACTGAGCTGGAGGCCGCTTGGACCTAATAGGTCGCACCGGTGCATGCGCATCGAACAGTTTCCGAGTGTATTGTGTGAAAAAAGAAACTTTATCATCAACAGATGATGCACTATAAACCGGTGAGAAGTCGATGACCTTTACATCATTTAGAAGATTCGTTGGATTAATCTTACTAAAACATCGAACCCACATTATGTCGGGTTTCGATTTTGCAGTCTTCAACTTATATGCAAGGTAAAGTAAATCATGGCGCGAAAAACCGGAAGCTGACAACTGACCATATTTATTGACTAGATGAGGAGAGGATGTAATTATAAGATCAAGCCAGGTATCCGGGAAGTCCAGGTTATGGTGAGCAGGATTGCAGGGAAGGATGGATAAATTAACGGAGGACAGTACATATGTGAGCTTGTCTGATTGTATTGAAGTTTTGAGATCAGTATTGAAGTCGCCCATGATTATGTGATGTGTGTAGTCTGCGCATACAGATTCTAAAACGTTTTCTAAGCTGGAGAAATAGTCAACAGAGGGTGGGCAGTAAACTACTCCCAGTACTAACTTGGAACGCTCCACCTGAACTTCTAAAAACAAATATTCAGCCGAGGCAGAATATTCGGAAGGCGAGGATGCAATAACGGAAAAGCGTATATTGGACCGTAGGTATATTGCAACACCTCCACCACCCTTACCTAATCTATCATTTCTCACCAAGACAAACCCAGGTAAACTATATGATGAATTTGGAAGAGAAGGCTTCAGCCAGCTTTCAGAAATTAAAATTGCCTGCACAGTTGAAGAGACAGAAGTGAAAGTATCTAAAAGTTAAGAGTAATGAGAGGGTATGCTTTGTGCATTCAAGTGGCAGACTTTGAAGAAAGAAGTGAGATGTTCTAAGGATTTATCTAGCGAATTGCGGAGAGTTTCCGGCTCATCAAAAGAGTCAGTACTTGTTGATGAATCGTAAGCAGAATAAAAGGAGTCATCATCAGACATTACATACAAATATATAAAATTAAATACAAATATGAATAAACTTTAAAAATAACAAATATACTATAATAACAAAAAAAAAGAGCCTCTATTATACCTACTACCAATCCAGCCGGTTAACCGTAACAGAAAATTTTACAAAATTGAGTACAAAAAATATAGAATTGTTGCTATGGTTCTCACTACCGCTAATTAATAACACTAATGAAAATATACATTGTTTTTAAACTTGAGAGATATTTCTAAACAAGTTTCCTTTAACGTACACATACATACATAGTCATAATGATAATAAAATAAAATATAAAGAAAAAAGTCATTTAATTTAATATGGCAGAAAAAAAATCCAATGCAATAACTAATTGAGTGACAGTGAGAGATAAATTTTATTAAGTAATGTACAACAAAAGAATAGGCAGAATGTTCTTGAAACTTTTGCCTATTACTAAGTATAAAAGTAAGAAATGACAACTACTTTGTGTCATTAAACATTGTTATAAAGTTAACTATAAATCAATCAAAACTTTTCAAAACAATAAAAAGAGTACCTACATAACACACTATAAAAAGTATATATTATGAGTAAACAAAAAAAAAGGATAGAATAAAGTAAACAATACACACCAAAAGGTGTGAAATGTTGAAAGTGAATTTAAAGTACAAAGAAAGTATGGATACAATATGAGGTTATTTCTTATTTCGAGCGGATCTCTTCGTCTTCGGCAACTGATCAGATGAGACTGCAGCTACCGGGAAATCAGATGGACCCTGCTGGTTTCTAATTGCATCAAGGGAATCATTGTCTGAGGCACCAATAATAGCCACAAGGTCTTCTTCAGTTGCAATGCGATGGCGTAACCCATCTTGACACTTAATAAAAATGTTTCCATCAACAGTCCAACAATTGCGGATGCCAAGACGCTTTCGAGCAAGCAAGAATAAGGATTGTCGATTGCGAGTGAGAAACTCTGAGACTACAATAGATGTGCCCTTAAGCCCAGCCATCTTTTTCCAAACTGTTGATCTAATAACTGGATCTGAGAAGAGGACCAAGACTGGTCTGCATTTACCATCACTTAATTTACCTAGGCGATGGCACACACTCAGGTTATTGGAACTAATATTTTGAATTTTTAGCTTATTAGAGAAAACATTAACTACGTAGTTTGAAATATCACCTGTGGTGTCTTCAGGAATGCCATAAAACAAAAGATATTTCCTTCTGTGCCTCATTTCAATTATGTCCAAGGATTTAAAGCACTCTGAAATTTGTTGTCGAAGAAGAACCATTATACTCCAAACTTGGGATTTAAATTCCTGGAACTCCTCTTGAAGGTGTATTAAGGTTGTCTGAGGTGCAGCTGGTTTTAGTTTTGATTCAAATTCCGATAGTTTTTTCAGTAGGTTTGAGTCAATTGTCAGTTGTTTTTCAATAATTAAATCATATGAAGCCATTTTTTGTGAGTGCAAGAGAGTTTAGAGATTAGCCGGTGGAAGTGGTAGGAAAGAAAAGTTATTGCAACATAAAACTGTGCACTCTATATGTCATTGAATCTAAATGTAAGTAATGTACAACTTTATTTAAAAATAAAGGGAAATTAACACATAAATGTAATTTTAATTTTAAATAATTAGAGAGCACACTGTCTAATTGTCTAGACCTGACCTCTGTCTACCCCTGTATTGGGAATTGCGTGAAGATATTTTATTTATTTTTTTTAATATGTATGTGTGAAATATATGGTATATATATGGGAAAGTCACGACAGCCGAGTGGTTGGGTGGTCGTAAATTTCGAGTCAAGAGACCCGAGTTTGATCTCCAGGTGGTAGGCTAGTATCAATGACTTTTTCAAAAAAACTCATGTACGAATTATATCGTTGACTTGGACATAAAGATGGCGACGGGCTCTGGAATGGCGCGAGGTAATTATTCAAAAATAACTTTACAATGAATTTCTGCATAGTAGCGCCGTGTATAGAGATAGTGTTATGTATTTAGTAATTGGAGACACAAAATAACACAACTCACTTGATAACCGTTTATTCCCAGAATGCGCGCAAACAATATTTTCAACATACCATACTATAATAGTGCTAGAGCCACTCATCAGCTTTTGTTGTTGCATGAATGGGCCGGCTCGACTGGGGAAGTACCACGACCTCAAAGAATACCGGCGTGAAGTAGAAATCTAACAAACATCTGCGTTTCGGCTGGTGAGTGCAGGTAACCGGAGGCCCATACACCCCACTCCCCAAATTTTCGGGGGTGGGGGGGGGAGGCACTCTAAGGCCAGCAACGCATCTGCTATGCTATGCCTCTGGTATTGCGGGTGTTCATGGGCGGCGGTAATCACTTACCATCACGTGAGCCGCCTGCTCGTTTGCCGGCCTTTTCTATAAAAAAAACCTTCCCTTACTTACGTCTCGCTTACTAACTATCTTAACCTACCTTACATTACATATAGTAACAAATTATTCCTCAACAGACGGTGCATCTCGACCCATGCTTGGACGACTGCGTCATGTTTGCCAAGAAGCTGAAGAGGCTGGGCAATGAAGTTGGCATTGATGTGCTGGAGGGGTTACCCCACGGATTCCTCAATTTCTCTCTGGTAAGATAAGTAACGATAGCCGGAGTTGTTGAGTGGTCGGAATTTCGAGTCGAGAGACCCGAGTTCGATCCCCAGGTGGCAGTGCCAATGAGTTTTTCAAAAACTGGACATAAAGACGGCGACGGGCTCACCTGTGACGTTGTCCCGAAAATATCTTCGGTGGATGGTGGGTCAAAAAGTGACTTAATTGTCTAGACTTGACCTCTGTCTACCCCTGTATTGGGAATTGCGTGAAGATATTTTTTTTTTCTCTCTTGTAAGCGAACCACGTTATTTATCGAGCTCATCTAGTTTAGTATACACGAATAGGTCACGGTAGCAGAGTCATTCGATGATCGGAATTCGATTCAAGATATCCCAGGAGGTAGACTTATACCGATGATTTTTTTATTCAAAACTTATGTACGATTTTCTATGTAGACTGAGACATAAAGACGGCGACAGGCCCACAATCTGCCGCTTATCTCAAAATAGGCTCCGGTGAAATCTGGGTCTCTGGACCTCTGGCGGCCCTCTTATATGCGTGAAGATAAACAGACAGCAATCAAATTTATGATTCTCGAATGCATATAATGTCTTCTTTTTTTAGCATTTGAATACATAATTTTTCATTTGGCTTTCGTCATCTTTTTTTAACGTGGGATTGATCTACTTTGACAGGTTATAAAGTTTCTTCTTATTATTTTTTTTCAGATGGCCAAAGAAGCGAACGAAGGTTCCAAACTCTGTGTTGAACGCATAAAACAGTTGTTCGATTTAGAGAACGACGTGACATCCTCAAACGGCGATGAACAATTATGAATATGCGGACTGTGTTGCCATTTACCGTAAGGCTCTGAAGTGCCGTGCCTGTGCCTAAATATACTTAAAAAAAAAAACAAATTGGCTCTATGGACACTGTTCCTTAGCCTCGAATAAAGTTTGACTTAAAGATATATAATTGGCAACGCGTTTATAAAATAACACTTGCCTTTAAATTGGATTTCTTGAAATATATTCAAGAGATACAAATATTAATTTCTTAGAGGTTGCGTTAAAAAAATAAAATTTATCAGTGTCTTTAATATTAGTTGTTGAAGATTTAGTGATTTGTATCACATATTTCGATATGTTAAAGCTTGACAAAATGCGTTTATTGTGATGGCTGTCTTTTACGAGGCAGGGTACAGATGTTGATTTATATGTTTGAGCTTTTTCAAAATATATAATAACAGGCCATCCAAAAGACAAATACGAGAAGACAAACTTTAAAATAAATGTTTACCAATGTGCGTCTTCTTGTAACTGCTTTCTTTGTGTGACAGCAATGTTGCCAATGTAAAATAAAAATTATATTAAATTATATAACTATCAAATAATTTAGCTTCGAATGCTTTATGGAAGCTTAACATTTTAATGAGTTCCTTTTATTCTTACATAACTTTATACCAAACACTGTATAGGTGAAACAATCATCATTCAAACACGACATGCTGAGTGTAAACAGTATATAAAATTATTTATAATAGGTATTTAAATATTATTGTATTATTTATGATTACATATAAATGTATAGATATTGATACTTACATTATAAATGTGAATGTAACTCTGTCTGTTACGCATGAACAACTAAACATATTTAGATGAAATTTGATATGAAGGTAGCTTGAAACCTGGCGAATGAATGACGTTTTTTGTGCGATACGAGGTTTCGGTCAGTCGGTATTTAAAACTTAAATCGATGTCACATGAGTGGTAACAACTTTAATGTTACTTGAGCGGAGCTGGGCGAATGTCTCCTCACTTCAAAGTTAATTTAAAAACACAATTTTAGTCTGCATTTATGTTATTTACCTTCAGCACAAAAACGTACTGAAAGGCTATCTGAAGAAATCTAAATTAACCAGACATTCGTATATACTTTTTTTTCTATTTTTGATTTATATAATAATAATAAATCTTAATAATTTCATAATTAGGTATAGTTGTTTTCTATAGCTATTTCATAACCGAAGTATGGCACTTATGTTAAAAAAAAAAACTTACATGAAAAAGTCTAAAGTGATTGTATTCACCTCTATAGAAACGATTTAAAATTTTATCTTTGGCTTTATAACTACAAATTTTCAATTGTATATCAAAGTTAATTTAAGGTATTTTCTAATACATCCTGCTATGCGCTACAACTGCTCTTTATTGCATCTGAAGAGATATATAATTTTTGTTTTACAATTTGACAAAATGCATCCAAAAGGCATCCAATTTATCACCCGTAATGTAGGCACAGATTGAACAAAAAATTACGGACCAATATTTGTCGGTATTACAGAAAGGCGATAGCACTAATAGTAATTTTCAACCGTTAGTCCTCTAGAGGCATAACACTGTAGGAATGATTTGTTATAATGCACTTTGGTTTTAGGAATTGCCATTATAAATTTAGAATAACATGTGGTAGTTCTAATTAAAATCAAATCCGCTCTCCTTTATGTCAAAATATTAGTTTTTAAGGGTTGGTAAAGAGTAAAAAAACTACATAATTCTAAATTTCTTAGATAACTTTATTTAATTTTAATTACAATATCTATTTCTAAATTGAAAAAGCAGATTTCAGATAAAATTTCAATACTTTAAAGAAATACTCAACTTTGCATACACCCATTATAGACATCTATTACGATAAAATTTACGGTTTTATCTATTTTTATGGCGGGAAAGATTAAGTGGGTGAAACATTTAGGAGGGTAGTTATAACCAAAGTAATGCGCGAGATTGATTAAATGAAAACGCTTGCTTTTAACTCTATACGATGTAAAACCATTTACGAATAACCGATCCAGTAGTGTATGGTCACACTAGTCAATTTGTTATTCATAAACTTTGTGTTCCATGGGTAAAAAAGAAATTGGTGTGTGCGATTCACACAATCATATCGATTCACATAAATCAACAAAAGAATGAGATGAATACATATAATTTAAACTTAATTTAACTTAAATTATAACAAGAGTAGAATAATTACAAAGTTTATTTATAAAATAGTATGTATATTTCTGTCTCATTCTTTTACTGCGTCATCGTACACAAATGTGTACGAAATGTATTTGTGTCTCCTACCTGTCGCTTTTGCCGTTGCACCCGATTTCAAATCACAACGATTCTAAAGAAGTTTCACTTCAATAATTACTCAATTTATAAAATGTGTTCATTAAACATATGCTAATGCCAACTTTTCATAACGCATTTAACTATAATTTTTACAATTCTATAAGTATTAATATTTTTATTGATAAATATTTATCCTATAACTATATTTATACACCTGATAAATTGTTTTGCGAACTTTTTATACACCGGTAATGAAGACACTTTTTTTACATCCTACCGCAATAAGTATCCTTTTTTTACATTGTGGCGAGATTTTGATATTTTGATATTTATCTTTAAATTTCAATGAAGTAGAAAATTGATCAACCTAATGTAGTATTAAACATAATTGGTTTTAACTGTAATTTGCTTTCATTGTATTATTTTTTCATTATCATTAAATTTTTGGCTTCAAGAAATTCAATTTCAATTTTTTTTTCTTCAATTTTTTTTTTATAAGAACTTAAAACGAGCCTAAAATTTAATAGATATTTTTATTCTTTGATTATATTGTCGATGGATGTGCATGTTCTTAGTATAATTTTTAATAACCCCAATCATTATTACAATATACCAAAACATACAATAGACCAAATATATGACATAAATGACAAATGCTAATTTTTCTGTGATGGTATTTAGATTTACATTACATTAAGTTAATTTATTTAACCAATGATCACTTTATTGTATGTAAGAAACTAATATTCTCGAATAAATGCGTACAAATAACTTTATCCTGAAATAGGATTATTTATTTGTAGGAGTGCCTCAAGTTATTATTTTATGTTAAAATTATTTTTTTTAATTGACTATAAAACTACCAATAAAAAGATACCCTGAGCAAACAAACTGCGTGTGTAGAGAAGTAAAAATGTTTTGTGTACATGAAAATATGCGAATGTGACCAGGTTTTACATCGCGATTTTACAGTCATTGATGGTTTGCCTAACATTTTTGTCTTTAATTATTTTTTTTCTTTAAGTTTTAAATCTTTTCTCAAAGCATTTAAGGGAAATATCTGGGAAGCTTTCATTATATTTTATTTCTTTTATTATGATGTTAAGATATTGTAAGCATCACATAACACTTTTTACTTAATTTTAGACCTACATTTTGTTTTATGATAACAAAAAATGAAACAAATTGACTCGCTCAATCCTTTAAATGAATTCCTAATAAATAATTACTCTTTATAAATTGTTTTAGAAATTTTATCTGAGAAAGTGTCCAAAATCTTATATTTGATTGTAGGTTAGAGAAATGTGTGGTTTTGTAATAAATTTAATAAATTAATTAATAATAAAATAAAATTTCTGCTTAAAAGACTAATCGTTTAAAATACATTTTTTTTTTTAATTTTATTATTGGTTCGGTATTAACTATTATTACAATTAGTTCGATGTAACACGCTGCATTCACAATTGTATTTATTTTGTTAAAATGTTCAATTTTATACTATCTTTATTTAGTATTCTATTGCCTATTATATAAATGTAATATTGAAGTATGTCTGTGATAGGTTTAGCTTTTTAAAAGCATTGCAGTATTTTAAGATGCACGAATGTAATGGAACGTAAATATGTGTAATAACTGTTCGTCGTTATTATTTTGTTTAATTAATATTTGATAATAATACTGAATGGATATATTTATTTATATTTTTATAGAGTAGAAAATATTCCAATGTACGTCGTATGGCAAATAATATACTTACGCAATCATTCAAAAAAATTAAGTATTCAATTTAATAATGAATTTTTGCGGGCCTTAAATGTGAAGTGATGAAAAATCTAAAAAAATGTATAGCATCCTCCGCGGTAGAACATCACTAGTCATTCGACGATATATTGTTTTATGTTCTTCTATTGGATTAAATTATATTAAACTATCTATTTTTTATTTTTAAAACTACCACCACCAACATAGAAAATATGATATATAGAAAATATGTGTCATGCAAAAACTATTTTTTTTCTTTATTCTCTTGTTTCACTACTTTAGACGAGCTGTCTGTTTATGTTTGTATGCCACGATAAACGAGAGGTTGGGTGATCGGAATTCGAGTCAAGAGACCCGAGTTTGATCAGTCTCAGGTCATACCAACAGGTTTTTTTCCAAACTTATGTACGATTTATATCGGTGGCTTGGAAATAAAGAATTTTTTTTTCGAAAATTTCTTCACCAAAACTTGCCATTTTTTGGCAAGTGTGGCTTTGGACTTTATAACAGTTTTTTCTCTTTAATCTAATTTATAACAGTTAATTTACCCAAATAGGTTTGGTGAAATCTGTTATGTAACCCTGTCTTCTGTAAAGCGTCTAGCGATAGCAGAACCAGAAACCGTATTACTTTTGGTCTCATTCGACGTGAGTATCCCTCCGCATGTATTAAGCCATTGCTATGTTCAATGCTATACTTTCCGCAGTCACCTCGTACGACACCCACAAAAGAAAAGGGGTGGTTAGTTCTCACACTTACACAGCATGCTTTGCTCTACGTTTTATAAATAAATCGGACAGTACTCGCATAGAATTATTCAAGCACTTTCACAATAAAATAAAATTCTTCACGCCATTCCCAATACAGGGATAGACAGAGGTCTAAACAAGTCGATTCGGTGGAAGGTGGGTCCTTCCACCGAAGATATTTTTGGGACAACGTGACAGATGGTGAGCCCGTCGCCGATATCCAAGCCAACGATATAATTCGTACATAAGTTTTTTGAAAAAATCCATTGGTACGAGCCTGCCACCTTACATTCAACTCGGGTCTCTTGACTCGAATTCTGACCACCCAACCACTCTGCTATCGTTACTTTCACCATAACAATTAATATTGGCTTTGACAATCCGCTTGCCAACCATTGTGAATATGGTAGTCAGAGCTAGTTCAGTAAACTTAAAGGCCATTAAAACGTAAATAACATTATTTAATGAAGTTTATAAACTATTAAAGCAATAAAAAAATACTCAAAACAATAAGCAATGTAAGACTAACTTCATTATATTATTGCATACGTCGGTCAATTCTGCAATTGCAAATATATATTTGCGCAGTGCAAATATATATGTATAGAGTATGTTTGTAATCACAAAAAGGTGTTATATTTGTTATAAGGATTGCTGCGGCTATTGTTACTGTTTTATTCATATTTCACACAAAGTTCCATTTAGATTTATTAAAAAGTATCGAAATATATCGTATGAGTGAAACATTTGCTTTTATAATGTAAAACAAGTGCAGAGCTGGCAATCAAAAATTCGTTCTTAATTTTTTTTTAAACTCTATTTTGAAGAATCTTAGGTGTGGGTTTGTTTATTTTGATTTACATCAATTATCGGTAGACATTGTGGCTTTAAAGGATTTTCTTTTTGTCAACTCTTGCCTTACCCAAAGGAAGAAAGGTAGTGGTAAATTAATGCCACAGCAATTTAAATAGTTATACAGACAAATAAAAAAAACAATGAAATGTTATCCATGTTTATTGTACTAAAACTAGAAGTTGCAAGGAAACATGATGATCAACAAAGTATATTTTACAGAAAATTTGATAAATTGACTTTTTGGTAACAATCTTCAATGTTTTCAATGGCTCCATAAGAGTGTCCTTTCACAAGTAAAATAAATGGAATTTATTTTGTTTAATAAATTTCTTATGTCTCCGCATAAATAAAAAAACGATAAAAATGTAAATATAGCTTCGCTTCAGATGAAAAATAAAAACATATAAAAAGTATCAGAATAGTTTCCGAATAATTACTAAATATAGAATACCAATTAAATGCAAGGTGATAACAGAAAATGATTGAACATGAAAATTTACTCTTATAATAAAATTATCCCAACTAGCATGTCACAAACTGTTTAATTTTTTGTATGGAAAGGAAATGAGCTTTGTTTGTGATTAATTATATAGTTAAAAGAATGCCTAGAGCTAAAATTATTGTTATTTTACATTTGTCCAAACCTCGAAAAAATGTCTTAGAAATTCTAATTTAATTTCAATTTAAAGATAGTTAACATTATAATTAGATTACTGAAAGCATTCCTCAGAAATGCCATTGTAGTCTTTAACAAAAAGTGAGCACTTCTCAATGAACCTGCATTGCACTAGATCCTGAAGTTGAAAAATTTCAGACTATGAAGATATTTTGATGATATTACAGTATGTCCACAACCTGTTATGAATTACCTGTTCTTTACAAATACAACTTAATTTCCTTTCAGTAGAAATAAACATTGACTTGAATACAATCCTTATTACTTATGATTTATCACTTTTTTCACATTGATATCTGTGCAAAGATTAGGATTTGGGTTTTGGTTTTTCAATCATGTCCATTCGTTTTTGCATGTGGCACAGATCCATTTACTAAGGGAGCGGAAAGCTGCGGTTCTCTGATTGTCTTCTGTAAAACATGTGCATCTGCCGGCTCTATTCTTTTATAGTAATGTTCTTTCGTCTCCACAATTTCAAATCCAAATTTTTTATAGAAATCAATAGCTCCCTCATTATTCACTTGTACATGTCTACAACATAAAAATTTTATTTAAATATTTCAGATTCTGAGCAATATCTTCCAAAATTACTAGTTACATATTTGGTTCTGCCCTGCCCTAGAATATATGAGCAGCTTGTAATCTGATACAGTAATATACTCAAACAGTAAATAAAACACATGAAAAAATTTATATACATTAAAATACAAATACAAAGAGATGATGAGATGGCATTAAACTGGTGTGTATGGCACTTGACCATGGAGGTTGTTTTAACTGTACTGTTTTAATCCACAGCTGTCCCAGATGAAAGGTCTTTTTTTCATAAATTTCCTACATACACTAAATAATAAATAAATAAATATCTTCACGCAATTCCCAATACAGGGGTAGACAGAGGTTTAGTCTAGACAATTAAGTCCCTTTGACCCACCTTCCACCGAAGATATTTTCGAGACAATGTGACAGGTGGTGAGCCCGTCGCCGCCTTTATGTCCAAGCCAATGATGTAATTTGTACATAAGTTTTTTTGAAAAACCCATTGGCCTGCCACCTGGGGATTGAACTTGGGTCTCACAACTCGAAATTCCTACCCAACCACTCGGCTATCATGACTTACATTACTATTTAATACATGCACTGATCATGTAAATTATTTCCTACATGCACTGATCATAATTCAAGTGCATTTTGAAATATTCTAGAATATTTAAACAGACAAAGATCATTAAAACTTAAAGAACAGCAAGTATATTCCAAGGTTAAAAGAAGAGCAACAGCTTTAGTTAACAGGAAGGATTCATGTAATTAATACCTACCAATAACTCAAGGCTGTGTTAACTTGATATTAAAATGATTCTTGTTTTAAACATAATTATTGAAATGTCTTATATTTTATGAAATTATCATTTTCCCTTACCTTCGTTATAAAAATGCCAAACATAAATAACATAATCAGAAGTGTTGTTTACTTTTATTTTTATATATAATGGTTAGTGAGAATTATTGAATAGGTTAGTTTTAGAGTAATTAATACAATATATTGTACTTTAAAAATGTATATAAACATTTACCAAATCTATTTTTATGTCACTTAAAAATATTGCTTATACTTACAAGAAGATGCTGTCGAAATTGCCATCCTGTTCAACATATTTGAGCACATGTTCCACCATCAGTGTACCTATACCAAGTCTTCTGTATGGATATAAACAGCCCAGTGTCATTATATACAGCCTCCGTGAATTCTCAGATGTATCTATCCTACAGCACACTGCTCCAACCACAATATCATTGTAATAAGCTAACTTTGCCAGCTCTCCTGCTTCCAAAACATCTTTGTAAAATTTATCGGTGTAAGATACTGGAAATACAACCGTGTTCAATTTCTTCAGTTGTTTAATATTATGTGGTGTCACGTCGCCGAGTTCTATTTTAGATCTGAAAACCAAATATGTTCTATTAAGAACAAAACTATGTGAAGTCGATATAGACATGCTCCTACGGAAGCTTTGTCTTGTCATTATGCTTGACTGGAAAACGTAACTTTAGCTCGAAGCTATACATTACCTAGTCATTTTAATAACTATTTTACACTAAAAATTTAAAAACTAAGCTAACACAGTTATATCACACGAGATCACTCCCGCCATCTACCACATTAGCTAACTCGCTCGCACTTTACATTACACATGAAGAAATCAAGATTTTTCTACTCTAAGATTTGGAGTTTATGACATTTATAAGGAAATGTTGCCACATTAATAGTTCTCATACTCTATGAAACCTACAGATTAAAAAACACTCAGTCTTCCCTGTAACCAAGAACAGATGGTACTTGATATAGAAATAACAACTATAAATAATAATGAGTGATGACACCTACCTACGTTATACTGTTTACAGTACTACGAAGTTCGTACTACGAACTGGAATACTTTGGACCTGGAATACTACTGAGTACTGGAATATTTTTAATTGTGTGAAAAAAACTGTAAACTGAACTATAAAAATACTAATATAAAAATAATACAAGTGTATACTGGATTTTCAATTTCCAAATCTAACCTAAACTAATTATAAACAATGTTTTTATTATATTATTTTTAGTATCATTGTTGAACACACGCAAGACATGCAACTTTTGAAATCGGGTTAAAAACTCTGTAAATAATTACTATTATTAAAACTGTAATCAATAAAGACAGCTGCAACTGGCTATCAATCATATTTAACATTAATACTTATGCCAAACAACCACTTTATTTTTATTAAACTATTGTAATATACGTAAAATTTTAAACTATTTTAGACATGATCTATAAGGAGAAGGTTTATATCAGTGTGTATAGGCTAACTACATTTATGTCCATCGTTCTTTTACAAAAAAAAGAAACTCAAGAACTTACTAAATATAAATAATTTACTTTTACCCACATTTCAGTCGCAGGTTTGCTGGGAGAAATTTATTAAGAAATAAGCAGTACCTTTATACAAACGTTTTCCTTATATTATATTTCTTCTTTTATATTTGTATGTGCACAAAATATTAAATAAATAAATGAAGTTAGTAACAAAACAAACAACAATAAAATATCAATAATCTTGATTGAAATAAAATAAATGCATTGTATTACTTTTCTTTTTTATTCTTATCTTTGGTATATGAGCGGTGGTTTTATTAATTACACTAATCACTAAAATGTTGAAGTAATGCATTCGCCCAGAGCTTAATCTTCTTCCTTAACATGGTCCTTTTACTTTCCACGTCTTACTACTCAAACTCCTCCTCCTCCCTCTTCTTACTCTACTCAAACCCTAAATAACTATTTTTTGTTAAACAATAATAATTGAACTATATTTTGTAAGCTATATTACATAAAGACACTGTAAACAGAAAATTTGCTAGTATCATATTAGTTAAAATTATTTAAATCTATTAGTCTATAACTAATTACACTTACAAGCTTTAACTTTATGAGAATAGCGACTAAATTAGCCCGCAAAAATTATTTCGCTTTGTTCAATTTCCTTAATAAAGCATTACAAGCAAAATTATCCTATGTAACATAAATAAATATATAAATAAATAAATATCTTCACGCAATTCCCAATACAGGGGTAGACAGAGGTCAAGACAATTAAGTCCCTTTGACCCACCTTCCACCGAAGATATTTTCGGGACAACGTGACAGGTGGTGAGCCCGTCGCCGCCTTGATGTCCAAGCCAACGATGAAATTCGTACATAAGTTTATGAAAAACTCATTGGTACTGCCACCTGGGGATCGAACTCGGGTCTCTCGACTCGAAATTCCGACCACCCAGCAACTCGGCTATCGTGACTACTTATAAATAAATATCTTCATGCATTTCCCAATAAATGTTATAAAAATGATGAAATTAAATAATCTGTTGTAAAACAAAACAGTTATAACATAGTACCTGTTGTATGCTACATACCCTGACGGGACAAAAGCACAGTTTAACTATTTAAAAATTATGCAGGGATTGCCTTTAGATTCTTAGTGTTAATTTAAAAATCTTGTTGTATAATGTATAATGAACATATGTGTTTAACTGTACTAATTCATGGTTACAAACACATTAAAAATAAATTGATGTTCTTTTTTTAAATACATGTCAAACGAAAGTCGTTTACAAACATTGAAAATATATTTCATACAAATTTGTCATAAATTATTATATTTAGTAATATCATAGGAAAGAAAAATATGTTGGGAAGGTTAAAATACGGTCAGCTTCATCTAAGAAATGTTTTGTTTCAAAGTAGGTTATTTACGAAGAAAAATACAAGATTTCAAACTGTTAAATCTTTAGAGGCTAACGTCGCAAATGTTCAAACCAAAGATGCAAATTCTTCCCTTTCTGTCACTCCAAGTGATGAAGAATTGATCAGCGACCTATTTCCAACACAAAAAATTGTACCAATGATATTAAATAATAAAGAGCCTGTTGTTTTGTCATTTGATGAAGTGCCAGGGCCAAAATCGTTAAAATATTTGGCAAATTTTCGCCAATATATTTCCGAAATAGGAACTCAGGTTACTGCTGTTGTCTTAAGAGTTGGTCTGAATATTGGTGAGCAAATAAATATTTGTGTTAATTTTAGAATTTTATATTTTAGTATTTAAGTGTAAATCTAAATTTAGAAAATAGTAATAAATATGGTTCTATTAGTCTAAATTTTGTATTTTACGGAAATTTTTCTTCACGTCAGTTTTGATACTTCACGCAATTCCCAATGCAGGGGTAGACAGAGGTCAAGTCTAGTCAATTAAGTCTTTTTGACCCACCTTCCACCGAAGATATTTTCGGGACAACGTGACAGGTGGTGAGCCCGTCGCCGTCTTTATGTCCAAGCCAACGATGAAATTCGTACATAAGTTTTTGAAAAACTCATTGGTACTGCCACCTGGGGATCGAACTCGGGTCTCTCGATTCGAAATTCCGACCACCCAACAACTTGGCTATCGTGACTTTACTACAGTTTTGATACAGATTGTTTATAGGTATCGTAGAATAAAATCAATAACAAAAACATCGTAGACATAGAAAACAGATCATATTTAAAATATTATTCCATAATTGGCATATCATGATGTTTGAAGGTGGATATCTAGACAGAAAGAAACGTACGAAAGGTTTTGCTATACTGTTTGACGAATATGGACCGGTGGTGCGTTTTGTAAGTCCAGTGGGAGGAGACGTTGTGCTTATCAATCGGCCAGATCATATTCAAAAGGTTTACACAATGGAAGGAGAACACCCAGTCAGATCTGCTTTGGACTCGTTAGAAAAGTATAGATCTGAACATAGATGCCACGCTTATGGAGGAATTTACACTGTGTAAGTAGGTACCGATAATTGTGTGGAAATGTATGTGTTATAAAAGTTTGTTGACTAGGAATCGAAAAAAAACCTGGGCAGGAAAATATATGCTACTTAACATCATTGTAACAGCTTATAAAAGTCCACTGCAGGATATAGGCCTCTCCATTGGTTTGTCATAATTACGACACTTGACAAGCGGATTGGCGATTGAAGGACCAGAGGCACCGCACCTTAGACGCTGCTGCTCGTTACTGGTCTATTATCTGTCGGTATCCAATTTAAATTTTAAAGGCTCTTTCTCTATCGTCATCTACAGGAAGAAAGGGGTGGTACCACGAAACCTCACAGCAAAGGGAAAAAATTTAAAATTTGGCACTTCTATGCCCTGCCGCCGTTTTCTTCGTCTGCACACTTGAGTCCAGAGTTAAATAAAATAATTTACATGGCACACTGCCGCTATCCTTGCAATAAAGTTTAGGTGCTGCTTCCCATTGTTTTTCGCCACTTTTCTATATTCTTTTATTCACATGGATTCAATTTCATCACCAAGCTAAGACCTGTCTGTTGGTAAAAGCTCGGAATACAGGACAAACTACTTTGAGAACTTTTTCAATAAAATATCAAATTGTTATAATCACTATTAGTCTCGCCGGCTCTGTTATACAATTTGCGGCACGGCGAAAAACTTGTAGTTTTATGTGTTTGAGGAATAGATATAAAATGGTCTTCGTCTGCCTGCGGATTAAGTGCCCAATATGTATCATAATAATGTTAGAACAATCACACATCAATTAGTTCCAAAACAAGATTCCCATGTCTTGGTAACTGGATGGTGATGGCATATACATACATAAATATATGTAAGGCATGGCATACATATACATGTATTAAGCTTGGAAGGCAAGGTCAAGGTAAATTCATAGCACAATTTTTATCCGTATTAGCCACGGGCCAGAGTGGATACGGCGTAGATCAGTGGTGGACATTCCCTTACAAAATGCAATAGCACAACATATGCAGGGCATATGCGATGCTTGTAACAGGTTGACATTGAAATTGTACAACTTAAGAAACTACCAAGATGAAGTTCCGAAGGACCTGGATAAGGAGTTAAATAAATGGGCGTTTGATTGTATGGGTAAGTATTATACTATAGCTCTTTAAGAGCCACTAAAACCTTATGGCAATAATTAATATTAAATACGTATAACTATGAAATATTAGTAAATGTTCCGATACGCTCAGTAGCCTCCTCCCGCGATACGAAATCAAGACCAGACGGGCGCCTTTTAACACTTTTCAAGCCATCTCTTACCGCCAATATTTCATGGTAGACCTAAATCAATCAGTTTTTTACGCATTATCGGGATAGGATTCTAGAGGAAAGATATATGCCTACTTCATACAATACTTCAATAGATTATATGTCCTTATCTTTATATTTGATATGACCCTCAGTCGATGTTGTTCCGATGTAAAGATTATAGAGAGTGGTTATGATAATTTTATGGGTTCTGAAGAAATTCAACGCAGAAGTCGCAACGTATTTCAAACCTAGTTGGAACGTGTTCAGTCATGTTTTGACCACCAGTTCTCTGATAGTCTTCAGGTTTATTAAGAAAATATCTCAACCTTCTTTACTTTATCTTCCAAGCCTATAATGATCCACGGCTGGACATTGGCCACACCCATAAGGAAAAAAATATCTTCAAGCTTCATTCCCAATACAGGGATAGACAGAGGTCTTAGTCTAGACATTTAAGGCTCTTTGACCCACCTCCCACCGAAGATATTTTGGGACAACGTGAAAGGTGCTGAGCCCGTCGCCGTCATTATGTCTTAGCCACCGATATGAATCGTACATAGGTTTTTGAAAAAATAACCATTAGCACCTAACCACTCGGCTATCATGACTACCCTTAAGGAAGACTTACTGTAATCGGCACTTTCAAATAGCAAATTGGCGATCCCAACACCACCTCGCAACCTAAACACTGCTGCCTATCATACTGTTTTTAACACGCTTTTATTAGCTTCACCTGTATGTTATGTAACCGAATTTTTGGGCGCGATTTTGACCCACTTTAAACGGCCAGATTTCGTTCAAGCTTTGTAGATTTATCGTGGACCGATGAAAATACACTAATTGGATAAAAAAAACTAATAAGTAAAAAATAAATAATAGTTTTAAAAAAACTTTTTGCAGAAAACCGAACTAAAAAATAGAAAATAGATTTAAATTAAGAATAGCGTTAAAAATTTCGATAAATATAAATTAAAATTGTGTGAATAAAATTTTTTTAAAAAAGCGTGTTGTGCAAGGTGTATCGTTATATTTTATTGACAGATATGAGTAGTGATTATCATTTTGATAATACCTTAAAAAGCACCCCACGCTTTTTTAAAATAAAATATTTTTTTTTATTCACACTTATTAATTTATATTAATTGAAATTTTTAACGCAATTAAAATTTATATATATCATTAAAATTTATATTAAAATTTATTTTCTATTTTTTAGTTCGGTTTCTATAAAAAGCGTATTTTTTAGTTTTTTTTACTAGTTTATCCATATTACCCTTTCGTTCTCTTCTGTGGAACGAAAAGGTTAGTGGTTTCTATTGTGAGATGGTTATGCTACCACCTTCTAGTAGTTATTATGATTTATAAGGATTTCGTCAATTCTTACGTCACACACCAAATGAGTTCGAGTATTACATTTGAGAAAAATTCACTACCCATTAACTGAAAGAATTTACTAAACCCAGATACGATTCGCGGTGGTTGAGTTTAATATAAAATAATAGGGAATAATGAAGTGATAAAGCACATCCTTTAATTTATTTTTACGCAAAAACTTCGGCATAGAGATTATATAAAAAAATTCTTAAATAGAAAACAGTATTGCGTAAAAATTTGTATTCAATCGACTCGACTCGACTATTAAGGAAGATGATTTTTTTATAATGTATATAGTATAATATATAATTTTAAAAGAACAAAATTTATTTTATGTGTAATTGATACATTATTTTTTTTATATAAAAGGGAGGCAAACGAGCAGGTGGCTCACGTGATGGTAAGTGATTACCGCTGCCCATGAACACCATAAATTAATGAATTTATGTAAAAAATAAATAATGTGATATATTGTTGAATTATTAAAAGAGCATAAAAAACTAAATTTAATAAATAATTGATAAATTGTTTGCATTCATAGGTCTTATTATTTTTTCGAAAGAATTTGGGATGATAGATACAGAATTAATAACCAGTCAGTGCGACGTTTCGTGGCTGTTTCATAGTTTGGAGAAGGCCACCGAGGCTATCGGCAAGTGCGAATCTGGATTGCGTATGTGGAAATTATTCAGTACTCCAGCTTGGTATTCTTTAGTCAAGCACTGCGACAATTTAGACAAGTAAGTTTTTTATTCAAATTCCTTACGCAATTCCCAATGCAGAGGAAGGCAGAGGTCTAGTCTAGACGAGTAAGTCCCTTTAACGCACCTTCCACCGTAGATATTTTCGGGACAACGTGACAGGTGGTAAGCCCATCGCCGTCTTTATGAACAACAAGCCAATGATATAATTCGTACATAAGTTTTTTGAAAACAACCATTGGGGATCGAACTCGGGTCTCTTGAGTCGAAATTCAGATCATCCAACCGCTCTGCTATCGTGACACAAACACAAATAATGATATTCAAAGGACTATCTATTAGGGTGGTGGAAAAATACAAAAAGGATATTAAGTGCAGGTTTGCATGATATGCTGGGCCAGTAAAGCTACCACTTTTAAAGCATACTGCCAGTCCTCTTATACGTGCAGCCTGTGGGTTAGCTATACTCAGCAAAGAATCAAATAGTAGGTACTATTCGAACCCACTAGTTCGGTGCGGCTAATGCCTTAAGTACCTATATTATATATTCTTAGGATTTTTAACGAACGAATTAAATGATTTTTTAACGATCAACTTATTTCTAACCAGACTAAATAAATGTATTCTTCACGCTTTTCCCATTACCGTTTTAGTCAGAGGTCTAGACAGTTTAATTCTTTTGACCCACATTTCACCGGAACTTATTTGGGGCACCGTGGCAGGTGGCCTTTTTTTAATTTATTAATTTAATTAAAGTGCCGCAGACCATGTTGCCCTAGTCAGCTAGTATATTTTTAAATTTGCTTCGGTCCAAGTAAATTTTCTGGATGCTTAATTTTAAAATGAAATGAGTCTTACCATTGCACATATGTTATTAGTCGGCTGTGAAAGAATAACAATGGTGATCAGTATCGCTATTCGGCTGAGTCACAGACCTTTTTGTCTCTCAATTTTGTTATTTTTATTTTCTATAAGCATTTTTATGTGCTTTGCATTTGTGATTTATTGAGACAAATAAAGAATTATTATTATAACTAAACACATACTCTTTTTTGCAGTCTTATTGGCAAACATATTTTGGAAGTAGAACAACGTATTACATTATGCAGCGAAAAAGATAATGTTATAAGTATATTGACTCATTTTAAATTTGTTACCATATATATATTTTTACTAGCTATTAGAAATTGAATAAAGTTTAACATGAAATTATTTATTAGGTGCAAATCCTTTGATTGGGGCAATGTTGCTCGGAGAAGATAAAATGAGCATTGAGGATGTAGCGACCGTGTTAATGGATATGCTTCTGATTGGTGTAAACACGGTAATGAATTATCATAATTATATGTTTCAATTCCAACTTTAAATTTATCGCATTAACGACAATTTAGTCATGTGAGTTCATGTATATGTATATCAAAGATAGCTTTTTTTTATTTATAAGCGTGTAAACCTCATGGTTATTAACCGTGTTTATAATTTTACTGTAATTAAGACGTAAAAGGTGCAAATAACGAGGTGTTCGCTGCTAAAATTAAAATAATGAACACCAAAATTATTTTTCATTATGAAAAGAAAAAAAATCTAAAAAATGTTCCGTACAAGTTTTCGAATTATTTTCGTCTTCATACTTTTGAGTATAATATATCATTTGACTGCTTAGTTAAAAACAAGTTCCACTCTTGTAACGCGAAAACTTGACGCACCGAGTTCCAAAAGGAATACGTGCTTATCTTTAGGGTACAGACTGCGTAACAAGACGTCGCAGGTTCAAGCTAGCCATTTGCCTATTGTTATGAATCATTCCAGATCTCCAAGTAAAATCATCGAAGCTTTAGTAGAGAAACAGGAATATTAGAAAAAATATTAACATTGGCCTTTAACTTTTGTTAATACATCAACTATTTGCTCACGCAGGTTGCTTCTACAATGTCATTTCTGCTGTACTTTATTGCAAAACATCAAAGAGCTCAGAGGGCGTTGTACCACGAAATAGAAAACATAACACCCGAATTAAAAATGGATAAATATAAAATTAAAGAAAACACACCTTATCTTCAAGCTTGTATTAAAGAAACGCTAAGGTAGTCAAGCAATTTTTGATTAAAATTTAAAGTTTCTAAATATACTCGTGAAGCAATATTAAAATTTACTTTATTTCAGATTAGCACCACCAATTCCTTTACTCACAAGGGTTCTACCAAGGAACATAGTTTTGGATAAATACAAGTAAGAGATACATACCTTGTGATACCTTTGAATAAAATGCCCGAAAACAATGGCTTTTTACTTATTTTTTCAGTTTCAGAGACTAGTTTTTTGCATGATGTTTTTGACATTTTTGAACCCAACTATCTAAACATATCGAATCTAATGTAATAATTGTTCTTAGCGTCCTTTATAATTTTGACGGGAAATTTCTTTTGCTACGTTAGTGAATTCTTTCGATAGAAAATAAACCTTTTTTTCCTGTGTTGACTGTTATACCTACACGTTAACTCATTGATCTAATTTCGTTCTGCAATTTTGTATGTTTCTTCAATATTAGTGGATTTTTAACCTTGTTAGAGCCAAGCGGCAGCATTTGCTGCTGCATGAATCACCTTCGTTTTCCTTTCGAAATGGTTGCCTCGCTCTATTTCGGTAGACTTCGTTAGTGTTTTACGACACCAATGGGAAGACAAGGAATGATGGTTCTTACGCCGATAACCCGTCTTTTATTCGATAGTTACTAAAACGAAGAATTTAAACTATTGAGTATATAATATACATGTTAAATTCACAGCATTCCTCGCGGTACACTTATCATGATGTCGATACAAGACGCTGCGCTAAAGGAGAATAATTACGACGACGCCGCCAAGTTTTATCCAGAGAGATGGCTAAACTCGGAGTCCAAAAACATTCATGCGTTTGCTTCGATATCTTTTGGCTATGGAGCGCGAAAATGTCTAGGGCAAAATATTGCCGAAATAATGATATCTATTCTTACTATCAAGGTAACCAATTTGAATCACATTTGTTGTGTCCTTTTAGATGTTTGGATGTTCTAGTGGTCGGTGGATTTGTTCTGTTGGTATTCTGAAGGTGAACAGACTCCGATAAAATGGTAAAGTGTGTTCTTGGCCACGTTCAAGTTCGCGCAAAAGCTAACTATCGCAACTGCTCCCATGCGTGTTGCGCGTGCGCACTGTGCTAGCTTTGCGTGAGTTGCGCCAAACAGGCGCATCAAACAATTGCAGTAACTGTATGCGTGTAGCGTACAACTAGCTTGTGAACGAGTCGCGAGGGGCGAAGTTGTCACATGTGTACAGCCTAATAACAAAATCAAATACTTTTTGCTAAGCATTAGCCAGTTAACTTCAGCGTAACGTTTTATGGATAACCTGAAAGTAAATGATTACCGAGGTCCATATATTGTTGCAAAATCAGAGGGCCCATCCCTCTGATTTTGCAACAATATATGGACCTCTACTACTTAGTCTACTTCTAAGGGGAAGAAACTGCCCCTTATGTCAAGAGCATTATGATTTATCATGCTCTAACAACCCTTTACTTAGGATTCATTAACCAACTGATTAGAGATGTCCATAAAGTACTTTTAACCAGATAAAATAAATGTTAAGATGGCTAAGTAGGATAGGTCTAGATAGTGTAGTCCTTCCGGACTGTTTTCACGAAAGTGGTTCAAAAGGACTTAATTGTCTAGACTAGACCTCTGTCTACCCCTGTATTGGGAATAGCGTGAAGATATTTATTTTTTTAAATATTTGCTCGTTTTGGTGTGCGTGGTTGCTAAGTCTGTCTTTTATCTATTGAAAAATCAAGCCATATAAATATATGATTAAAGATTAAATTATTTGAAAATTGTTAATTTGTATCCACCTTTGAATTGTACCTAGTACCTACTTCACTTCAAACAAGATTGCATAAATCCAAACAATTTGTCAGTTGGGTTCAAATCCTTGATTATAGTAGCTATGTAGCATAGTATGAGCATAATTAAATAATATTCTAACTTTTCAGGTTTTATTAAATAATTAAATAGTATAAGCTTAATTAAATAATATGATATTGTAACTTTTCAGGTTTTACAGAAATATAAGCTTGAATACCATTATGGTGATATAGAACCTACACGAAGTTTCATTGCCAAACCAAACAAACCACTGAAAATAAGATTTATTGACAGAGTGTAATAAAGTTTAACATCACCATTGTTCAATTAGGAGGAATAATTATTTGATTAAATAATTTAAGGTTTAAAATTTATGATTTTTGCATAAGTATGCTTTAATAAAACAATATTTAATGAAACATTTTTATTCTATAAACATATCTATAAATTAACTAAAGATTGTCATGTATGAAAATTAAGTAACACACTAACAACAAAAATAGTTTATATTGGCAAAAACTTTATACAACTCAATAATGTCTACAATAGTTTCTGCGAAAATTGAGAATATAAAATAAGGATGTTCTGTTGTTTCTGAAGACAGTTGAAATTTTATAATTACCCATGAGCTGATGGTTGAAGCCACAATACTCCTTAACTCATCTAGGTAATAGATGTTGTAATAGATGCTATTACAACACCTATTACCTAGAAAATGAGTAATATGAATGACTAGAAACGAGAGTATGTTTAGTAATTTCCATGGACTGATCAGTTAGTTTTCTCCTATTGTACTTACACCATTATCAACATTGTGTTCATATATCATTATATCATCACTGAATTGGCAAAGTTTTTGCCATCAAATAATAAAATTTTTACTAAATACATAAATTTATCTATGCCAATAAATAAAATTGTTATTGCAAAATTGCTAGTTTTTTCTAAAAACCACATGAATATATACAGTGCTTATTATGAAAAAAAAAAATCAGTTTTCTGGCTATTATCCAACACAATTGGAATGAGTTTGATGAGCACCAATTACCACCAGCAGACTGGTAACATGCAAAAATTATAGAGTAAGTTAATGACAGAAAGTACTAAAAACAAGAAATTACCTTCTTACAAATTCTTCAGTTCTTTCTTCTTCTCTCATCTTCTAAGAAGATTTTGTACATTTCTATATAACAACAGTACTTATTCACTCTTTAGTTAGCATAAAAAGTGTATTAAAATTGAGTGTAATAATAGAATATTCCAATTAATTAATAATTGAGCAAAAATTAAAAAAAAAAATGTTTATTACAAATAATCTAAACCATTGGATATCTGGAAGATAAAAGCTAAAGTTTAAGAAGATAACTTTTGTGTGTGACAGTTGATAGGAATCTAACTCAAAAACAAGTGACTTATCAATACCCTTTACACTTTAGTTAAAACTCAAGTTTCAAAACCCACCCACTTAGAATATATAGCAGTAATTTATTTAAGATTGTAATATAAAGTTATATTCCAAGAAAGGTGATCTAAAGAAAATATTCCTACTGGCAATAATAAAATATGTAATTTAATTTAGTATTCCTACTTCATTATATTGTTGACAATGTTTCTATATTTTTGTTATATTCTCTTATTATATTATTTTTGCTATTCTCTATGTATGCAGAAGTTTCAGTTATATAAACAAAATAGAATTCAATCTTTTATTGTAAAGAAAAACTTGACTAACCATAAAAATAATAGACTATGTATCATTCTTCGTGTGTTGATATTGTTATAAGATATGAAGAGATAAGAAATGGTATAAAACATACTATGATTTTTATAAGCTAAAAAAAATTACACCAGTAATAATTACAAAACACCTTATTATATAAAATGTTTAACAAAGCCATGGCTTTGAAGTAGCAAGGCCAAATAAAATCATTTTAAATTTTCATCTCTGTCTTCTTGATGTAAATATATTTAAATACTTCCCTCTTGTCATTTCTTTAGCCTCTTCAAGCCCAAGTTGGTAAGCCAGATCATGAAGTCTTTTGACTTCCATTATGAGGCCACTGGTTGATAGTGATCCTAGCTCTGTAATATTTAGGATTTATTAATGTTTGTGTTTAAATGCTTATGATGGTTTTTATTAAGTGCAATAGAACTATATAAGACCATATCTCGACTTTTACATCAATGTTTTAATCTTAGATTACTAGATATATCATCTAGTAATCATTAGATCAAATGATTAAAAATCAAAGATTAAAACATTGATGTGTCCTTAAAATAATTTTTGACTTATAAAATAAAAAGGATAATATTTAAAAAGAAAACTCACGTTGCATATAGTTGTAATCATCTTTGGTAAGTCCTTTCCAAGACGGAGGAGATTGGTTGGCATTCTGCAAATTCGCGAACTCTGACACGCCAGGAACTGCAAAGGAATCGTTTGAACGATGTGAATCTTGATCGGAATTAGAAAAATTACTATTCCCATCACCCATTTTGAATTAAATGTTTAAAATGCAGTCGTTATAACCGAAATGCCGAAATATGTAAGACGTAATGGTGGACGGAATGACAACATTATGAATGAAACGTAAATCGCGGGGATTTTTGAAATTCCATCAGATCCAGCCTTACACAGATTTATGGCTTTCTTATGATTATAAACTTACTTTGCTCTGGCCATAGCTCTGGTGAAGCTCGATCAAGTTTTTCCATACTAAGAAGGCTTTCTTCCAAGGATGTCAAAGGAATATCTTCAGATGTTGCTTGCCCTGAAATAAAACCATGTAACAGAATATTGTTTCACTGCAAGACTAAATTAATTTTTATTGGAAATAAACACTACAATAATTTTATTTTTAATTTATGATTTACATATACACAATTATCAGAACTTTACCATCGTTATCAATAGTATTTATAGTTGGTTTCGCGGCCATTTTCTAATTTCCGAATTGAAGAATTTGAGTTAAAGCCATAGATAATAAACACTTAAATCACAGATAAACTATAACTATATATGATAAAATATAATACTTTGGAATATATAGGTAATCTAAATATATTTGAAAAATAAGAAATTAACAATGTGTACATTCACATTGTTTATTTATATTGTTCGATTTTATTATTATTATTATTCCTTCACGCATAGTTCCTGACAGGGTAGCCGGAGAGAACATTTCGACAAGTCTCACGATGCTTACACATCTCTTGTTTTTTCAAATTCATCTTTTATACACACACATGTAGGTATCCGAGTACTCTTAAACCTCCCCTCTTCGATCAATTGAATCTTTTTGAAAATAATTTTCGAGATTTGTTTATATATGAAGGTGTTATGAGGTTTCAAACATTTTAAAAAATAAGAACATCCATGTGAATTAACTCTCCAACTTTTTAAGTCAGCTAATTAAAATAACAATTGTAGTAAATGCGGCTATTTCGGTTTTTAATTCAGCAAGCCACTATTATATTTAAGTTCTTGGGATAAATCATTTTACATAAAATTAAAGAAAGAAAATCTTTAGGAAGAATCCCTGACAGGGTTGCCACAGCCAATAGATCGCCGAGTGTTACGTTCCTTATATTCCTTTTGGCTTCTTTAAAATTTATAACTTTCTTCAAATATGCATGTATGTAATCGAGTACTCTTGACTTTCATCGGTGTCGAAAGTTATTCTCGACCTACCTCACTTTTATTGTTGATTTTCTAAATCACGTCTCCGATGCCGGCTAAAAGCGCTATAAAAATATATGTAAACTGTCCATAATAAAAAAATCCAGCGTATTTTAGGCTGAATTGGAATATTGCTGATAAGAAATATTTTATAGCCTTGTCTATAAAATATTTCTTAAACTTTACATACATACATACATATAATCACGCCTCTTTCCCGTAGGGGTAGGCAGAGACCACTTCTTTCCACTTGCTACGATCCTTACATACTTGTTTCGCTTCGTCCACTTTCATTATTCCCTTCATACATTCTCTTCGATTCAGGGTACTCTTGACCTGGCTTTTTTTCAGGACGTCCCTGATTTGGTCTCGAAACGTCCGCCTAGGTCTTCCCCTTCGTCAATCGTTCTACATTCAATCTCTCGACATGGCCAAACCATCTCAGCATACCTATATTAATTTTAGTCACTACATCTTCTTTCAGACCACAACGTTTCCTTATTTTACTATTCCTTATCCTGTCGCTCAGTTTAACTCCTAACATACTTCTTAATGCTATCATCTCTACTGCATTTACTCTGCTTTGATGTTTCTCTCGCCATACCCAACTTTCACTTCCGTACATGAGTGTCGGAGCCAAAACTCCCCAATGCACAGACAAACGAGCCTTGTTAGACACCATCCGACTGCTCATAAAGGAGTGCAAAGCTCCATTCACCAAGTTTCCTGCATTCACTCTTCTTTCAATATCATTATCACACTTTCCATCTCTTGTGAACTTTGAACCCAGATACACAAACTCATTCACATGTTTTTTTTTTTTTTTTTAACATTATAAGCTAGCGTTTAACTACAATCCCACCTGATGGTAAGTGGCGATGTAGTTTTTGTTGGTATGCACACTAGCTTAGAAAGAGCCTATTCACTCTTCTCTTGAAGACACCCACATTGTAATCGGACGGAAAGACTGATGCAGGCAAATTATTCCAGTCCTTTGCTGTACGCATTATGAACGACGAAGCAAAACGCTTCGTCCGAATGCAGGGTATATCGACAACAAAAGGATGGAGACCCGACGTGCGTCTTGTTGTCCGATGATGGAAAGGGAAGGGGAATTAACTCATGTAATTCCTTCGCACACTCTCCAAAATGTAACCTGTAGAACACCGAGAGACTGGCCACGCGACGTCTGTGTTCGAGACTGGACAAATTGGTAGTAACCAAGTCAGGATCACCGATTAGCCGCTTGGCCCGTCCCTCCACAGAGTCCAAGGCTGCCAGTTGATATTTAGGAGCTCCAGCCCATATGTGGCAGCAGTACTCTACAGCCGACCGGACCTGAGCTTTATATAGGGTCAGAAGCTGTCCCGGGTAAAGTAACGCCGCACTTTTGCAAGAACTCCCAATCTCCTTGCAGCGGCTTTAGCCTTAGACTCAATGAACCGCCCAAAGTTAAGCTTTGACGTGATTTCGACTCCTAGTAACTGGAGGCGGTCGGTGTATTCAGAGATACATTCTGAAATTTAGGAGCCAAGGTGAACTGGCTCCTTTTGGCAGAGAACAGACATGCTTGCGTTTTGGTGGCATTGAATCTCACAAGATTGGTATTGCCCCAGTTGGAAACTGCCTGTAATGTAAGATTCATACGCTCTACCATGGCCTCCCGAGCAGACTGTACTTGATCCTGTCTGGACTGAACACGCGCCAGATATCTCTCAGATCACCACAACTGTGCTGTCATCTGCATACCCAAAGAGACCGGGCTCGAGCAGGTCGTTTATGTGCAGCAGAAAGAGAGTTGCGGACAGAACAGACCCTTGAGGAACTCCGGCATTAATCGCCATAGCCTCCGATGAGCAGCCGTCAATAACGACTCGCAAAGACCGTTCCCGCAAAAAGTCTTCTATCCAGGCTATCAGTCCAGGGGATATACCATATAAAGGAAGCTTATTGATAAGGCTAGCATGCCAGACCCTGTCAAAAGCCTTCGAGACATCGAGCGAAACCGCGAGTGCTTCACCACTATTCTCGAGGCCTCACCCACAGATGTGTGACATACACTAGAAGGTTCCCAGTCGACCGATTTCGGCGAAACCCGTACTGTCGATCGCTAAGGAGATCGTTATGTTCTAGGTATGCCAAGAGGTGCGAGTTCAATATACGCTCCATAATCTTACAGAGTATGGAGGTAATTGAAATAGGTCGATAATTGACTGGGTCAACACGGCTACCTTTTTGGGCACAGGCTGCACGTTAGCAAGCTTCCAGGATTTGGGAACTATTCCCGTCTTCAAGGAGAGAGGCGATACAAGCGTGTCAGAACAGGAGACAACTCAGGTGCACAGGTCTTAAGCACTATGGCTGGAATACCATCAGGTCCACTGGCTTTGTTCACGTCCAGATGTCGCAACGTTTTGAGAACCTCTTTGTTAGTGATGTGGACCTCTGACATTGAAGTACCACAGGGAGGTAGGGAAGTTGGAACTGCGTTGCTTGTGTCCAGACGCGAGTTGCTGGCAAAGAGATTCGCGAACAGTTCTGCCTTCTCTTTTGCCGCATGAGCCAATGTCCCGTCGGGCTTAACCAGCGGAGGCAGTGAAGGTTTACAAAAACTCGCCTCGACCGCCCTGGCAAGAGACCAAAAGCTCTACTGCCAGATGGTTGAGCAGAGAGCTTCGTGCCAATATGCCTAATGCGGTCGAAACAGGCCTTCCGCAACACCTTTTGTAAGAACTCCCAATCTCCTTGCAGCGGCTTTAGCCTTAGACTCAATGAACCGCCCAAAGTTAAGCTTTGACGTGATTTCGACTCCTAGTAACTGGAGGCGGTCGGTGTATTCCAGAGATACATTCTGAAATTTAGGAGCCAAGGTGAACTGGCTCCTTTTGGCGGAGAACAGACACGCTTGCGTTTTGGTGGCATTGAATCTCACAAGATTGGTATTGCCCCAGTTGGAAACTGCCTGTAATGTAAGATTCATACGCTCTACCATGGCCTCCCGAGCAGACTGTACTTGATCCTGTCTGGACTGAACACGCGCCAGATATCTCTCAGATCACCACAACTGTGCTGTCATCTGCATACCCAAAGAGACCGGGCTCGAGCAGGTCGTTTATGTGCAGCAGAAAGAGAGTTGCGGACAGAACAGACCCTTGAGGAACTCCGGCATTAATCGCCATAGCCTCCGATGAGCAGCCGTCAATAACGACTCGCAAAGACCGTTCCCGCAAAAGTCTTCTATCAGGCTATCAGTCCAGGGGATATACCATATAAAGGAAGCTTATTGATAAGGCTAGCATGCCAGACCCTGTCAAAAGCCTTCGAGACATCGAGCGAAACCGCGAGTGCTTCACCATCTGGGAGAGGTTTAGCGATAAGGCGAAATTCCTCATTTCCCTCCCAGCATGGTCAGTCTTCTGGTATGGGAACAGCCAATCCTGGTGAGAGGCATTAAAGTCTCCCAGAAAGACTAATTGTGCGGAGGGTACCGATGCTGGGCCAAATCAGCGGCCTCACTTAGATATTCGAATAACCGAGTTGTCTCCTGGTCACCGCTGTGCGAACGGTAAACACATGCATAAACGATCTTATCGTCACCTGTGTCCACCAACACCCAAATGGTTGAAAAAGTGGGGTCTTCAAGGTGACGGAGACGCTGGCAGCAGATGTCATTGTTGACGTACACAGACTCCGGCCCGAAGGTGAAAGTTGTGCTCCAGCGAGAACCCTGGGTAGTCAAGGTACGCCACATCTAACGGACATCAATTTGCGTCTCCGTCCGAAAAAGTAGGTGCGGCTTCTCAGTCTCAAGATGGTGATGGACTGCGTTGAGATTTGAGTGCAATCCTCGGATGTTAGAGGTGCACTTTCAAGGAGAGGACGTGCAACCGCTGTTTAACCTTACTTTTCTTTTGGTACTTTTCATAAATGATAAGGAGTGAAAAGGGAAGGAAGATGGCAGTTGAACGAGGCGTTGCTTTGATGACCAACGACACGAAAAAATTTGTGTGCCTGTGGGAGCTTGATTTGGAGACTGCAGGGACATGAACCCCCAGAGATCGCCATCGGGTCCTCTCACCCGGTCGCTAACCGGCACGATGGAGCCACCCTGGGATTTTTCGCTAGTTGGCGGGGCAGCCTTTCATGAGTAGCTAGTTCACTAATTGGGCCCCTACTACCTGCGGTCGGCCAGCGGAGCACCGTGCTTCGGATCCGCTACCCTCCACAATCAAGCACCCGACACAGCAAAGTTGACGTGTCGTACCTGGTTCACATATGCAACGCAACTGTTCAGACCCAACTTCCATAAGGCTTCACCAAGCATCTTGCCGGAACACGTCCGAAGTCACTTGGCGGCAAGGCTTTGCTTAGGTGGGTGGTAACAAAGCCTGCGACCGAAGCCTACCACCGGAAGGGCTGCTCGTTTAGCACTACCCAGGGATACGTGTGAGAGTCAAGATTCAAGTATTTCTCACGGACGCGAGCAACATCATCCCCAATTGGACTGTTCAATTTGTTCATCACCAATCATAATATTGCAGTATGTCATGGCCTCATCTCTTTCAAATACCATCACTTTCGTCTTCTTTACATTCATCTTCATCCCCTTTCTAACAAAGCTCCACTCATAGCAGTAACCATCTCCTGCAACTCCTCGGCTGAAGACGCAAGTAATACTTGATCATCAGCATAGAAAACATTTGACGAGTAACTCATTCATTCTCAACCCATTTCATTCTCTTTTAAATCTGTCAAGCAATTGTCCATGAACAGATTAAACAGCCACAGTGATGCTACACATCCCTGTCTAATACCTTTTTCGATATTAAACCATTCAAAACCTCACCACTCTATCATAGGCCTTTTCTAGATCCACGAACGTTATAAAAGACCTTTTGGTTTTTAGCCAGACACTTTTCGGCTATGCACCGCAAGAAAAGACCTGATCCGTACACCCAATTTCCTTTCTAAATCCCTTGTGCATCCCATACTTTTCGTCCAGATGTCGCAACGTTTTGAGAACCTCTTTGTTAGTGATGTGGACCTCTGACATTGAAGTACCACAGGAGGTAGGAAGTTGGAACTGCGTTGCTTGTGTCCAGACGCGAGTTGCTGGCAAAGAGATTCGCGAACAGTTCTGCCTTCTCTTTTGCCGCATGAGCCAATGTCCCGTCGGGCTTAACCAGCGGAGGCAGTGAAGGTTTACAAAAACTCGCCTCGACCGCCCTGGCAAGAGACCAAAAGCTCTACTGCCAGATGGTTGAGCAGAGAGCTTCGTGCCAATATGCCTAATGCGGTCGAAACAGGCCTTCCGCAACACCTTTTGTAAGTCTTGGCGGCTTGATTAAAGGCTCTCTTCTTGGATCTGACATCCGGAGTTTTACGGTTTCGAGCGTCAACCCATGAGAGGTACGCCAAATGTTTAAGGTTTTCGGCTTGGGAACATTCGGCGCTGAACCATGGCCGAGCTTTGCCACCAACGGGTACATCAGCAAAGGAATAAAATATTCCATAGCTAAACATACCACGTCAGTTATAGCAACCGCGCATCTCGATGGATCTCCGGAAGAGAAGCAGACCTGCCGCCAAGGATAAGATGCAAAGAAGTGTCGCATCTCATCCCAATCTGCTGACTTGTATCGCCACACTCGCCTAGTACCATGTGGGTCGAGGGTCTGTTGGCATGTAAGACGATACAGATTTCACCAGACAGTGATCAGAGGTTCCTAGTGGAGAAGCCACCTCTACCTCATATCTGTCAGGATCAGTGGTCAGCAGGAGGTCTAGACAATTGGCTGTATGACCTTCAACGTCTGGCACCCTAGTAGCTTGCTTTACCATCTGGGAGAGGTTTAGCGATAAGGCGAAATTCCTCATTTCCTCCCAGCATGGTCAGTCTTCTGGTATGGGAACAGCCAATCCTGGTGAGAGGCATTAAAGTCTCCCAGAAAGACTAATTGTGCGGAGGGTACCGATGCTGGGCCAAATCAGCGGCCTCACTTAGATATTCGAATAACCGAGTTGTCTCCTGGTCACCGCTGTGCGAACGGTAAACACATGCATAAACGATCTTATCGTCACCTGTGTCCACCAACACCCAAATGGTTGAAAAAGTGGGGTCTTCAAGGTGACGGAGACGCTGGCAGCAGATGTCATTGTTGACGTACACACAGACTCCGGCCCGAAGGTGAAAGTTGTGCTCCAGCGAGAACCCTGGGTAGTCAAGGTACGCCACATCTAACGGACATCCAATTTGCGTCTCCGTCCGAAAAAGTAGGTGCGGCTTCTCAGTCTCAAGATGGTGATGGACTGCGTTGAGATTTGAGTGCAATCCTCGGATGTTAGAGAGGTGCACTTTCAAGGAGAGGACGTGCAACCGCTGTTTAACCTTACTTTTCTTTTGGTACTTTTCATAAATGATAAGGAGTGAAAGGGAAGGAAGATGGCAGTTGAACGAGGCGTTGCTTTGATGACCCAACGACACGAAAAAATTTGTGTGCCTGTGGGAGCTTGATTTGGAGACTGCGGGACGCCCGAACCCCCAGAGATCGCCATCGGGTCCTCTCACCCGGTCGCTAACCGGCACGATGGAGCCACCCTGGGATTTTCGCTAGTTGGCGGGGCAGCCTTTCATGAGTAGCTAGTTCACTAATTGGGCCCCCTACTACCTGCGGTCGGCCAGCGGAGCACCGTGCTTCGGATCCCGCTACCCTTCACAATCAAGCACCCGACACAGCAAAAGTTGACGTGTCGTACCCGGTTCACATATGCAACGCAACTGTTCAGACCCAACTTCCATAAGGCTTCACCAAGCATCTTGCCGGAACACGTCCGAAGTCACTTGGCGGCAAGGCTTTGCTTAGGTGGGTGGTAACTTAAAGCCTGCGACCGAAGCCTACCACCGGAAAGGGGAGCTGCTCGTTTAGCACTACCCAGGGGATACGTGTGAGAGTCAAGATTCAAGTATTTCTCACGGACGCGAGCAACATCATCCCCCGAAATTGGACTGTTCAATTTGTTCATCACCAATCATAATATTGCAGTATGTCATGGCCTCATCTCTTTCAAATACCATCACTTTCGTCTTCTTTACATTCATCTTCATCCCCTTTCTAACAAAAGCTCCACTCATAGCAGTAACCATCTCCTGCAACTCCTCGGCTGAAGACGCAAGTAATACTTGATCATCAGCATAGAGAAAACATTTGACGAGTAACTCATTCATTCTCAACCCATTTTCATTCTCTTTTAAATCTGTCAAGCAATTGTCCATGAACAGATTAAACAGCCACGGTGATGCTACACATCCCTGTCTAATACCTTTTTCGATATTAAACCATTCAAAACCTCACCACTCTATCATAGGCCTTTTCTAGATCCACGAACGTGCAAAAGACCTTTTGGTTTTTAGCCAGACACTTTTCGGCTATGCACCGCAAGGAAAAGACCTGATCCGTACACCCAATTTCCTTTGTAAATCCCGCTTGTGCATCCCATACTTTTTCGTCTGTTTCATTCACAACCCTTTCAATCAACACTTTCGTATACAATTTACCGACGACGCTGAGAAGGCTTATACCGCGGTAATTTACTCAGTCCTGCCGTGACCCTTTTCCCTTATATAATGGCACGATTACGGCTTTGCACCAGTCTCCCGGTACTTGCCCATTTCGCCAGCACAAATTGAAAAGGCGGTACAGCTGACTAGCCACTAAGCTCTGTCCAGTCCTCAGCATCTCGACGGTAATCCTATCATATCCGGCAGCCTTACCTAATCTCATACTTTTCAACGCTTTTACTAATTCATCCACGCTTATCTCACTTTCATCAACATTTATATTAACCATGGAAGGTGCCGGGTGTTGTACCTGCACTTCCTCTCTTTGAAATAAACATTCAAAGTACTCTTTCCATCTCTTTAACACATATTCTTCTCCTTTTATAATGCTCCCATCTTGACTCCTGATTGTATTCAGCTCCGAGGTAGAGGTTTTTCCTCTGGCTGTATTTACGGATTTCCAGAAAAACTTGATGTTTGACTGGAAATCTTCCGTGAGAATTCTATCAAAATCATCCTTTTGTTCTTCTTTCTTTCTAGTCACAACATCTTTTGCAGCTGATTTGAATCTTTTATACTTCTTCATCGCTTCCTTTATCTCGTCATTCGTCGCCTTTTGATGTTTTTGGTTAACTTTTGTTGCTAACCAATCCAACCACGCTTTCTTCTTTTCTTGCACAGCCTTTTGTACATCTTTATCCATCCAGACATTATACTTCTTTCGTCCTTTCCTTCGTTTAGCGACTCCGTATACCTCAACAGCAACATTCACGACTCCTTTCTTAAATGTCTCCCACAAATCTTCAATCACACATATCTCTTCTATGCCTTTAAAACTTTCTATCAGTCTCTACATAGTCGTCTTTCTTATCTTTTTCTTAGAGATTTTCCACTTTTATTCCGTCCAAAACACTCGTAGGCTCAGCTCCTCGGTGTCGCCATCGTTTAAAGAGGCCATGTATTCGGGCTATGACCAGGAAGTGGTCTGTGTCAAGGCCTACACCGCGGTATGCTCGAGTGTCTAGCAGTTTCTTCCTCAATCTTTCATCCACAATAACAAAATCAATCATACTTCTAGACTCACCCATGGACCCATGGATCTTCTCAAACATTGTATTAGCCACGCACAGATTCCATTTCAAGCATACTTCAAGTAGGCTTCTCCCATTTTCGTTCACCCTCTCGTCCCCCATCCTTCATACCCATCACGCTTTACTCCAACCCACCCATTAAAGTCCCCTAACATTACGATCCGTTCATTTTCTCCTCATTTATTGAAGACCTCTCTCATGCTATCCCAAAATTCCTCTCTCTCTTTCTCTTATTGGGCTTTTAATGACCGACCTCTGCGCAGATCCGTTGGTGCATAGACCCCAAGGATAAACAAGCGGGTGAGTCTAACTTTTAACCTAACTCAGAGGAGTCTTGGGCTTACACATTCATACTCTATCACAAATTCAACTATTCGAGAGGAAAGAATCACACCAACTCCCTGACAGCCTCGGCTGGTTTGGGGGACTCCCGACCAGTATGCCGTGTAGGAACCATGAACCGTGGTGTCACATCCTTTCCTCTTGGTTTCGTTCACGCACAGGATATCTATAAATCGTTCATCCTTCATCTGACATACTTCATCTACCTTACCATCCATTCCTCCTCTTACATTCAACGTAGCGCAGCGGCTCTCCATGGGCCGCTTTTCGCTCCCACGAGATACGAGACGTGATGGGTGGCGAACCACATCGCCGCCATTTTGGTAAGTAAAATTCACCATTGCGTTCCCACGAGTAGCAAGGGAAAGGTTTGTCCACCCCAGCAGAGCCCCGCATGCCAGGGTAAGGCTAGCCTAATTCTGGGTCGCCCGGTCCCAGGGCAGTGTGGCACGCTAACGACTACGCTTGCCCCTAAATTCCTCCAGTGGCTGCTGAAAAACTGCACTAAAAATTACATCGGCTCATAATCTTGCAATAACTCCGAACTAATGACAAAGCTGACGTGACAAGTAATGTAGCCCATAGCACCCTGCAAATTGCTTCATTCTGACATTACATCTAATTTCTCCCTCTTATGTAGTTAAAAGACCGCCCGGTCCACAGTCACAAATGAAATAAAACATCTCAAGAAATCTTTTAGATTTTTCTTTTTTTTAAACTTCCATCTCATAGATTTGTGTTTTTTTCCTGTGTGGGTAGTAGCAACATAAACACGTAAAAAGTTCGTTCGTTATAATTATTGGATTAAATTTGGTTTTTTTCAATATATGTGTACAATTTATGAGTTAATTTAGCTGTTAAGCCCACCTGCATTCACTGGTAATAACTTCTCCACTTCACAACCACAATTAAGAAATTTACATTCAAGCAATAACAGTCAAAATGGATATGCAACTTGTCTACAATATTGATAAACTGGAGAAACTTTTTGGCACATGTATGCATGAGTACGAAGAAAAGCTACAAAAACTTGCTACCGGTGCTGGTTCCATACACCCTGACATCTCATCACTATCTCGAGAGTTTTCCGATTTCAAATCCTTTGTTTGGCAAACTCTATCAACTATGAAGATGCAAATTGAACTTCTTACCCAAGGTTTAGACAGACATGAGACTGCTATGAGGAGGAAAGTGCTTCTTCTTCATGGGATTACTGAGAAACCTGGCGAGAAAATACATGATGTAGTCCTTAAAGTGATAACTACCCAGTTGAAGTTATCCGAAGTTACTCAAGATCATTTATATGTATGTCATCGGCTAGGATCTGTATATACTGTTGGTCTATGGTATTTTCTCTTGTAGTTAAAAGTGTATTAATTGACATTATTTTATTTTGCTCGTAGTTTTGTTGTATTATTATTTAGTATAGTATTTTTTTTACTGTATTTGCATATTTGTAACCCCTTTCCTTTGTACTTGTAGTCTTGTTTGATCTAATTTATTTTCGTTTAATAGTTTACTTACAATATATACACATTTCTTCCACTACACCAGTGAGTGTTGGGTTTAGCTGATATAAGCCGTTTTTTTTTCTTTTTATTATTTTATGTTTGTGTATATATATATACATATTTTTAATATTTTAGTCATAATTTTATATTTATTATAAATTAGTACATACATCGCAGAAATATGAATGATTTAGCTAATTTTAATGAAAGTTTTTTTTCCTGCTCGTCTTCAGACAGTTTTATGAGCGTGGATAGTGAATCCTCTGAAACATTGACTCTGCATGATCAATTATGCTCTCTCTTCACCCCTCACTCTGATAAATGATCTTAAAATAGCGCACATAAATGTACAAAGTGTTCCTAGTCACTACTCTGATCTTCTAGCATCCATTAATAGTAAGTACCTTGATGCACTTCTCATCTCTGAGACTTAAATCTAAACTTAAATAAACTAAAATAAACTTTAATCTTAAACCTTCTCTTCCGTCTACCCAGTTCGCCTTGCCTGGCTATATTCGTATCCGAAATGATCGAATCGGTAGAGGTTGTCGTGGTGTTGCCATCTACCTTCGCACCGATATTCAGTACAAAATCGTCAGTGCGTCTCCGTCTGCGTATTCTGGTTCTGCCGAATACTTATTCCTTGAAATATCTTTAAATAATTCATAAATTCTGCTTTCTGTATTTTACAGTCCCAATTTATCCATTGACTACTTTGACGATCTAGATAAAGTTTTCGCTGATCTCTGTCCTATATATGACCATGTAATATTAATGGGCGAAATTAATACTTGTCTGTTAAAAAATGATTCTCGTGCTTCTCGATTAACAACTCTCTTAAATTCTTTCAGCCTACAGCTCTTACCCCTTTCTGCCAAACATCATTTTCCTAATTGAATCCCCTCTCTTCTTGATCTGATGATCGTTTCATCGCCCAGTAATGTAATCTCTCATGGCCAAATAACTACTTCTTTTTCTTACCATGATCTGGTCTATCTTTCTTACCGCATTCGAACACCAAAACTCAAACCGCAATATCTTTTTCTTCATAAGGGCATAGACTTGGAGGCATTACAGCGTGATGCTGTCGCCATAGACTGGACTTCAATAGTAATAATGTTGATGAAAAGGTTAGTGGTTTCACGAAGATTGTATTAACTTTGTTTAACAAGCATGCACCGATCCGAAGTGTTAGAGTTAAGCGAAATCCTGCGCCGTGGCTCACTAGTGATATAAAGGAGCGTATGGCTCTTCGTGATAAAGCTAAAAGAAAGTATAAACGTTTTCCTTCTGATAGAAATTTAAATTGTTTTACGAAATCGCTGCAATCGTATGTGTAGAGATGCAAAGAGACGCTATTTCCATGATTCTCTCATTAATCGTAGCCCATCTGATGTGTGGAGATTTTTAAAGTCTAATGGTATCGGAAGGCCTCCTACAATTATATGTAGGGATATCGACATAAGAGATCTTAACAAGCATTTTTCCCAATCTTCCTCAGTCTTAGATCCTTATGTCAAGTCCTTAACGTTGCGTGCACTTTCCGACCTTCCGAAGCCATCTTCCACCTATTTCAATTTCACCTCTGTTTCAGAGGAATGTGTGAAGAAGTCTATTCTGTCGATCTCTTCAACATCAGCTGGCAGCGACAATATGTGCTCTAGAATGATAGTTTTAATTATGTCATCAGTACTTCCTGTTCTTACCCATATATTCAACTACCCTTTATCCACTTGTACCTTTCCTTTGGACTGGAAACAGGCACTTATCATACCACTTCCTAAAGTTTCCTCTCCTACTGTGATGTCCCATTTTAGGCCGATTTCTATTTTACCTTTTCTTTCTAAAGTTCTAGAGCACATTGTTCATACTCAACTATCCGACTTTCTATTTTCTAATTCACTTTTATGTCCTTTCCAATCTGGTTTCCGGCCCAGCCACAGTACTGTTACTGCCCTTCTTAAAGTAACTGATGATATTCGCTGGGCTATGGAAACAAATAAACTAACTATACTAGTGTTGCTAGATTTCAGCAACGCTTTTTCTTCTGTCGATTTTGATATCTTACTTGGAATACTTCAAACAATAAATATTTCTTCTAACTCTATAAAATGGTTTGATTCATATCTTCGGGGTCGCTCGCAGTGTGTTCGCATTGAGAATTCTTTTTCTGACTCTTGCGAACTTAACACCGGCGTGCCTCAGGGTGGCGTTCTCTCTCCATTACTTTTTTCCGTTTTTATTAACTCAATCACTTCAGTTATTACTGCTAATTTCCATCTCTATGCAGAGGATTTGCAGCTTTATCGCCATTTTTCTCCGGCAGAAGCAGATCTAGCCATTGCTTCTGTTAATGAAGATTTAAATCGGATCAATTCCTGGTCCAAATCTTTTGGGCTGAAGCTTAATGCTTGTAAATCACAAGCCATAATAATGGGTAGTAGATACTCGCGAAATCTCGTAAATTTCTCTACCATATGCTCAGTAAAGTTAGGCGATATGCAAATACCTTATACTGACACTGTAAAGGATCTTGGGATAACAATATCATCTAATTTATCCTGGCGTGCTCATGTTAGTGAAGTCAGTCGCAAGGTTAATTATTCGTTCCATTCTTTAAAATGCCTTCAAGGTATATTGCCCTTAAAAACGAAAATCTCTCTGGCTCAAACGCTCATTCAACCCATCATAGACTACGCTGACGCCTGTTACTTGGATGCTACGGAGGAGCTTCTAAATAAGCTTGAGCGCTTGCAAAACTTGTGTATACGTTTTATCTTTGGTCTTCGAAAGTATGAACATGTCTCTAAATTTCGCAACGATCTCAAGTGGCTCCTATACGCTTTCGAAGGAACACTAGGATTTTATGTCTGCTATTTAATATTCTACATTGTCCAACAGCACCATCTTACCTCCGCGAGCGATTCAGCTTTGCTCGTCCACCTTCAGCGCCCTGTCGTTCCCACCTAAAAACTCTTCTAAAATTCCCTACCCACAAAAGTGCCTCCTATTCCGACTCTTTCACTGTTCATGCAGTAAGACTATGGAACTCGCTTCCACCGAATATTCGCGATGCTAAAACTATTTCTGCTTTTAAGAAAAGAGTTAAGGATCAGTATCTCTCCTTGGCAGTATGAATATATATATATTTCTCATTATACTTAGTTTTGATATGTATGTACGTATATATATGTATGTATGTATGTGTGTATGTATATATATATATATATATATATATATATATATATATATATATATATATATATATATATATATATGTATATATATATATATATATATATATATATATATATATATATATATATATATATATATATATATATATATATATATATATATATATATATATATATATATATATATATATATATATATATATATATATATATATATATATATATATATATATATATATATATATATATATATATGTATATATATATGTATATATGTATATATATATATATATATATATATATATATATATATATATATATATATATATATATATATATATATATATATATATATATATATATATATATATATATATATATATATATATTGTATTTTGATTATTGAATATGCATTTTTTTTTGTTCACCATTGTCTACTATTTTGTAACCAATTTCCAGTCACAGGTCTGCTGGAAGAAATTTCTATAGAAATAAGCAGGTCCTTTGTACAAATTCACCTCATAATTATATATCCACTTTTTTGTGTCTTCTGTGTACATAAATTATTAAATAAATAAATAAATAGATACTTTCCACTATGACAAGGGTTGATTTGTTGAGAATATCAGCAGTTATTAAGTCCCTCTGTAGCCCTCATAAATATCAACGATAAATTATTCTCTACAAAATAGCAGGCCATAATAGAGCAATAGATGATATATACATAGATATATAGATAGGGACAACATCACATACATTACACGGATCTCAAAGTAATCAGCTAGTGGGTGCTTAAACATATATTATGGAACCATAACCGACGAATGCATCACAAACACCCAGACCCAAGAAAATTTTAAAGTATTTTCTACTAATAGTCTCGATAGCCGAGTGGTTGGGAGAACGTAATTTCGAGTCAATAGACCCGAGTTCAAACCCAGATGGCAGGCTCGTACCAATGGGTTTTTCCTAAAACTTATGAACGAATTATAGCGTTGGCTTGGACATAAGGCGACGACGGGCTCACCACCTGTCACCGTTGTCCCGAAAATATCTTCTTCCGGTAATGTTTAAAAAACTTTTAAATTGTTGTAAAACCAAATAAACAAAAAAAAAAACAAACAGATCAAACAATGTTACATAACTTGTGCTTAACATTGTTTAAACAACTGCAGGAAATTTATGTTTCATGTATCGAACATTTACTAAGTAACAAATAAAGAGCGACCGACGAGACTTTTTTAATCTGCAAAATTCAGTGTCATATGTCAACACTGTAGCCAAGTTTCTCTTTCTTTCTTCCGGTTGCCAACACAAGGCAAGGTGAGTGTCATAATTTTACCACATGGTTTTGTAAAAAGAAAATATAAAATTGGTTAAATTTTGTGACACAGGAGTAACATTTGTCATTTAAGGTATTACTTTAACTCTCGGTTATATCATATTTTTATCTATCTTAATATATTGTCAAAAAGGCGTTGACATGCTTGCGCTTGGTGCCCTACACTTACTGCTTCTAATTTAACTTTTTGTAATAATTACTTATCAATTTCATATACTGTATATTAATCTACTATAATTATACCAAGAATATTTTTGCAGCGGTAATATTATATAGACACTAAATACCTTCAACCTATTATAACCTATTCATGTCCATGGCCATGGAAATAATTTTTGAACTAATACTAGTTAGTAGTGGCTTGTGATAATTATAAATTTATTATAGGAACTAAATAATGAGAATCAAACTATTTGTTAAGTTGTTTATATTATTGTAAGTAATATAATTGAATAAACAGTGCATATAATATATAATAATTTAGGTTATTATATTAAACAACAAGGTATATTTAAAAAAACACAATATTACAATTTTACTGAATGTTAGAAATCAAATAAAATGTACTTTTTTTTTATCATATAGACTTGTACTAGACTTGTATAGACTTATGCACCTATGTGTGAATGAACTGACAACCCTTATATTGTTTAGTTCAGTTGTGAGAAACCCTTACTTTAATGAACGCTTTCAATTCATCTATTTTACTTTTAGATGCGTTCCGTGACACTAAAGGATGTGGAACAGGACAAGGTCGTGAAGACCGTAGCTGCTCATTTGAAGAAGTAAGTTCACATTTTATTAATGAAAAGTTAGTGCATATCACGCTTGTACCTAGAATATATGTAGAATATAAAATGCATGTTTTTTTATTCTTTTTGTTCAAATTTTTTATTTACAAGAACAGTATTTCAATTTTTATTATTAAGTATTGTAAATATAAATCAATTACTTTAACTAAGTATTAAAATTATCTAGAGCTTTAATTTTTTAAACACTTAATGCAATTCAATATTGATAGACAAAATTGGTCTTTGTTAAAAGTGGAAGGTATTAGCAGCTATAGTGAATTAAAATTAAAGATCATATTTGCCCATTTACTTCTCTCAGCTACAACGGATGCTGCTTAAACTGCAATCTGAATTTACTTTCGAGAGGCTCCTATTAATTGATGCAAGTAGTATTCCTTATATGAACTTGGGTTCTCACCCAAGTCGACAAAGTTAGACTGATGGGTTTCCATACCTCTTAAGATTCCATTAAAAAGTTTACTTTATTTTTTTAGGACTGGTAAAGTAAAGCTACCAGAGCACATGGATTTGGTGAAGACTGCTCGGTTCAAGGAGTTGGCACCTTACGATCCTGATTGGTTCTATGTGCGTTGTGCTGCTGTCCTTCGTCATATCTACATTCGCTCACCAGTTGGAGTGAAAACAGTTACAAAAATTTTTGGAGGTCGTAAACGCAATGGAGTCACACCATCTCACTTCTGCAGGTGATTATAATATTTATATTTCACAATCAAATGTAAATTTTTTGGTGTTTGACTAACATATTTTATGAAATAACTTTTTCATTATTGCTTTTCTTGTACTATAATAAAACTTGGCAAAATATATGCTACGGGATAAGTAGTAGGCACCTACTAATACATTTAGATAATAGCCTGAGCTATAGCATTTCACAACTAACATTATATATGAAAAGATGAGTTACATTGTTTGTTACTTTTTCACATGTAAAATGGATTATGGTGGTATAGAGATAGATGGTACTCAGAGACAGATAAAGGCATCTTTTAATCTTTGTTTTATTCTAATTGTAAGTTTTCAATATTATGCTTTTATCATAATATATGGTGTCATCTTCACCAAATTTAGCTTGAAATTTAAGTGTCATGATTGCCAAGTGGTTGGGTGGTCGGAATTTCGAGTCAAGAGACCTGAGTTCGAGCCCCGGGTGGCAGGTTCGAACCAATGGGTTTTCCAAAAACTTACGTAAGAAGTATATCGTTGGCTTGGACATAAAGACGGCGAAGGGTTCACCACCTGTCACATTGTCCCGAAAATATCTTCAGTGGAATATGGGTCGAAGGGACTTAATTGTCTAGATAGACCTCTGTCTACCCCTGTATTGGAAATTGCGTGAAGATATTTAATTATTTATTCAAAGAATTTTTAAATAGATTAATCTCTCCCGTTTGGGCAGTAAATTGTAGTATAAAGAACAAGATGTGATGTGCATATGTATGTAGTAATGAAACATTTATAGGCAGTTTATATCAGTTATTACAGTTATAGTCAGTTTTTACACTTTTTGGCATAGATCTTTTACATCAATGGGGTTTTCAAAAAGTTAAGGGTTGGCAGAGACCACTTCTTTCCACTTGCTATGATCCTTACATAGTTGTTTCGCTACATCCTCTTTCATTATTCCCTTCATACATTATCTTCGATTCATGGTACTCATAGCCTCGCCTTTTTTCAGGACGTCACCTGATTTGGTCTCGAAATTAGGTCTTCCCTTTCCTACACTTCCATTCACACTCAATAGTTCTTCATTCAATCTCTCGACATAGCCAAACCATCTCAGCATACCTTTCTCAATTTCAGTCACTACATCCTCTTTCAGACCACAACATTTGCTTATTTCAATATTCCTTATCCTGTCGCTCAGTTTAACTCCTAACATACTTCTTAATGCTCTCATCTCAACTGCATTTACTCTGCTTTCATGTTTCTTCTGCCACACACAACTTTCACTTCTGTACATAAATAAAATAAATAAATATCTTTAATTCCCAATACAGGGGTGGACAGAGGTCAAGCCTAGACAATTAAGTTCCTTTGACCCACTTTCCACCGAAGATATTTTCGGGACAACGTGACGGGTGGTGAGCCCGTCGCCGTCTTTATGTCCAAGTCAACGATGAAATTCGTACATAAGTTTTTTGAATAACTCATTGGTACTGCCACCTGGGGATCGAACTCGGTTCTCTCGACACGAAATTCCGACCACCCAACAACTCGGCTATCGTGACTTATGTGAAGACTTCCATACATGAGTGTTGGAACCAAAACTCCCTTATGCACAGCCAAACGAGCCTTGTTAGACACCTTAGGACTGTTCATAAAGGATAAATATTTCATAATATTTCAGAGTTTCCTGGTACAGGCTTCAAGCTTAAAAGGACTCCAACATATATGTCATGAAAAAAAAAGTTATGTTGGAAATAAAATATTTATTTTATTTTATTTTATTTTTTATAATAGCTATTATTATATGTAATTATAATTTTCAGGGTTTTGGCACACTGGTAACATAATAGTTCACATACTGTGCATTATCAATTAAGAGTTAACTAAATGCTTGTTAAAAATGTGTAAGGAATCATTCCAAAATTACCATACCAAAGATATAAAAAAGGTTTTTTCAATTAGCTATTTTTCTCCATTATTATTATGAAATTTATTCAATTTGAATAAAAGAAATGCCATATATCTTTTTACAATTAGTTAAAAACCCATCTCAGGTTAAAAAAAATTCAATTCTCCATTATAATATCCAGCATAGGAGGCCCTATGCCTATGCTGGATATTATTATGTCCCCTGTCATTAAGTCCGCCTTTTGTGACCTATGCGTAATCACAATAAAGATTAAATAAATAAATAAAAAATATCCGGTACCAAAATTGTCAACCTGCTTGCTACTTAATGAGGTTGACAAAATCAGCACTAAGCAAGCATAAATCTAATACAGTAAAACTACACATTGAAGTAATTGCTCAGAGTTGATAGGTGTAGGTGGCAAAGGACTATTCTATGTTGCTTTCTTTGAGGGAGGCCAGGTTTGGCAGTGGACTTTAGACAGAGGCTATGATTGTAATGATGATGACGGCAGTATGTATAAGAAGACAAAAATTCTAAAAAAAAAAATATGAAAATTTTGATTTGCAGATCTTCGGGCAGCATTGCGCGTAAAGCACTGCAAGCTCTTGAAGCCCTGAAACTAGTGGAAAAGGTTCCAGATGGTGGTCGCATCCTCACATTTCAAGGCAGGCGGGATCTTGACAGAATCGCCGCACAAGTTCGCCAAAAAGCCAAACAACAGGCTAAGCAGAGTGTGATCGTACTGTAATTTTATGACTAATAAAAACTAAAAAGTATACAAACAGGGATGTTTTCATTTTTCTGAACTATAAAATTAAGCTAAATATTATTTTAATGACTTTGTAGCATTGAACTAGAGACTACTTTACATGTGCTAATTGTACGCATATAAAATATATATATTTTATGGAAGCTGAGTGGTTGAGGGTGATGGGAAGTTAGTGTCTTTATTGTGATATCACCCTTATTTTACTTTGTCACCCCAACAACAATTAAAACAAGGTCACGACCTTACTCCTGTAACCATATTAAGACTACAGGGTTTGTTAGTTCATTAAGATATTTTTTGAAATTTTTTTTTTCTGATGTTCAATATAATATTGATACTTTCCGTTACAAAGGGCGTAAACATCATTTTGGGCAAATTTGAGTTTCAATCGCAGTCTTATTTTTCACGTTCTTTCGAACTGTATATTTAAAGTTCAGCTATGATTAAAAATGGTCTTTCTACTTAAATAGCATAAAACATTCGTTTTACCTCTTTCGCTTTCAAATTCATTCTTTATACACAAATAATTAAACAATTCAAAATCACTTCATTGTTGTGCCAGTTGGGAAGTGAAATACCAAACTTAATGATTTTTCAATTTTTCGTTCAATTTATACGGTACCCACTTTTTTTTTGGTTTTCATCTTTCCAGTTTGTTTCAAGTTAATAAAAATTGGACTCACACGGAAACCTACTTTGATTACTCTAACTCCGACGTGGTTTGCGATAAACCCGCTTCAAAAATCTATTCATTATTTATTTAATTGCTTTTATATGTACATACATTGGAGAAAAGAATATAAAGTTCCCATTTGAAGTTCTAAAAAATATGTACACACCCTGAAAGAGTATACAGCAATTTGATTTTTGTTGATATATTTTTCTATAAAGTAGATTATAAATGAACAAATGAATTTTATTTATTTATTTGATTATTTTTTATCACTTAATTTTTCGCTATCAACAAACGTTTGGTCCAGAGGAGTATGTCATTTCAAGGACGACAAATTTGAAACCAAAAACTTTTTTTTAATAGAAAAGGGAGGCAAACGAGCAGGTGGCTCACGTGATGGTTAGTGATTACCGCCGCCCATGAACACCCGCAATACCAGAGGCATAGTAGATGCGTTCCCGGCCTTTGAGAATGGTGTGGGCCTCCGGTTACCTGCACTCACCAGACGAAACGCAGAAGTTTGTTAAACTTCTACTTCACGCCGGTATTCTGTGAGGTCGTGGAACTTCCCCGGTCGAGCCGGCCCATGCATGCAACAACAAAAGCTGATGCGTGGCCCTACCATATCGTATCGTGTTTTCTTCTACAGTAGCAGCCCCATACATTTTTTTATCATGCGAGCTGTTTCTAGAAAATTAGGGCCACGGTGTAACTAATCACTAACACGGTCTAGACAAAAGTCCCTTTCAAACCAAATCGTTTATTTATCGATATAAGTTACATTCAATACTTCCATCGATCGTCATTTTTTAAACTACCACCGTTTCGTAACGAGGTTCCTCGAACGGAGAAGAAATATGCGTAAGAAACTCCGTAGGTATCCTCTTTTTAAGCTTTTTTATATAGTAAAGACAAAATTTAACACTAATTAAATTAGAAATAGCTTGGCAGCGATCAATTCATTCCCAGGGGCTACCATCATTAACATATTCATTTACATTTATCATCGCTTTGAACCTGTTAATAGGTTAACTTTGTACTTTTATTTTTGTATTTTGTTGTAAAAGCACACCACCCCATGAATGAGTTAGTTACACTCCGGAGTCTAGTAACTGGCGTTAGAAGCGTGTGTTTGTTCTTTGTATTAACATTGTGTGTCAGTATTCTTTTTAAAGTTTTTATGTACATACAATACATTTTCAAACATATAAGATAAGTAAGTCACTATAGCCCAGTGGTTGGGTGGTCGGAATTTCGAGTCAAGAGATCAGAGTTCGATCCCTAGATGGCTCTTACCAAAGGGTTTTTTCAAAAACTTATGTACGAATTTATCGTTGGCTTGGACATTGAGACGACGACGGGCTCACCTGTCACGTTGTCCCGAAAATATTTTCGGTGGAAGGTGGGTCTAAGGAACTTAAATGTCTAGACTAGACCTCTGTCTGCCCTTGTATTGGGAATTGCGTGAAGATATTTATTTTATTATTATTTATATTGATAGAGTGGTGAGGAATGAACTGTAGTCAGCATTGTCCGTGAACGGTGGGAGCAGTATCCTCTTACAAGCATTACGAGAACATATCTTTATAGGGATTCTAGTGCTTGTGTATGGATAAAGAAAGAAAGAAAATATTTTATTCGTTACCACAATACACAATTGAAAAAAAAAATCAAAAATAATACATAACTAATACAAACTTTTGCATTGCGGCCACGAAAAGGTGGCCGACATGTCAGCATGTTGCTACAGCCAAAAAGCCGCAGCGCTGATATTCTGCCGGCACCATTGACAGAAAGTCCTACGGGCAGCTGTCGAGCAGTAATATTTTTAGTAAAAAAAAGAATAAAGTGTAGCATTAATATCAAAACTATGGTATACAACAATAATTTAAATAAAACTTTATAAACTAAGCCGATGTTAAAAGCAGTTAAAATAATAAAAAAATTGATCGTAAAATTGGGTTCACTTACCCCAGTAACATAACAAGTTAAAATTTTAATTCTTACAATGTAAACGTAATATTTATGTAGTATTTACTGCTTATATAACTCTATACATTACCCTCGCCATATCAAAGTAATGTTTGCACGCAGAATACACACACTGTCACAGTTGCATCTCAGCAAAGCATAAAATGCAGCCATGTGTTGTTAAGATTTTATATCCAAAAGATATGGCTTATAACGTATTTTAAAATAGGCCAGCATTTAGTTGCTAGATACCTAAAACTACCGCGAAATGCAGTTGTGACATGTTTTGGAACAGTTAGAAGAAAATGTGAACCACGTGTATAATGAGTATTATGCTCATTAGACCATGTGAGTTTTCTATATAGATACTCTGGAATTTTGTTCTTAACGACTCCAAATAGTAAGGTGGCAAATTGTAGCTTCAAACTTAAAGAAACATTAAGCAATTTAGCTTTGTTTAGATAGGAAGATACATGTGCTCTATAAACGGGGCATACACTGAATGGTTTAATATCTAAAAAATGGGACAGGGATGTGTAGCGTCACCGTGGCTATTTAATCTGTTCATGACAAATTGCTTGACAGATTTAAAAGAAAATGAAAGTGAGTTGAGAATGAATGAGTTATTCGTAAAAATTTTCTCGACTGATGTCCAAGTATTACTTGCGCCTTTGGCCGAGGAGTTGTAGGAGATGGTAGCTGCAATGAGTTGAGCTTTTATTAGAAAAGGAATGAAGATGAATGTAAAGAAAACGAAACAGATGGTGTTTGAAAGAGATGAGACAGTCGCAGACTGCAATATCGTGATTGGAGATGAACAAATTGAACAGGTGAATGAGTTTGTGTATCTGGGTTTAAAGTTCACAAGAGATGGAAAGTGTGAGATTGATATTGAAAGAAGAGTGAAAGAAGAGAATGCAGGAAACATGGTGAATTGAGCTTTGCACTCATTTATGAGCAGTCGGATGGTGTCTAACAAGGCTCGTTTGTCTGTGCATAGGGGAGTTTTGGTTCCGACACTCATGTTCGGAAGTGAAAGTTGGGTATGGCAGAAGAAACATGAAAGCAGAGTAAATGCAGTAGAGATGATAGCATTAAGAAGTATGTTAGGAGTTAAACTGAGCGACAGGATAAGGAATAGTGAAATAAGGAAACGTTGTAGTCTCAAAGAAGATGTAGTGACTAAAATTGAGAAAGGTATGCTAAGATAGTTTGGCCATGTCCAGAGAATGAATGAAGAACGATTGACGAAAAAGTGTATAAGGCGAGTGTGAATGGAAGTGTAGGAAGAGGAAGATCTAGGCGGTCGTTTCATGACCAAATCAGAGACGTCCTGAAAAAAGGCCAGGTCAGGAGCACCCTAAACCGAAGAGCATGTATGAACTGAATAATGAAAGTGGACGAAGCGAAACGTGTATGTAAGGATCGTAGCAAGTAGAAAGAAGTGGTCTCTGCCTACCCTTACGGGAAAGAGGCGAGATTATATATATGTATTGATAGGCTAATGTTAACATGGAAGCAAAGTAAATTCAGTTGAGATGAGAGCGTTAAGAAGTAAAGTAGGAGTTAAACTGAGTGACAGGGTAACAAATGGTGAAATAAGGAGTTTGTGGTATGAAAAAAGTTGTAGTGACCAAAATTTAGAAAGGTATGCTGAGATGGTTTGGCCATGTCGAGAGAATGAATGAAGAATGATTGACGAAAAAAGTATATAAGGCAAGTGTACCTAAATGTGTTAGAAGGGGTAGACCTAGGTGGATGTTTCGAGACCAATCAGGGATGTCCTGAAAAAGGCCAGGTCAAGAGCACCATAAACAGAAGAGCATGTATGAACTGAATAATGAAAGTGGACGAAGCGAAACATGTATGTAAGGATCGTAGCAAGTGGAAAGAAGTGGTCTCTGCCAACCCTTACGGGAAAGAGGCGTGATTATATATATGTATTGATAGGCCAATGTTAGAATATTCATTTATTTAAACTTGTGGCGTGCCGCCACCCCATCGAACTCGGGCCGTGATCCCCAGGATTGAACTCGGGTCTCTTGACTCGAATTCCGATCACTAAACTACTCGGAAATACTGACTATTTTTATTGATCTATTGCATGCACCGTTGGCTTGGACATTTAGACAGCGACACGCTCAACAGCAGTCACGTTGTCTTAAATAAGATTCGGTGAAAAGCAACTCGAAAGACTTCATTGTCCAGTCCTTTGGTTACCCCAGTAAGGGTAATTGCGTGAAGTTAGAAAAAAATATTCCAACAGTATAATATATCTATTCTCTATACTCGTTCTTTGATTCAACGTTCTTTTTCTTCTTCTACCCTCTTTCTTATAATTTTGGTTAGCTAAATGGTTAATTATGAAAACTATGAATTAGAAACTTAATTTAATTTTATTTGGTATAAATTGATTTATTGATATGATTGATTTATTGATATTTTGGAGTCACGATTGCCGAGTGGTTGGGTGATCGGATTTCGAGCCTGGAGACCCAAGTTCGATCCCCAGGTGGCAGGCTCGTATAAAGGATTTTTTCAAAAGCTTGTATACGATTATATCATTGGCTTAAAGACGGTGACGGGCTCTGCACCAGTCACCAGGTCGAAGGGACTCAATTGTCTAGACTAGATTTCTGTCTACCTCTGGTACTGGGAATGGCATGAAGATTTTTAATTATAAATATAAATCTTCTATATTAAATAAAATTATTAAATTTTATTAAAATTTTCCTATGAATAAATTCATACATACTTAGATAAGGACAAATCAAATCATTTATTTATCTTTTTATAAATGACTATCGCTAAACGAATGTATGTTCTTATATCGATGAATAAATGATTTGATTTGTGTCTGGGTGAGGCTCACATCCGCCAGTTTTTAACAATTCTATTATTTGTAAATACATATATTATAGTTTTTCACAACTCTCATAATTTAAAAGATTTAGCTAATTTAGAATTTTATCTTTAATCTGTATGTAATTTAGTCTCCTTAAATTTTCTATTCTGCTTTTTTAGTTTTACACGTCTGGAGCTTGAAAATGAATGACATTGAGATATTTTTCAGACTTAGCTAAAATGTAAAATAAGTAAGGGCAACCGGTCATCGTGGAATTTAGAATAACCTTTAAAAATATCTGCTTGGCTAAGACTAGTTCATAGCATAGTTGAAATAGAAACGGAAAGTAAGTCAATTCACTCTTCATCACTAGTAGGATTTATTCCGTTCTCCCGAGCGAATAATAAATACATTCGGCTTAAAGGTACCAGGCCTTAAACTCAGAAAAAAATAAACATATTATATGACATATGTCAAGCAGTTTCAATGTCAATTGTCAATCTAATGTCACGTCAACTAATTGTCATTGTGATTGCGAAGCGATTGGTTTGCTTACAAATTACAAAGCAGTTTTAATCAATTTACGTGTTTGTTCGGGTGGATATGAAATTGCAGTGATGACAAAATGTTTACGGGCTTAGGACGTCGAGTTACTTTTTTAGTATTTTTGTGTTTATTTTCGTGGGTTATTTCCATACAGCGTGATGATAAATCAATCAAAGCATTATACGTGGCGCAAGAACCGATTCAGAGTTCTGGAATATCTTTTGTAATAAATAAAGACGATGTAAAAGAGCAAGGTTCGCATTTTGAAAGAAAAAAGCGCGATGCGTCGACAACTTCTGCGGCGCCGGCAATAGAGAAAAATATAAGTACATGGGTAATGTTCTATTTCCTTATTAACTGTATCACTTCACAACGCTCTCCCCTTTGTTATTCTGATTTTATTGGCGATTACATACACTATGACAGTGATTTATATTGTTTATCTATTTGTACTTTCTTCCGTAATTTTTGTCTATTTTTACCCTATAGTATGACAATGCGTTCTCGTATTATTATATATTATAATGTGTATACAAAAACATTAGGTAGTAATATTTGTTTTCTTATTTCTTCTTGATTTCATTAGAATATGGATATATATTTTTTTATTGAAAATATATTTCAGTAAACTCTTTAGTATGTTATGACATAAAGGTACAAGATTTTTTTTTCAATATTGATTTGAGTCATTTTGTTTTCAAAGACAGCATATTTTGTAACAATGTAAACTTATTTGGTGTTCTTAACAGACTACACACCTTAATGACAGCCATCAACAGTTGATGGTGCATTGGGTTGGTGAAGGATCAAAGGTGATTATTTGCTTGGCAAGAGACTCTAGTCCAAGAAGCAAAGGAACTCTTTCTCCATCAGCTCTCTTTATTTCTTATGATTATGGCAAAACTTTTGTCAATAAAACTGAAAGCTTTCGTTTGGATGATTCACATGACAGTGGATATGCGCAACTTGATAAATTCTTCAACCATCCAAAAAATCCGGAGTTTGTAAGTATATTATAACATTATTCAATTAATCAAAAAGAAACAATTTTCTTTCATAATTTATGTTCAATATTTGATGAATCATAAAAGTAACAAAACCTTTTCAAGTCAATGACCTTATGACCGTATGCCTTGGTGTCTAAAGCAAGTAGTATAGTTTCTTTATATTTCCTGCAATTTTATGTCAATATAATCTTAATCAATCAATACAATTTTAACATGATGTCTTAGAAATGACAGTATATATTGTGACTTTTCAAGACATGATATCTTGAAAAGTCACGATAGCCGAGTTGTTTGGTGGTCGGAATTTTGAGTAGAGAGACCCGAGTTCGATCCCCAGGTGGCAGTACCAATGAGTTTTTAAAAAAACTTATGTACAAATTTCATCATTGGCTTAGACATAAAGACGGCGACGGGCTCACCACCAGTGACGTTGTCCTGAAAATATCTTCGGTGGAAGGTGGGTCAATGGGACTTAATTGTCTAGACTTGACCTCTGTCTACCCCTGTATTGGGAATTGCGTGAAGATATTTTTTTTATGTCTTAGAAAATGTTTAAGATGAAATTTTTTATAATTTATATTTTGATTTAAAAAATATATAAATTTTTGTAATAGTTTTTGTAATATCTCAAAAACTTTACACACTGCATAAAAACTATTTAGATGACTTGAATGTTTATAAATATTAATGAAACTATGCTTTTGAGAAAGGAGTTCTTTTTATGTTCAAAATTTTATAGATTGTCTAACCAATAATTTTGTTTTATCATTTCTATACTAAGGTGACCTTGTAGATTTAGGTTAAGCAGGAACCTTTACTCAATTAAAGATTGTATATAAAATATATTATATACATAATTTTTGTTTTTAGTGTGTTTTTGTTGACTCAACAAACAAACGCCTGTACTATACAGATGATAATGGTCAACATATACATAGAACAAATCTTAGTTTTCAACCCAGTGAACTGGCTTTTGATGAAGACAACCCCAAAAGATTTGTTGTTTTGGACAAAGTTGGACGTAACAGGATGGTAAGTATTTAATATATTTAAAATGTACCATAGAAACATAAATATTTCTATTCATTTACATTCATTTAAAAAGATTATGAGTTGTATAATACTTTGTAGATTTTAATCTGAAATATTTTTTTGTATGCCATAAGTAACTTATTGGTAAGTTTGCTGGATGATAACGCTGTATGAATATACTTTTTTCTTCTTCCCATGGCTGTCATCAGAGACGACCAAGGGAAAAACCTTGAAAATTCCATTATTAATACAACCAAAAGATGGCGGCATAACCTTTTCGAAAAATATCATCAATATGAAGCAGACCAGTGACAGGCAGCAGCATCTAAGGTGCTATGTTTCCAGTACTGGGATAGCTGATCCACTTGCAAATATTCCGTTATTGGAGAGGCAGTGGACTTTAAAAGACTGTTATGTGGAATGTGACATTTTATTGAATTTTAATAAATGTTAGTTATATAACAACCAAAATGATTCCAAAACCAGTTTTATGAGAGAAACTTTTTTATAGTTTTCTTAAAGTTTCACATTTGAATGTAATCCTTAAAATTAAAAAAAGCTTTAATTTAAAATGCAGCAATAAAACTCATTAATGATAAAACCACGTTCATATTGTTTACGTAATTACAAAATGTGTTCTTTTTTGATTTTAGCTATACATGACTTTCAATGGAGGCAAATCTTTCACTCTGATCCAAAGCTATGTGAAAACATTTTTCTGGTCGTCAGGGCCAGGTTTTTCGAAAGTTTTTTATGTAGAACGCTGGGAACCAAATGGTAGCAGCACAGTGCTCAGTGTAGATGATCCTGAAAATATGACAAATGCGCAAGTATTGTTTTTGGAGGCCAAAGAATTTCACATCAAGGGGGATTATATGTTTGCTCTGAAACAGAAAGATGTAAGTCACTTTTCGATAATTTATAAAATATATTTTTAAAGTATAAGCTGGAAAAGAGTTTCATGTACAATTTGGTATACAGTTGCCTCCAGTTCTATCTATCTCACTTTGTTCCTATGGAATTTATGTTTCAGATCAAGTATTTTCAATTTCTTATTAATATTTAAAAAATAATACATAATAAAAAAATATATACTTACAAATTGATAAATAAAATTATTAATGGTTAAATGGATAGTGCATTGTTTATCGAAAGGTGTGTAAACTGATAACAAAATAAATTAATATCTTCACGCCTCTCACAATAGGTCGACTAAGGTCTAGACAATTAAGTTGCCTCAAACCTCCATCCACTGAAGATATTTTTCAGGTAGTGAGCCTGTCACCGTCGTTATGTCCAAAACAACGATGTTAATCGTACATAAGTTTTTGAAAAAATCTACTAGCACAAGCCTGCCACCACGGGATCGAACTAGGGTCTCTTGACTCATATTCCAATCACCCAACAACTCTGCTATTGTGACTTCATGCTTAATTTATATTATAATTATTACCTTAACCTAATAATTTGGATTAGCATTAGACATTTAATATTCTCTCTCTTGCTCATGTTAGTTCCTCCATTATTATATCTTGTTAAAAAATCAGAAATTAATAAGCTCCAAGGTCTTTAATGTCCAGTAGTTAGCTTTGTTTACCCTAAATTTTTTTATATAACATATATTTTAAAACAATATAACAAAAAAAAAACCTCCTTTACCATAATTTTATATATCCCTTTTAATTATTAAAAGCAGCAACCTGGTGAACAAAAAATATGTATAGTTTTAACAGTCACATGACATGCTAGTGACGTAGATAGGAAGCATTGAGTAGTCCTCACTAAATCTACTCTTGTTAAGGAAGTGCTGTGTCAAGTGAATAATACGGCGCGAAATTGCCCTACTCTTGTCATCCAGACTGTTCGAGTACTCTCTCATCAACGACCTTTAAATTATGTGGACTTCTTTGTTGCTAATTCGAATTTAATTCGGCTATTTAATTAAACGTTATTGACATACTTCAAATGATATTCGGCCGAATATATTATGTGAAATTTGTTTGCATGGGACATTATGATTAATAGAGTAAATAATTAAATAAATAAATACAGGGGTTGACGGAGGTCTAGTCTAGACAATTAAGTCCCTTTGACCCACCTTCCACTGAAGATATTTTCGGGACAGCGTGACAAGTCACCACCCGTCGCCGTTAGTAAGTCGAAGCCAACGATATAAATCGTAAATAAGTTTTTTAAAAACCCATTGCTACGAGCCCGCCACCTGGGGATCGATCTGGGGTCTCTCGACTCGAATTAACAAATAAAAAAAATTAAATAAACTTAATAATTAATAGAAAATCTTCACTATTTTTTTTCTTTTTCAATTTAACAATGACGTCATTCAGCCCCTACAGAAATACACATCTGCAAAGACAAATATTAAAATATTCATATAAACATCCATTACTCTAGTACGAATATTTATATTCACACAAAGCGAGATACGAACCCGGGGCTCTTATCTTCCAATCCACTACCACCTAAGCTATTGCGTCATCAGTTAAATAAAACATAACCGTTATTAATTTGGATATGTACTATCATTTCGTATTTAACAAAATAAATTGTACTCTAGCTATCAACTAAACAAATAACATGTCCTATTTCTTCGAAACGTTTAGTAAACTTCTATGAATACTTATTTAACAATAACAGGCGTGTAGTATTTCGAACGTAATGACACTTGAGTGGTGTCAGTGTTGGTGATATATTAAGTCTATGTTTGAATCGTTGTGGGTGAATGAATGATGGGTAGTTGTTTAATATTTATATTGAGTTCTATATATATAAACAAGTTTAATACTGATGTGAATGCAACCTTAAACCCTTCACGCAATTCCCAATACAGGAGTGGACAGACGTCTAGTATAGACAATTAAGTCCCTTCGACCCACCTTCCACCGAAGATATTTTCGGGACAATGTGACAGGTGGTGAGCCCGTCGCCCTCTTTATATCCAAGCCAACGATATTCGTACATAGGTTTTTGAAAAAGCTATTGGTACGAGCCTGCCAACTGGGGATCGAACTCGGGTCTATTGACTCAAAATTAAGACCAACCAACCACTCGGCTTAAACCCTAAAAAAAACAAATTCTTCGAAACTACGGGTTTGCGCAAGAGTTTACCAACGTTTCTTAAAAATAAGTGAATTTTAGACTTAAATATGATATTATTTGATTGAAATTTGGCACACGATATTAAATTAATTTGGTAAATATTTTCCCCTGTTCTGTACCTACCGTAAGAAAAGCGCGAGTCACATTTTATATGGAGTACAAGTTTTACACTAGTTTACAAGTTTTATACTACTTAGCTATTTAAAGTATCCGATTAGTAGTAGTCGATTAGTAGTGGAAGGTTTCATCGCAGCATCACCATCACGACATAGTCCTGTAAGGGAACGCCTGCCATAATCGCCACGCATTGCAACGGCAACAGATTGGCGATCGCAGTACCAGATACCCCTGACCCTCGCCAGTCTACTGAATTTTGATCTAGTATCCAGCCATCTGTCGGTATCCAATTGCAACTTCAAGGTTTCTCCCTCAGTCACCTCTTACGTAACCCACAAGAAGATAGGGGATGGTATTACTATTTACTACTTATTAAAACACCAATTTAAATCCCCGTGCCGAAATTTTAAACGACGAATAAATCACATGCATTCCGTGCGTCGATAAAGTTTTTTACGTTCCGAAATGTAGAACTAGTTTCGCAAAAAGATTTTCCTGTTACCCAAGCTTTATAATGAAATCTCAAAAGTAAATGTTTTACAACGTCGTAACTACTTCATCTTAAATTTTAAAGTTTTACTTGTGACATAACTGTGTTAATACACATGTTATAATACAGTATACAGCTTTAATAAACATAATGAAATAACGGACGAATTAGTTAGACCATGCACACACACGCACGTACACACAAATACTAACACACACACACACACACACAAATGGATAGTATGGAGTTTAGTGAAATAAAATATTTTTTACTACATTATACAACTGACAAAGTTATGCTGCAATATTTTATTATCTATTGTTTAAAATTTTCGTGAGAGCAGAGAATTTAATTTTACAGGCTTTTTTGTAGCCTAGTTTGAGCATCTGTAACTTTCTACAACAGTGTAAAATCGCCTTCACGTCATACATGGATAATTGTTTCTGGTCTGACCGAAAACAAGAAGAAGAGATTTGCAATATGGCAGGAATAAAAGAAGATGTTATCATTAAATTTGGTAAATGCGTGCTTCGATGGTTTGGGCACGTTGAGTGAATAAATCAAAACCGAATGGTGAAGAAAATATATGGCGCGAAAGTTACAATGAAATAGGTGTCGAGGTAGGTCGAGAATAATTTTCGAAGACAAATTGCTCGATAAGGGGAGGGTCAAGAGTTCTCGGATACCTAGACGTGTGTGTATGAGGAAAATGATGAATCTGATGATTTTATTTTTTTAATTTTTTGTTTATTCTTTATTGACACCTAATAAAGGCAACAATGGACGAACTTAATGCCTTATAGCATTCTCTACCAGTCAACCCTGGGCGAAACAAAGAATAAACATCGGGGCAGATGTATTAAAGGGGTATAATAATCTCAATATATAATAATTAATAGATATATACTATGATTCTGATTTGAAATGAGCGAAAGAGATATACTATAAGGATCGTAACACTTGGCGATCTCTCTGGCTACTTCGTCAGGGATTGTGCGTGAAGATAAGTTAGAGACTGTTGTAACCTGTGTATATTTTCATGTACAATCTTAAAAATAAATAAAATTAAGAAAAATCCGGTGTAGGACAACTATTGTGAGAAACCTGTCAAGGAACTAATAAAGAAGTTTTCTTTTTTGGCATAAATGGCTTTAAACAGACAAAGTATAAATGTAACTCTTCCCCCGCCCGCGACTCTTTTTCTTTTCTTTTGACGTTCCTATATATAATGTCCGAAGATGTGTAAAAGAAACGTCATATACATCTATTACCAACTGCACGTCTCATTTACGACGAAGCCATAAAAATAATCACAAACATGCGGGTAATCTGATTACGGACGTATCAAAATGCGCTTACGCTGTCGAGTTTTGAAAGGAGTCTTTCTGTTTATCATAACGCTCAATGTCCGATAACAGACTGTAGTAATCTGTAATGACTTTGATTCCATTCCCCTTTGTTATTGTTTTGCTCTAAAGAAGTTTTCATAGAATTCCAGATGAATGTCATATGTTCTAAAAGAACAACTTGTGCGGCGTTATGTAATAATAATTACACTGATTTACTAGCTTCCTCCAGATACTTCGTTATTCCTATTAGTAAGATAATTTTCAGAATCGGATCATTATTTTCAAAGATTACCACCTACCTCACAAATTTTATATCTTTAATAGGGGCACACTGTTTAACACTTAACGCGGAACCCTAATTTACTACAAAAAAAGGCTAAGTTATTTCTTATAACATCAGCTAGTGCTTGTGAGTGTCCCGTAAAAATCTATCCAGTTCAACAAACAGACAGATAAAACAGACAAACATAAACAGACAGATAAAAAAGACAAACAAACAGACAGATAGACAACAATTTTATAATTTGTTTTTGTTTTATATACGTACTGAATGCATTGAGTGAAAAGCTGATAATACGGAATCATAAACAGACACTTCAATTTTATTTGTATGTATGAACTAGCTGCACCCCGCGGATTTGCCCGCAGTTTAACACTTAACGCGGAACCCTAATTATGTTTCTAAAATAAAAGTAGCTTATGTTACTCATTATAACATTCGTTATCTATCAGTAAGTAAAAGGAAATCCTGTTAAAATCGGTCCAGCAATTTCAGAAATTAGCCGGAACAAACAGACAGACAGGCGGACAAAAATTGTAAAAAAAAATATTTTGCTGTACATACCGTATAAATTCGTTTACGTGTAATAAAGCACGGTTATTTCTGTATTAAAAACTGACACTCTAATTTTATTTATATGTATAGATAAGTGTAGATAACTGGCGTCGTGAACCCGCGGCCGTACTGCTTTCATGGCCGTACTTCCGGTCTGTGGCAGGTTTGTTATACACACATTTATTTATTTATCTTCACGCACAATCCCTAACGGGGTAGCCAGAGAGAACAGATCGCCAAGTGTCACGATCCTTACATACCTCATTCGCTTCTTTCAGATTCTTACACGCACGACTAGGTATTAGAGTACTCTTGACCCTCCCCTCTTCGAGCAATTTGCTCACATGGTCTTCGAAAGTTAGTCTCGGTCTACCTCGACGCCTTTTAAAATCAACTTTCGCGCTATATATTTTCTTCACCATTCGGCCTTCACTCATTCGCTCAACGTGCCCAAACCATCGAAGCACGACTCTATAAATTTTTGTGACAAGGTCATCTTTCAAACCTGCCATATTGCGAATCTCTTCGTTTCGATATACGCACGTAACTGACTTAAAATCCAATGGTGGATAAAAGTCTCTCACTTAAGGTTTTGGCATGATCTGTACGCTTGGTAAACGGATTGCTGATCTACTACCCCACTATTATTAAAAAAAATATCTTCACGCCATTCCCAGTACAGGGGTAGACAGAGGTCTAGTCTAGACAATTAAGTCTTTTCGACCCACCTTCCACCGAAGATATTTTTGGGACAACGTGACAGGTGGTGAGCCCGTCGCCGTCTTTATGTTCAAGCCGACTATATGAATCGTACATCGGATTTTGAAAAAACCCATTGGGGATCGAACTCTGGTCTTTTGATTCGAATTCCGATCACCCAACCACTCGGCTATCGTAACTTTTTTTATGTTGACTATTATTTTAATTACTTTATTTGCATGCCATTAACTGGTTCGCATAATCGACTTGTTTTAAGCCAAAATATCAGCTGTCCATCATCAGTATTTTTCAAGATATTTATTCCGCCACCTATCGGTGGCCTTTAGGAAGGTTTTTCAAGGTCAAGGCTGTTCCCATAGTCGCCTATTACGGCACTCACGAAAGGGTATAATCTTATACCGTAAGGTATCGACCTTACGGTCGTTTTGTATTATATTAATAAAATATAAAGTAAATCTGCGTGTGTGTCTGTTTGGCTCAACGAATTGAATTTAGTTAAAGCTTTATTTTTAAACACACGAACGATGTTGAGGATGAAGCTACTTAAAAATATGTTGCTATATATATATATATATATATATATATATATATATATATATATATATATATATATATATATATATATATATATATATATATATATATATATATATATATATTATATTGATATGTACCTTCGTAGACGAGTGACGTACACAATGTTTTCACAATGTGGCCACATATTGGACAACATCACATACATTGTTCTGATGCATTAGTAAGCAGCTTAAGCAACATAACACAAGGTCTCACAAACCTCCCTCCCGAGAAAATGTTAGGAAAGTGTTTCTACATTGAACGACTGGAAATCGAACCCGGGACCTCAGAGATGACGATACCGTGAAACCCCTACGCACGCGTACTCCTGTGTACGCCCCTAGTCCACGTAGGTCGTACATATTATGATTATCATGTATAATATAATAACAACAAACATAATTTTATTATAATTGTTGTTTAGATATAATCTTTTATAAATTTCGGAACGAAACGCTTATTACTAGAGTGCATATAGTCCGTTCCTTGACTTGACCTTGAGCTTCTTTGTATTCAGAAAAAACTCGACTAAAAATAAAATGAACTGGTGACCGCTATTTAGTAAACAAGCAATTAACATTAATGAAAAAGTTTTGGAAACATTTCTTAGTAGGAATTGCAGCAGTTACTGGCAATGGAATTACCTAGATATTATTAGGTTTGCGAAGAAGTGTTTTGTATTTTACAGCTGTAAAGAAAGTGAAATCTCTTTTGCTTGTTTTGATTCCATTAAAAATTTTAAAAGCATTTAATTTGGGACATAGAACTTTGAATATATCGGTATGTGACTACGAAGAAAGAAGGTACTATATGCGTTTTAAATTCTGAGGACTTAGATGAAACACCTCACTGGTCGCATATAATAACATTGGCTCTCTATAACCTTTAAACCGAAACACAACATTACATCTGTTCCACTATTATTTATCGGAAAAAATGTCTATACTTCACCCACACGACATATAGACAGAGAAGGTTTAAAATATTATTACAATATTATATTTCTGTTATTCACTTCGGTGAAACTTAAATGATACTTCGGTGAAACTTAAATGATTGTATCTGGAGTTATACACGGTGATAGTTGAATGACAGGCTGGCAGCTAAGACGTAAGTTTCGCTGTGTGCTGCTGCTTATCCTTGATTATTATTTTATTTTTTTCTTGTGGCTTATTTGTAAACTTAGGTTAAGTACAGGTCATAGGATCTATTATTTACTAGCCATATCAAATCTATATTCTCTATATAATACCTTTGCTCTCTGTCTAAAAAGTCACGATAGCCGAATGGTTCCCGGTTTTTAAAAAACTTATGTACGAATTATATCGTTGGCTTGGCCATTAAGATGGCGACGGGCTCACCACCTGTCACGTTGTCCCGAAAAATATCCCCTGTGGAAGGCGGGTTGAAGGGACTTAATTGTCTAGACTAGACCTCTGCCTATCCCTGTATTGGGAATTGCGTGAAGATATTTATTTATTTACTCTCTATATAAAACGTTTAATGAAACAATTGCCTGGGTATCTATGGTAACAAGCTCATGTTATGTACGTACATCATACACCATTACATGAGAATCCTCCAGCGTATATCAGTGTCAGTATCAGCGTAGCATGATCTCAATGATCAGGTTTTATTTGCGATTTCACGGATATTTGTAAGGAATAACCTTTACGTGTATGCAGCATGCCAAATTATTTTAATTGTTTTATATGCATGCTATTAAGCGACTTGCCTTAGCCAAAATATCAGCAAAAAACTTTCAATTTGGTATATTTTAAGGACAAAGTATGTTACTTAATATTGTTCTTCCATCAATCAATATAAATTACAATACTTGATGTGGACAATGTACAAACATACACACGTGACTTTCGATGACCTCCGTGGTTTAGTGGCGTACACACTGGTTTTTAGGTGTCGCGCTCTCTGACGGGCTAATGTAGAAAAACCACTTTTTCTACCTCGGGTCTGATTGTGGTGCCTTCGTTGTTTCCGATTACATAAGACAAGTACTTTGGCTATTTAATTTGATATCAGAGGAATGCGCATACATTGCTCTCCCTGTCTCCCTGGAGTAAGTAACTCGTTCATAGGGCGGTGTACACGCGTCTACAACTAAATCCGTGTAAAAGCAAAGCCTGCCTACTAACAGGTTTAAGAAATTTATTGAAGAAACATTTTATAAGAAGGGTTATTATAAAATAGTCACGATAGCCGAGTGGTTGGGTGGTCGGAATTTCGAGTCAATAGACCCGAGTTCGATCCCCAGTTGGTAGGCTCGTACCAATGGGTTTTTCAAAAACTTATGTCCGAATATCGTTGGCTTGGCCATTAAGATGGCGACGGGCTCACCACCTGTCACGTTGTCCCGAAAAATATCCCCTGTGGAAGGCGGGTTGAAGGGACTTAATTGTCTAGACTAGACCTCTGCCTATCCCTGTATTGGGAATTGCGTGAAGATATTTTTATAATAAAATAAAATGAATATATTAATGACAGTAACCCTGGAATGAGGTGGTCGCTCCCAAGCCAGAAAATATCACATTACATTTGAATACTATATTATAAAAATAAGATTGACCAAAAAGAGGATACCTACGAATTTGTTTCCTCTGTTTCTTCTCCGTTAGATGAACCTCATTAAGAAACGGTGGTAGATTAATAATGACTATCGATAAACGAATGTACATTCTTATGTCGATTAATAAATGATTTCATTTGATTTGATATCTATATATTATGTTTGTATTTATTTATTATACACACACCATCCAACCTAAATCCAGAATGCCCTGTGTCTTGGTAATTGGATGGATAATTGGTATGTCACGTGTTCTTATATCTCCTTGTGTGTTTATGTAGGCGTGGGGTATGTGTGTAAAAATATATCACCTTTTTTCGTCAGTGTAGTAAGAGGCGATCAGGACGGGCTAGCCATCTTGACATCCATTAACCATTCGCTTGTCAAGCGTGACAATTATGGCAAACCCTGTCTCCTATAGGGAGAAACCTATGTCCTGCAATAGGTTTTTACAGGCCGTTATGTTTGTGTGTATACCTGCTCAGATAATATTAATTATACAAATATTTGCTGCAAACGAATTCGTAATAATTATAATACGTAATTTTATGTACTTCTACTATAAGGAGGAAGGCCTATGTCCTGCAATAGGTTTTTACAGGCCGTTATGTTTGTGTGTATACCTGCTCAGATAATATTAATTATACAAATATTTGCTGCAAACGAATTCGTAATAATTATAATACGTAATTTTATGTACTTCTACTATAAGGAAATACGATAAACAAAGATTGTGTATTCAAAGTACGATCGTCTTAAAATGCACAAACCTGAAATAAAATTACTTTGATAACCTTTGTTTAATTGTTATTTTTATTTAATAACTGAAATCATACGAATAACCAAGTCGAATAATGTACAGGATTTCGATTTCGACCAAATCTCGCTTGCAAATATGGAGTGCCGTTTATTTCTGAAATCTTTTGTAATAATATAAAAATATAAATAACACAAAGGTAGAAAAAATCCAAATATAGGGGTAGACAGAGGTCAAGACAATTAAGTCTCTTCGACCCACCTTCCACCGAAGATATTTCCGGGACAACGTGACAGGTGGTGAGCCCGTCGCTGTCTTTATTACTAAGCCAAAGATTTAAATCCTACATAAGTTTTTGAAAAATAATCCATTGATTCGAGCCTTGGAGATCTAACTCAGGTCTTTAGACTCGGCTATCGTGGCTGTCAGCTCACAGCAGAAAGGTCAAGGCCCAGGCAGAAAGTTAGTTACAACTATATATTTGAGGCCCTGTTAGTTTTGCAAATAAAAGCTACTTCACTGCCCTAATGCTAGCATTAATATGTGTTAATATTTGTAAAAATTAAAATATCTTTACGCAATTCCCAATACAGGGCTAGACAGAGGTCTAGTCTAGACAATTAAGTCCCTTCGACCCACCTTCCACCGAAGATATTTTCGGGACAACGTGACAGGTGGTGAGCCCGTCGCCGTCTTTATGTCCAAGCCATCGATATAATTCGTACATAAGTTTTTAAAAAAACCCATTGGTACGAGCTTTCCACCTGGGGATTGAACTCGTGTCTCTTGACACGAAATTCCGACCACCCAACCACTCGGCTATCGCGACTTTTATCGTTAATATTTGTGAATCACTTATTTTCTAAAAGATATTCAAATATTAGAACTTCTCAATGGATTTATTGCTCCTGCATTACCAATTTTTCCTCCAAATACCAATCTCATCAGCACTTGCCGCCCCATAATAATGAACAGCTGTAAAGTTTGACTGATCGATAATTGTGAGAAAAATCTCTGAAATTAACAATTTGGTGATGGCGAGGAGCAGCATTACTGTAGATACCTTTTCTAGAGTGTTCTATACATTTGCATTTGCAAACCGGATCTTGTTGTTGTTTTTGGAAAGCTTAGACTTTTATATGTTGATACAAGAATAACACACGGCAAAATTCAGTTCATTTTTTGTTTTAGATCCATCAAATCGAGAAAATAGATGTATAATTTTAGTTGAATGAATGGATACACAAAAATAGTAAAAAGACTGTAGTTTAAAAATAAATAAATATCTTCACGTAATTCCCAATACAGGGGTAGGTCTAGTCTAGAAAATTAAGTCTCTTTGACCCACCTTCCACTGAAGATATGATTCGCCTTTCCAAGCCAACGATATAATTCGTACATAAGTTTTTGAAAACCCTACATAGGTACAAGGTACGAGCATAGGTACGAGGCCATCTGGGGATCGAACTCGGGTCTCTTGACTCGAGTTTCCGACCGACTCGACCAGTCGAGCCACAATTACTCAGCATAATGTTGATTAACTGTAACGCTGATTTTCAGTCGAAACCTACCCAATTGCGCGTCGTATCCCATCCAAAAAAGTCTAGTAAAATAAAGAAAATAAAGACTTGTCTTAAAATAAAGGGGCCGGTTAAGTGGGTACACAATGTAAAATAAATACATAGTGTTCAATAATACAATCCTTCTCAATACATAGCAACAAAAAATATAATAAATATATTTAGGGAAGTATTTACACAAGTACTTGCAAACTAGATACTAGTACTAACTAGTTGCAGCTTAAAAGGAAAATTTTATAACTTAAATGTCGTGCAAATTGCGTGATTTATAATTTGAACATTTCCATGTAATGACTAGTCGATTATGGAAAGTACAGCGGACATTAGAAGGTTATATGTAGATTCCAAACGTTTTCGTGCATAGATAAAAGTTAATGCTTAATTTGTTTTATACTACTACTCTGGCCTGGTGAATCATTTTGTGAAAGTGTTTTTTTTGTTATCTTTAGCACTTAGCTACGGGATTTGTTCTGATAACCATTGGTTGTATGGTTTTACTTTGACAGCGATTTGTTACAATATGGCGTTCCATTATGATCACTTAATGATTCATATCTATGATCACGCTGTTTTTTATTTATGTTCGAATTTAGAACATAAAGTAGCCTTTTAAAGTCCACTGTGTTGGCTGGACCTGCTTACTATTCCGATATTTTAATCAAAGTCATGATTTATTGAGATAGTGCGAATGTCCGGTTCTAAGTACCGTCCGGCGTTACGGGACTGCCCCTTTATAAAAAAAATAATTGCATGTAAACTCATAGGCGGCCAAATAAGATAACAATTAATTTTGATTCTACGAGTATTTTTTATATTCCTTTGTAAGGATTTGGAGATGACACAGCGTTTAGTGTGTCATCTTCCTGCACTGTTACATGATTGCAACTGTTGACGTGAATAATTATTATCAATATATAGTTCGAGGAAATCTGTCATGCTAAAGAGAATAAGTAATCATACATTTTACCAATCCATTAGGTGCTTAACACAATTAAATAAATAAACATCTTCACGCAATTCCCAATATAGGGGTAGACAGAGGTCTAGTCGAGACAATTAAGTCCCTTCGACCCACCTTCCATCGAAGATATTTTGGGACAATGTGACAGATTGTGAGCCTGTCGTCGTCTGTATCTGTAATCGTATATAGGTTTTGAAAATACCCATTGATACGAGTCAGCCACCTGGGGATCGAACTCGGATCTCTCGACTCGAATTCCGATTAGCCAACACACAAACACAACGGCTATCGTGACTATTTGCATAACACAGAAAAGTATAATTTAACAATCTGTTTTGGCTCTCAATATTCACATACGTCGTATATTGTCTTGGTATTAAATTAGCGATAACTTCCAATACAAATTAGATGTCATTTTTCATTACTGCTGATGTTAGGCTGGCATTCCGAAATTTAAAATAAAGTGTGACATACTCCCTAAAGTGTCGAAATCACTCGACTCTGGTTGGTTTAGCATGTTTTCTATGCACTCTAGGTAGCATTACGCCCACTAGTTTTTATGTTGTTTTATTATCTGGTCTGTAATATAATCAACTGTCGGTATATATATGTACCGAAGATTCTATTCAATTCTGTCTTATGTTACGTGTAGACTGTTGTTAGGTATTGATGGATCATTTATACAGCATATTCCTAAGTGCTCCAAAGGTTTTGAACTGAAAACATAGGGAGTAAGAGAAAATCACTTGGTTGAGATAAAAGTTTTATTACGCGCAATACAGGCGGGAGAGCCGTTTTTCCGTCAATTCAAAATAATACCATAAATGAGCAGGCCGCCACTCAGTGTAGTTATATAGACTTTAAATTGTATTAATGTTTAGTCTGTATTAGAAATTCTTTACAATGATTACGTTATCTCTTTACGTTCAATTTTGTTTATCAGTTGTAATTAATAAAAAACTTATCAAGAAACAATAAGTTTTATCTAATTATTTATGAATACTTAGTTTTGGACAATAAACTTCGAATGTCTTGATTTTATGTCCATCTGATGGGCAGTGACTACTGCAGCACATAACATGTGTAAACCATTACAATAAAATAACCTAGCATATGCGTTTAAAAAAAATGAAATGCATTATTGCGAGATTACGAGGGGTGATCCAAAAGTAATGATAATGAAAATAAAACACGGTAATTAAAGTTAAAATAATAATTTATTTTTCTACATAGTCTCCTAACAAATCAATACTTTTTTCTAAACCCAGGATTCCCATTGAAAAAAATTATTTTTCTTGACCCTCCCAAAACGCTTCAACAGCGGCCATTACTTCGCTATCGTCTTCGAATTTCTTGCCTCGGAGGCGTTCCTTGAGCCGAGGAAAGAGGTAGAATCACTAGGAGCTAGATCTGGCGAATAGGCTAGATCTGGGAGGGTGTTCGAGCAGTTCGAATCCCGTTTTTTGAATGGTAGCCATCGCAACTGCGGCTTTGTGAGCCGGTGCGTTGTCTTGGTGAAACAGCACTCCAGCTCGCAGTTTGCCGCGTCTTTTTTCCTCTGGCATGGCCCCCCATAATCTTCTTATTTGGTCTGCGTAGTAAGAGCCCGTAATAGTGGCTCCCTTTTCCAAATATTCCACCATAATTATGCCATAAGCTTTCCCGCCGAACTTGAAACTTTGAATTTCTTTGGCGTCGGTGAGGAGGCTCGCTTCCAAGTCATAATCCTTGACCAACAAGATAACTAACTTTTCAGTATTCAAGGCTCCCTTGAATTAAAGCGTTGCTAAATTTTTCGTCTTTAAAAGTCCTTTACGCAGTTGTAATACTAATGACAAGGGCCATTAGAAAGTTGTCTCGTTAAAAGACTTGTGATGATAAATTAAGAAACAAAAACATATTAGCGTTTTAATGACTGTATTTTATGTTATATTATATACTATATTAGTATTACGCAGTAAGGCTTTGAGATATCAATGGCTGCCGGCAGATAGCATAATAACCATTTCGAACAATATCATGTCGAAACCCAGTAGACGACGACGGGCAACAGCTTTTCATCTGGTGGCAGGTGGCGAGGTATCTGGTACTGTCACCGCCAATCTGCTTGCCGAGCGTAACGATTGCGTCAAACCCACTTGTACGGGAGATGTCTTTGAGGAATCAGTAACTTTGTATGGGAACACCTTACACTACTAATGAGTGAATTGATCAACTTCGATGATGAGGGAAACAGCACGCTATGCTGTGCTGTCGTTCAGTATGAATGATATTATTAATAAACAATATTGCAAATATAATATAATTCTTCAAGATAATAATCCTTGAAGTCCGAATAGCCGAGTGGTTTGGTGATCGGAATTCGAATCGAGACCCGAGCTCGGTTTCCAGAAGGTAGACTCGTATTAATAAGTGGGTTTCAAAGCTTGGTATGTACGATTATAAATCGTATTAATCGATGGCTTGGACATAAAGACGGCGACAGTCTTTCCACCTGTCACGTTGTCCCAAAATAGTCTTCGGTACAATGTGAGTCGAAAGGACTTAATCGTCTAGTCCTCTGGGCTACCCCTGGGCTAGGGAAGTGCATGAAGATAATAATCCTGTTTCTTTGTTTTATGAAAAAATTTGTTCTATTTATATAACTTGCTAATGACAGTGCGCAACATTTTGTTTACATCCTGATTTAAACCGAGGGTTTGAAATTCCAATGATTCATCAATCTGGAAATATACCAAAGTCGATTCATCTGTTAACTTTTTTCAATGATATCGTAGTAATGTTATCAGTAATTGAATTAATAGCTTGTAATTTCAATTTATTTCACCATGTTTTTATTATCTGCAGACTAACCGTCGTCTGTTTAGCGTGTGTTATTTTTATATTTATTGTAAAGTAACTGCCCGACGATCTAAATACGTGAAATTTTGACTCGAGAACTCGAGAATTACCTTTAAGTTATTTTTAAGTTTAAACTAACTTATTTATTTCATTAAATTAATATAAATAACTACATTGTCTAGACCTCTTGACTAAACCAATATTGGAAAATGCGCGAAGAATAAGTTAGCGTTTTGCTCTTTTTTATCTTCGTTGTAGACAAACTTTGTAATCGATTTTAAACTAAGAAAATATGTTCTTGAGACTTGAAAATCAAAAGAAGTATCCATAACAATTAATGTCAGGTATGTTAACAATAGTAGAAAAATATTTGTATTGGAAGATGTTATGCGGAAACGTATTTGCAGTTACTGAAAAGTATCGTTATTAAAAGCACAATATGAATTTAAACATGTATTCGATCAGTATTGATTTATATCCTGATTGATTAATATCGTACGTCCATATTCATGTTTCTATTACAATTAAAAATAAATTATTTATTTCTCAATCAATATTAATTCAATGTTGTTTCAATGAGCTTGATTTCATTGAGATGTTTTTATAATAACGAGTTGATTTCCGTTTGTTTCTCAAAATAAGCAGTCTATATTTCTTTTCTTGTCCTTAATCCATTTAAAGGTATGATACCGTATACGTGCAAGTTATTATAAGAACAATAAATTTACCTTATACTGTTATTGACAGAGGACTGTTTCCTGATTATGATTAAGTAAAATCGCGTTTTATCATTTTTACACTTTTATCATTGTTACTGTTTTCAAACCACTCTGTTTAAAATTTCTGAACATTTATTGTTTCTTTTATAAACTACTGTGTTTTTTTATGTTCACGCAATTCGAATTACTGGGCTCTCGGAATACAGAACAAACTCTGTATTCTGAGACGTGGGTAGTAAGAAGTCTACATAATTAAGTCCTCTTCTGATCTGTGCTCACGGGCAGTGAATCTGACGCTGTGTTAATATCCAAACCAATGATACAATTCGAATTTAAACTTGTATAAATATAAATTTTTCCAATTAGGAATATTTGTTATATTAACCAGATTGTGTTGTATGTAGGGTTTCCTAAACAAATAATATTTTCTAGAGACTGTCAAACGTTACTGTAGATTTCCTTCAAGAGTATTGGTTGCCTGGATGTTATTGATGTGAGTTACGATGTGTTACGACAATGTCAAATTTAACAAGCTATCTACCTTTCTGATATACAATAAAAGTGTTACCATTCATTCAGTGAAATAGCTCAAGCATCATTGTTGAGACAAATGTTTTCTTGATTCCAATTTGTAACAAAAATTTTGCTTGCTTTGACATTCCAACACAACATCAAATAGTCAGTGTTAAAAAGTCTCCTTTTACGTTTCTGCGTATAGGATTACATTGGATAATCGGTCTACATATTATACTTTGTGAATGTATGTGTGAATCTAGAATTAAGCTATCTCTATAATGAATTTCACTCAAATCCGCTCAGTCGTTATGGAGGGAAACATATGATAGGAACACGAGGTTATATTATCCTCATTTATTTACTATTTTGTTGCAGAATAAGACACTGGATCTTTACATTTCTCACCAAAGAGGTCCGTTTTACAAGGCCGTTTTTCAAACAGAATTGGACACGAGAAAGTTCCACATAGCTGATGTGACGGACAAACGTATATTCATATCTGTCATGCACACTGAAAATCTTGCAAATCTGTATGTGTCCGAAATAAGCAGAAACTTCACGCAATACAATTTTGTGTTGAGCTTAGAAAATGTTTTGTCTTACTTCCCCCAAGGAAACTGGAAAGACAGCTGGCTGGAGTAAGTCTTTTGACATATACTTTTTTATTTTGCCTTACTATTTTTTATTTTTCCGAGCTGGCCAGAATTCGGCAGACACGTTTTGTTCAGTATAAATGAGTTCAGACATATACACATATATATATTGCTTAAAATTATATTTAATGTGCGCTTAAAAGGCGTAAGATATGTTATGTATGTAGTTATTTATAAAACATATGGCTTCACAGATACCTTACCTAAACAGCGGCTTCACAGATACCTTATGTGATCAAAGTTTACGTACCCTAAAAAAATATTTCTGACTTTTAGGGATGTAATAGAGGATGCGTTCACGGATTTGTACCGCGTGGAGGGATTAAAAGGAATCTATATAGCATCGAAGGTGCATTCTAAATCGCTGATAACTAACATTGAGCCCGAGCACCTGATGTCCCTCATCACCTTTGACCATGGAGTCACGTGGTCGCCCATCAAACCACCGGCCGAAGATGAGAACGGTAAGAATTTCAGCCACAAAATTGATTGCTAAGTTATTGCTTCATCTGTCATATCTTTAGCTGCTATTTATAGACCGATTTCGTTGTGCTGCTTTATTTACAAATATATTGAATCGAATTTGATCGCACTTTTCTTTTAACATGTTTATAGTAATGTTTATAGTAATATAAAAAAATATATGCTTAATTTTTTTTAACTTAATACTAATAACCTATAATAGCTAATGTTTATCTTTTTGTATGTTAGTGTTCCAATTTACTGGCCCGATTATTCCGGCTTTGTTGTTGTGTCTTGTGATGTTGGGAAGGCATTTTTTTAAATCGCTATCAGAGCAACCCCAGGTTCAAAAGCTAAATAATATATAAAATAATATTTAATATACCTTTTATTAAATGTTCACCATGTAGTGTGGTATACAGGGAAACTATTACTATATTATTAATTAAAAAAAGTTTGAATTATTTTAAGAACGAGTTATTAAAACATAAATAAGCGTCACCTTAGGATACTTATATGTATATGATTATATTACAATTAAAAAATGTTTAATTCTCACTGGTAACGTTTCAAGAAAATGTTAGTCTGCATAGTCGTTATCTCTTAAGCGTTTACGTGTGCATTTGGCCCCCATTATGCCATGAATATTGTGGTACCTACTCGTAGTAATTTAGATTATGTTTTATGTAAACCGCTCACTATAAAATCTGATGTGGTCTACTGTACATATAAATAAAAAAATATCTTCACGCAATTCCCAATATAGGGGTAGACAGAGGTCTAGCCTAGACAATTAAGTAAATACATACATACATATAATCACGCCTCTTTCCCGTAGGGGTAGGCAGAGACCACTTCTTTCCACTTGCTACGATCCTTACATACTTGTTTCGCTTCGCCCACTTTCATTATTCCCTTCATACATTCTCTTCGATTCAGGGTACTCTTGACCTGGCCTTTTTTCAGGACGTCCCTGATTTGGTCTTGAAAAGTCCGCCTAGGTCTTCCCCTTCCTACACTTCCATTCAAACTCGCCTTATATGCTTTTTTCGTCAATTGTTCTTCATTCATTCTCTCGACATGGCCAAACCATCTCAGCATACCTTTCTCAATTTTAGTTACTACATCTTCTTTCAGACCACAACGTTTCCTTATTTCACCATTCCTTATCCTGTCGCTCAGTTTAACTCCTACCTTACTTCTTAATGCTCTCATCTCAACTGCATTTACTCTGCTTTCATGTTTCTTCTGCCATACCCAACTTTCACTTCCGTACATGAGTGTCGGAACCAAAACTCCCCTATGCACAGCCAAACGAGCCTTGTTAGACACCATCCGACTGCTCATAAAGGAGTGCAAAGCTCCATTCACCATGTTTCCTGCATTCACTCTTCTTTCAATATCACTCTCACACTTTCCATTTCTTGTGAAGTAAAAAAAGATATTTTCAGGACAACGTGACAGGAGGTGAGCCCGTCGCGGTCTTTACATATAAATACATACATATAAATGAATTAGTTTTAATATTATTTCTTGTTATATACTAGTAAACACTACAACGGTTACTGTAGCAATGTATAAACCAAATTATGCTTTAATTGCTGTATTTAAAAAATATTTCTCGTTTCCGTGGGAACTTTGTGATGTAAAGTAACCAAACTAAAAACAAATGCAACGATTCACAAATTATATGTCACAGACCTTTTTACATACTCTTTCGCTTGTGACAACATTATCTTCATACATGCACAACTATCTAGGGAATCCCTTTCCTCTTCGACGTTTTAATTACGTAAAAGCAATATAAAATTTTCGTATAAAACTATTCAATGTCTCTGTTTTTTTTGCGGTTAATAATAAGTCATTCAACGTTACAGGAAAACCACTAAGATGCGTAGACCCGAATGACATGGAGAAATCTTGCAGTTTGCATTTGTGTCAGAAGTTTAGCCAACTGTATCCGGTCACAAGGTGAGGTTATTAAAATCTAAAGCTTGCATTAAACGCTAACTGCTATTTGTATTTGTATATATTGTCAAACTTTATGGTATTTTAGCAATACAAATCTTTGTTTGTGGTAGAGCAAAGCGAATACTTTTGGTGTTGCACGAATGGGCCGGGTGGACCGAGATAGAAATCCGAATAGAAATAACACTAACTCCATTAACAAGAACAATCCCAATTTTTTCTTACATTGCACATTTTTATATTGGAAGCCTTCGTCCTATTCTATGATACAATATACATATTGTAGAGACATTTTATGCCAGACAAACTTCATTCTAATTCTTTCAGTCGTTTGAAGGTGATTGCACAACAAACAAAACAAACACACACATATATATTCATTACATTAGTAAGATACAAAATAAACATAACTAGTACGGGTGAAGTAAAAATAATGTAATTCTGGCTCATTTCCAATGAATGCCGGAAGTAAACATGGTCGTTTACTGCGCAGATATCGAATTTAGTATTACATTAATTGAGCAAATCGTATTTGATAGTATCACAAAAAACGCTGATTTAACTACTCATAGAATTAAGGCGATAGCTACGGACATCGTAATAGTAGTCTGTGGCAGTAATCTGACACTATTTCTAACTCTTACTAACTTAGGTTATTATAATATAAATGAATATTTTAATGACAGTAGCTCTTGGGAATTAGGTGATCGTTCCGCCAAGCTATTTCTAGAAAAATCATATTATATTTATAATCTTAAAAGAAAGAGGATTCCGACGGAGTTTCTTTGGCGTTTCTTTTCCTTCTCCATTAGAGCAGCCCCATAACCAAGTGGAGGAAGATTAAAATATGACTATCGATTAACGAATTTATGTTCATATTTCGATAAATATTTTTTTTTATTTGATTAAACCTATTTATTCCTAACTTAAATACATACATATATTTATATTCTCTATTTCTGAAATTTGTATACACGTTGCACATAGCTAAAAATACTTTACGTATAACACTTAAATTGGTAAGTGTTCTAAGTAAAATATTTAGATATTAGATTTTTTTATAAGACAACGAAAGCTTGAAGTGCACTACGGACAAACGAGATCCGAAACCGCTGCCTTCGCCGTATTATGGCGACGCTCTTATCACCAAGCCACCGTATCTCTTTATTTAGTAACATACATACATACATAAAATGCTTTAATAAGTAAGACATATTTTTTTTTATGTTACTTATCATTTTCCTTAAACAAAACTCGAACAAAGCACCGATTGTTTCTTCAATTATATAATAAAAGGATCATTAGCAGTGTAGATAAAAGAAGACAAAGACTGAATAGAACTAGGACAACAAGTAATTACTTGAAGTATTCCTGTTCGTAATACAGTAAGCGACGACCGATCATGTCAAGTTCAAGGCGATAACATTGCTCCGTATGTGATAATTTAATTACTATGAAACTGTAGTTATATGTATGGAGGTACATGAGTTTAACGTCCGCTATGTTATGAGCATGAGTCTGTTACTTACATTTCATCTATACTATTATAAAATGTAATAGAGTCGTGTCTGCTCTACATTTTATATATTTATAAAATAAATAAATAATTAAATATCTTCACGCAATTCCCAATGCAGGGGTAGACAGAGGTCTAGTCTAGACAATTAAGTCCCTTCGACCCATCTTCTACCGAAGATATTTTCGGGACAACGTGACAGGTGGTGAGCCCGTCGCCGTCTTTTTATGTCCAAGCCAACGATATAATTCGTACATAAGTTTTTTTAAAAAATCGATCCCCAAGTCGATCTGCCACCTGGGGATCGAACTCGGGTCTCTCGTCTCGAAATTCCGACCATCTAACCACTCGGCTATCGTGACTATTATTTTAAATATTTTAGTGAAAATAACTGTAATAGCTTCCTGGGACGTATCTAAGTTCAAAACAACGAGTTTTTGTATTCTTGTCTGTTTGTTCGATGTTAATGCTATAACCACTGAATGGATTTTGATTCTGTTTACATAGTTCAATGTCTTATTTTCAACTTTAAAACTGACTGGCTCATGAATCATTTCAATCGGTTCAGTAATACCAAAGATACAACTTGAGTTTTCATTACTATGAATCGTCATACAGTTGAAGGAAAAAGTTATATTAGACGATTTATTTATTTGTGAATGTCTCATCATTTCTTGATTATTAAAATGTTTGAAATCTTATCATTCTTAGCCAAAAAAATGCATTTTATCTAGGAAACAGAATAGGTTCCCTTTTTTTTTTAATAGAAAAGAGAGGCAAACGAGCAGGTGGCTCACGTGATGGTAAGTGAATACCACCGCCCATGAACACCCGCAATACCAGAGGCATAGCAGATGCATTGCCTCCCTTAGAGTGTGTGGGGTGTGGGCCACCTGCACTCACCAGACGAAACACAGAAGTTTGTTAGATTTCTACTTCACGCCGGTATTCTGTGAAGTCGTGTTCGTGTCCTGTGTTCTATGTGTGTTGTACTGTAGATGGGTTTCAGTATCATGCAACTGCTATATAGATTACTTAATTACCGTACAATCGATGTGGTATGTAATATATAGTTGCATATCACAGACCGATTGGAGGAAGAATTAGGATCAATTTTTATTTTTTATTTTAAAAACTTCTGTTGCCAAATCTAAAAACTTCTATAACTTTTGTAGCGTCAGACTTTTATACAGGCCCTTGTCTGTACGAGTGAGAGTTTAACTCTATGGTTAACAGAGCAAAGCATAGAATAAATTTTTATTCTATCGTAAAATACTTGCAAGAAGTTTAATTAATGTACTCCAAGTTTCATACTTAAAAAATCATTTCTAAAATAAAACAGATTAACAATTATTACTATTTACCTATATTAAAAAGTGATATAATCGTACATAAGAAAAGACTTCAATGTGATATCAGACTCTATTATATTTATGATACTCAGATAAACTTAACCATTACATCCAATCAATTAAATAATTCATGTCCTTTGCAATTTTAGTGTCTCTTTTAAATAAATATAAATATAAATATCTTCACGCAATTCCCAAGACAGGGGTAGACAGAGGTCGAGTCTAGACAATTAAGTCCCTTCGACCCATCTTCTACCGAAGATATTTTCGGGACAACGTGACAGGTGGTGAGCCCGTCGCCGTCTTTTTATGTCCAAGCCAACGATATAATTCGTACATAAGTTTTTTTAAAAAATCGATCCCCAAGTCGATCTGCCACCTGGGGATCGAACTCGGGTCTCTCGTCTCGAAATTCCGACCATCTAACCACTCGGCTATCGTGACTATTATTTTAAATATTTTAGTGGAAATAACTGTAATAGCTTCCTGGGACGTATCTAAGTTCAAAACAACGAGTTTTTGTATTCTTGTCTGTTTGTTCGATGTTAATGCTATAACCACTGAATGGATTTTGATTCTGTTTACATAGTTCAATGTCTTATTTTCAACTTTAAAACTGACTGGCTCATGAATCATTTCAATCGGTTCAGTAATACCAAAGATACAACTTGAGTTTTCATTACTATGAATCGTCATACAGTTGAAGGAAAAAGTTATATTAGACGATTTATTTATTTGTGAATGTCTCATCATTTCTTGATTATTAAAATGTTTGAAATCTTATCATTCTTAGCCAAAAAAATGCATTTTATCTAGGAAACAGTATAGGTTCCCTTTTTTTTTTAATAGAAAAGGGAGGCAAACGAGCAGGTGGCTCACGTGATGGTAAGTGAATACCACCGCCCATGAACACCCGCAATACCAGAGGCATAGCAGATGCATTGCCTCCCTTAGAGTGTGTGGGGTGTGGGCCACCTGCACTCACCAGACGAAACACAGAAGTTTGTTAGATTTCTACTTCACGCCGGTATTCTGTGAAGTCGTGTTCGTGTCCTGTGTTCTATGTGTGTTGTACTAAAGATGGGTTTCAGTATCATGCAACTGCTATATAGATTACTTAATTACCGTACAATTGATGTGGTATGTAATATATAGTTGCATATCACAGACCGATTGGAGGAAGATTTAGGATCAATTTTTATTTTTTATTTTAAAAACTTCTGTTGCCAAATTTAAAAACTTCTATAACTTTTGTAGCGTCAGACTTTTATACAGGCCCTTGTCTGTACGAGTGAGAGTTTAACTCTATGGTTAACAGAGCAAAGCATAGAATAATTTTTTATTCTATCGTAAAATACTTGCAAGAAGTTTAATTAATGTACTCCAAGTTTCATACTTAAAAATCATTTCTAAAATAAAACAGATTAACAATTATTACTATTTACCTATATTAAAAAGTGATATAATCGTACATAAAAAAAGACTTCAATGTGATATCAGACTCTATTATATTTATGATACTCAGATAAACTTAACCATTACATCCAATCAATTAAATAATTCATGTCCTTTGCAATTTTAGTGTCTCTTTTAAATAAATATAAATATAAATATCTTCACGCAATTCCCAAGACAGGGGTAGACAGAGGTCGAGTCTAGACAATTAAGTCCCTTCGACCCACCTTTCACCGAAGATATTTTCGGGACAACGTGACAGGTGGTGAGCCCGTCGCCGCCTTTATGTCCAAGCCAACGATATTCGTACATAAGTTTTTGAAAAACCCATTGGTACGAGCCTACCAACTGGGGATCGAACTCGGGTCTATTGACTCGAAATTCCGACCACCCAACCATTCGGCTATCGTGAGTGTCTCTTTTAAATTTCGATATGTGTGCTGGCGGTTTATCCTGCAGGAAAAGCCAATACTTTTTGTGTTTATACGTTACTCATTTTAAAGTGGAATTGAACCGTCATTTTTCCGACTTTAACTCAATCTTTGGTGCCGTTACCGCATAAATTATAACGCAGTACATTATACACAAACAAACTTTTGCATTATTAGATATGTACAAGTGTATGATATATGTGTGATTACTTTCACATTTATGGAACTTTGGTACTGTTCTTTACTTGTACTTGGTATTATTATGCTTATGACACTCTGGGAAAATTTTCCAAAGATTTTGATTGTTCGAGCTTTCGAGTCAATCTTGCTGCTTCCTTATGATTTTGATATATTTCCTAATTTTCAAGTGCTTTTAATTATTTGTGTTCATCCAATTTCTTAAAGCTATTTTGTAGTTTCCTCTGTTATTTTAGATATATTATCACTACTTTTTTATAGCTATTTGTATATATTTTACTTAATACCTTACACCAATATCTATTTATTTACAGCCCGCCTGGAAATGTGATAAGCAATGCTATGAGGTAAACAATTACTATAGTAGGAAATGCGTAATAGAAAAAATATATTTAGCTTGTGATTTGATTTTCAAAATGCACGGATTGAATTCATTATGGGCAAATTTCATACACCATTACGCACATTGGGATGGAAATTATTTACTTAGATTTCATACAGATTTTCGTTACGAATGATTGTGATATTTCATATGACTTTAGTTTGCACTTTTCGGACGTAATTTAGTCAGTAGATTATAGAATTGTTTGATTGGAAGTGTAACTTACATGCTATTGACATTTTGGTTTCATGTTGCGTGTTTCCATATAGAATAACATTATGGTAATTGTTCGGCCATTTAGTAACGCGAAATTTATTTTAGTGAATAACCATTAATTTCAGATCGGCGAGTATAATGAGCTCTAAGTCGGCACCTGGTATTATAATGGCGACGGGTGTGGTCGGGCGGTCGCTTAAGGGAATCCCGGGGGTGTACCTAAGCCGAGATGCTGGTCTCACGTGGAAGCGGATCCTGAAGGACTATTACTTTTTCAATTACGGCGATCATGGCGGTGTATTGGTTGCTGTTAAGTATTTCAAACTCCTCGGCGAGACTAGAGAGATACTCTATTCCACGAACGAGGGGATCGAATGGAGTTCTTATCAGTAAGTAATGTAGTATAGATATGAATACACAATAAAATTTAAATGGATTTATTTAAATTTCTTTAAAGAATCTGTAAGTCACGATAGCCAAGTGGTTCGTCGGCCAATCCGATCACCCGATCGGATTTCGAGTCAGGATACCCGAGTTCGATTCCCGGGTGGCCGGCTCGTACCAATGGGTTTTTTCAAAAACTTATGTACGATAATATCGTTGGCTTGGACATAAAGACGGTGACGGGCTCACCACCCGTCACGTTGTCCGAAAAATGTCTACGGTGGAAGGTGGGTCGAAGGGATCTAATTGTCTAGACTAGACATCTGTCTACCCCGGTATTGGGAATGGCGTGAAGATATGCTATTTATGCACGACTCACGTAGTCCGTATCCGTTAAACTGTTTTATACGTGTACTTAAATTGACGACCCAGTAGCCGAGTTGAAAGTGTAAATTAGAACCCGCAATATTTAGCCTTCGGAGCTAAATATTGCGGATTTTATACATATTATATACCTATTTAAATGTGTATCTATATAAGTATCACTATACTTAGTATATTACAGTATAACAGTACACTTACTGTTAGCTTGGACACGAAGATGGCGACAGAGTCACCACCTGTCACGTTGTCCCAAATAGAGTTCGGTGAAAAGTTGGTAGAAAGACTTAATTGTCTAGATCTTTATCTACCCCAGTACTGTATGCGTGATCTCTTATATAAAATTTTGTTATTTTATTTAAGAAATCGTTACACACCGATCGATACTAAAGTATTTATTTAATTTATTTTAATTTGATAGATTCAATGCAGACGACCTTCGCATTTACGGTCTGATGACGGAACCCGGTGAAAACACAACGGTATTCACTATGTTCGGTTCGGCAAACGAGCAGCATCAGTGGATCATAATAACTATTGACCTGCAAAACGCATTCTCACGTAACTGCACTCCCGAAGATTACAAATACTGGTCACCGTCGCCGCCTAATACCACCGTGTCTTGTGTGTTAGGCAAAAGGGATATATTCCAACGTCGCGTCGCCCACACGAATTGCTACAACGGTATAGATTACGACGGGCCCGTTAAGAAGGAAGTGTGCGAGTGCGGCAGGAGAGATTTCGAATGCGACTTTGGTTTTATACTATCGGGTAACGTTTGCGTACGTAATAGGACATCTAAATTCGATCCATACGCCATCCCATCGGATTGTCGTCCGGGTCATTTCTACAAACGTACGAAAGGCTACAGGAAGATTGACGGCGATGTATGTACAACGTCCGGTTATCTGCCATACGCCCCAGATACGATACCCTGTCCACTCGAAGAACCGACGGAATTCCTCCTAGTCGCGTTGAGGGACAAAATAGCACGCATCGATTTATCGGACAATACGACAATATTCCCTATAAAGGGGCAGCAGAACATTGTGGCGATTGAGTTTGATATGAAAAACAACTGTATCTACTGGGCCGATATTGAACTGGACAAAATCAGCCGACAGTGCTTCGACCACGGAGTCACTCAGGAGGTAGTCGTCGACACGGACCTCGCCAGCATAGAAGGGATGGCTCTCGATTGGATTTCGAACGTTCTATTCTTCGTTGACGGCATGAGAAGAAAGATCGAAGCGGTCAGAACGGACCTGACAAGTGAGGGTAGAATGCGTGTTACGATTTTGGACTCCAAAGTGCTATCGAAACCGCGCGGCATTGCCGTTCATCCCAATGCGGGCTATTTGTTTTGGACCGACTGGGACAGGAACAGTCCGTCCGTTTCCCGATCGAATCTCAACGGGACCGACATTAAACGTCTATTCGGTAAGCCGATCGTGCAATGGCCTAACGGTATAACAATCGATCAAATGTCCGAAAGGATATACTGGGTGGATGCTATGGAGGATTATATAGCGAGCGCTAATCTGAATGGGCAGTATTTTAAGAAAATATTGTGGAACGACGAGAAAGTCTCGCATCCATTCGCTGTCGCGGTGCTAAAGGACAAAATGTACTGGGACGACTGGAAGGCTAAATCAATTTTCATAGCGGACAAAGACAACGGCCAGGACGTGATAACAATCAACGGTTCATTTTCCGGTTTAATGGGTCTCAAGGTGTTCGCGCATTTCATTCAGCACGGAAGCAATGCTTGCTCGTATAAGAATACCAGCTGCGATACGTTGTGTTTGGGCGGTCCCGGTAATACATTCAGCTGCTTGTGCCCCGACGGGTTCACGAAAGTCAATGGGAAGTGTATGTGCCCAAATCTCGTCGAACCGTATGCGAATATGACCTGCCCCAAGAAACCGGGCGCCACTTGTGCCATGGTAAGTGTAATCATATTAGTTTTCTATGTTAGCCAATTTTTGTAAAGTGTGACTGCCTTGTTCTTCTTTACAGCCTCTTAAAAGTCCACTGCTATACGCAGGCTCCCAAACTGTGCCACTTGACTGATTCCTCGCAACATTTTATCCCTCGTCACTCTATCTTGTTATAAGTTGTCCAACTGTGTTTACCAGTACGAGGCTGCCATTTGAGTACATTTTTTGTAACATGTGCAAATCAATTACTTCCAGTTCCTTGCAGTCTATAAATTATCGCAGTACTTAGGTAATCTCAATTTTCGTTGGTGTATTTTGATTATTGTACATTGCGCTGTTTTATAAACTAACTTTGTCCATTTTGTTTAAAATAATTAAAAAAAAAACACGAATAGCCCTGGCTTGGATAATATTTCATTTAAAGTGATAAAACACGTAGGTAACATAATAGCTTTGCATAATTGGTTACTGTTAGTAGTCATATTGTTAACCTCTGTTGAAGAAGGTATATTTCCAAATGAACTCAAAACATCCATCCTATCCCGTTCCGATATAGAAAATACTCGTATAGCCTCCTACAGTCCAATTGCTTTACTATCAGTATTCTCTAAAGTTATAGAAAAGGTAATTTACAACAATCTATATATATACTTTGAAAAATTCAACATTTTTGCAAGAGAACAAATAGCGTTTCGTAAAAATATATCAATTAAAGTAGCCATTTATGTATTCTTATACAGAGTTTTTACAAACTTTGAGAAGAAGATGACATAATATTTAGAAAGCATTTGATTTTGTAAGACATGATTTATTACTTGACAAATAACATGAATATGGCATAAGAGACTTACTAAAATCTTTTCTAACAGACAGAATTCCAATATTTCAAGTTGCACAAAATTATCCGAACACAAAAAATGTTCATTCCCGTCGCAAAAAGTTTTCGTGTTCCGCAGGAAAACGTATTTGGTCCCATGCTATTTTTGACTTGCCTAACAATTTTAACTCTAAGGTGACTCTTTTCGCAGATGTCATTTCCATAATGTTTACTTGTACTGATATATAGAATTTTGAAAATGAAATTAATATTATTCTAAATATATAAAATAAATAGCTGGCTATATTTAAATAATCTATTAAAAATCTTAAGAAAACGCAGATTGTGAACTTTTCTCAAAGAAAATGGCAACTTGATGGTCTAAATATTAATTACAAAGGTAAAAATCTTAACCAAACTATAGTGACAAAAATTTGATGACTATGTACCGACAACAATAGATTTTATTTGTTCAAAACTGATTCAGTTTTTCTGTGCATTATTTGCTATTTCAAAAGTAGTTAGTCAGGAAGTCTCAATGATGGTATATCATGGTATCCTCCACATTGCGATATGGTATCATATTCTGGGGAAATGATACTTGAATAAAGATGTGAAGATATATTTCAATCACAGAAAAAATGCATTCGAGCTATCACACAAATATTAAATAACAGATACATTGAAAGTTGTAAACAATATTTAAATAAAAATCTTTATATATTAATAAAGTTGTGATATTTATTAAAAATAATCCTGACATATTCAATGATTTCTTTAATAGCAAAAGGCATAAAAATAAATTACATGCAATTCAATCAAAGACGGCTATGCTAATGAAAAGCCTGTTTGGTATATTATCCCAAATATTCAATAATAAATCATCTACCTTTTATGGCATCAAAAATATAAATCAATTTAAGTAAAGACTTAAAACATTCTTAATAGAGAAATGTTATTACTCAATGAATATCTCTCTGAAAAATCCGCAAATTTATGTTAACATTTTATTAATTATTTTATATAATTATAATTAAAATGTAAAATTATAAATGTAATTAATTAATTGTATTAATAATTATTTTAATAAGTAATTTAAGGAATATTAAAATTGTTATTTGTACATCCTTCGGGTTCAATACAGAGAATCCTAAGAATTACTTTATAACACCCATGTTACCACGACATACTCAGTATTTACAAATAAAATAAATTTGATTTGATGTGATTTTTTTATGGTTTTGGACCTGTGGGTAAATTAACTCTTCAATGGTGCGGTCACCGCAATATAAATTCAGGTAATAGGTCACGTTCAATGAAATTCTAGCGGTTGAGGAAACTCGCTTATAAATTCATAACAAATAGTACATATTTTCATCCATCGAATACTAACAATACCGATTTAAAAATTCTATCTTAACAGTGTGGTATATCTTCCAAATAGAACAATTGATGTAACATTTTAAGCACAGAATTGAATGGTGCATCCCACATGGTTCGTCTCCCATGGTTCATCCCCCATGGTTCATTCCTAATGGTTCATTCCTCATGGTTCATCCCTATTGGTTCATCCCTCATGATTCATCCCTCATAGTTCATACCTCATGGTTCATCCTCTATTTTCTACTCAGATCTTTGTACTTAGAACTTAGTAAGTAGTTAAGAATTTAGTGTGTAAAAATGCGTCAAGCATCAACTCCGTCTACATACATCAGTTACGAATGTGAAGTTTTCAATATATAAATAACGGATTGTCCAATTTCTGCTACCAGGCAGCAGTGTATCAATTGTAGGTTAGAATAGTTACGATAACCGAGTTGTTGTCTGGGATTCGATCCCCAAGGGGCTGGCTACCAATGGGCCTACAAAACCAGTGAGTTATTTATAAAAACTTATGAGCGATTTATTTCGTTGGCATGGAGGTAAAGACTGCGACACCTGCCTTGTTGTCTCAAAATAAAAAATGGCTGTGGGTCGAAAGGACTAATCTGTCTAGACCTCTGGCTGCCCCTGTATTGGGAAATGCGTGAAGAAAGTTTCAAACTGTATGATTACAACCTGAGGCTTTCCAACTTAGTCCTCAGGAGTGATAACTTGATGTACAAGTAATTGATAACGTTACTTGAAGTTATAAGCTTTGGCTACTTACAATCAGATGGATTGTTGGATGTTTTATTCAATTTATTTTCACCCAGTACAGTAAAAAACTATGTAAGAGTATAAAAATTAAATGAAAGCGTTACAGTGATTCTTTAATTCTTTTCCGCCAACAGGATCAGTTTTCGTGCAAAAATGATATGTGCATAGCTTCATCTTGGAGATGCGACGGAAACGACGATTGTGGCGATGGATCGGACGAGGCTGGGTGCGTGTGTACGCCGCCAGGATTGCTTGCGACGACTCCAGTTGTTATTTGCCGCAGTGGCGATGCGATGGCGATATCGACTGCGCTGATATGAGCGACGAGAAAGGTAATCAATATAATTAATAACGTTATTTGTTGGCAATACTGCGATGTCATTGTGAAATGGCGTGATCAAAACAATTCATGTATCTTTACTTTCTTAATACGTCGACGGATTTGATGCAATGTCTATATACCATGTTATACGTATGTAATGTAATGAATGTAAAGCTTGTTTCAAATGAGCTTTTGTGAAAAGTGGTTTAAAAGGAGTCGATTTTAGACCGTCCCAGTAACGGTAATATGCTTAAGTTACAAGACCATTACTCTCATTGCTCTTTTTGTTCATTGTAATTTTTAGTTTGTACTGTAAATTTTCCTTTCATCATCTCTTACATGTTTCCCGGGCAGAAAGGGAATCCCTGATTTCGTGGTTGAGAGCATACGGTCAATGACATGTTTTCAACAATTTAACTAAAGTGAACTTAATTTTACATTTTATTATTCATTATGTAACGTCCACGATAGCCGAGTGGTTGGGCGCTCGGAATTCAAGAGACCTGAGATTGATCTGTATGGCTCGTACCAATGGGTTTTTTCAAAAACACTTACGTACAATTTATATCGTTGGCTTTGACATAATAACGTCAAACATTGTCCCAAAAATATTTCTTAGGTGGGTCGTGGTGATATGACTTAATTGTCTAGACCTCTGCCTACCCCTGTATTGGCAATGGAGTGATGATATTTTTTTCATTATGTCAAAGAATAAGATGTAATGACCAGAAATTTCTTTTCCCACAGATTGCGGCAAACATAGCTGTAAGGAAAACGAGTTTCAATGTAGCAACGGGAATTGTGTGGACAAACGGTGGTTATGCGATGGTGACAACGATTGCAAGGATGGTTCCGACGAGCGCAACTGTTCGGTAATTTTATATGTTAATTTGATTATTTTGTGTATTATAAATTACCTATCTATTATTACTTATCTATTATTATTTTGCACATATTAATAGTAATCTGATTTATAGCTAACTGTCACAATAAATAAAAAGTGTTATTTAACTATATACAATTTAATATTATTATTTTATAAAATTATTGTATTGTCATTGGTGATTCACAACTTTGCGAAGTTTTAATGCACCGACGATTTAAACTGGATGGAAGTCACGTCCAAAGATTCAGTGACATAGATACAATATTTATAAGCTATATGCAATATATGGCTATTAAAAGAGTGTTAATATATATATTTTTTTTCTAGTTTCAAATAAAACGGCCGAATACACAGAATTGTTCTACGAATAGTTTTTCATGCGGCAACGATAGCAGCAATCTCTGCATACCCAACTCATGGGTGTGCGACGGAGAGAGCGACTGTCCCGGGGGCGAGGACGAGAGGGAGGAAAGATGCAATAACTCCACTACTTGTGCGCCGTATATGTTCAGATGCCCCAGCGGAAAGTGTATATTTAAAGCTTGGGTGAGTTGTTTTAACATCGTACTTTCTAAGTTGATTATGTCAGTTTTTAAATAAAAGGACAAATTGCGGTCTAGATTTAATGATTGCTTCTATAAAGAATTAATATTGTTCCTCAGTCGATTATACACGCAGTAATATGACATTCGATAAAAAATAATAAATATAACTTGATACTGGTGGGCCGCGTGGAGGAGGCAGTAAATCACAGCACATAGAAGGCACTTCACCAGGTGCAAAACAGAGCAGCCTGGAGAGCTCTATTGAAGATTTACCTATGGTGACCATGACTTTCAGCCAAACGACGAAGAAGAATATGACATATACAATGTGCGTGATTATTGATGCTTAAGCTGCTTACTAAATGCATCTGAGCACTGTATGTGAAGTTGTTGGTGTATTTATTATTATTATCATTCATAAGGTGTGATTGTAAATGCGTTCAAATTTTGAAGTCTCTTCTCTATATTACTTTGTATAATATATTGGTATCATGTTAACTAAGTACTCTAACAAATGTCCAATATCTTGTATATCGACAGTATTTTATACTTCGAATTCATTTATATAGAGCCACGCATCAGCTTTTGTTGTTGCATGAATGGGCAAATGAATGGGCAATGGGGAAATACCACGACCTCGCAGAATACCGGCGTGAAGTAGAAGTCTAACAAACTTCTGCGTTTCGTCTGGTGAGTGCAGGTAAATGGAGGCCCCCCCCCCTCCCCCAGTCCTGGGGGGGGGGGCACTCTAAGGCCGGTAACGCATCTGCTAAGCCTCTAGTATTGCGGGTGTTCATGGGCGGCGGTAATCACTTACAATCACGTGAGCCACCTGCTCGTTTGCCTACCTTTTCTATAACAAAAAAGTAATCGAAAATTTATATAAGGAAAAATAAAATCTTTTTTTTATTAAAAGTATCTTTCAAAGCCATCTATTCCTTTATGACTTAAGTTTGATCATATAGATACTGCTGTATAATATTACGTAGATTTTGTTTATACAAAATTTTATACAACATTGAATTAACAAATTAATTATCATTTATGGCAAATATAGGTTATTTTGCGAAGTTAGTATCACAGCATATATAATAATATACCTTCAATCAGGTATGCGACGGCGAAAACGATTGCAGCGACGTTGATTCATTGGACGAAAAGAATTGTACTTACATTGGCCACTCTAAGCTGATCCCTCGACCTACCACCGAGAAGCCATTTGACTTTCCGACGAACAGCTCCTGTTTAGACTGGATGATAAAATGCGACAACGGCAACTGTTTACCGTACTGGTGGCGATGTGACGGCATCAACGATTGCGGTGATAACTCTGATGAAGTCGCCTGTGGCGTGCACTTCGTCGAACCTAAACCCTCGAATAGTCATGACACCGTGAGGCAGAAGTGCGGCAAGAATAGATTTACATGTTCACCTGGTATGATAATTTAGAAGTACTGTTATTATTATTAATCGTATGGCTTTTGGTTTGACCAATCGTTCTAATCATAATTAGATATTAAGTTTCTTAATCCATTGGATGGCGTCATTTTCTAGAGTGAACAAGTCCGCCAGTTCGCCATCATATTTTGTAAGAGGACAAATGCGTATAATATGGTCGACGTCGTGCACCGCAGCTCCACAGTTGCATGCAGGAGACTCTATCCACCCACATTTGTACATGTATTCTCGAGTTCTACCGCAGCCAGTCCTTAATCTGTTTAACTGGCACCAATCTTGTCTAGGTGGTGAAAATCCACGTGGTTTTGTTGCGGGGTGAATGGCGATTTCCTTGCTCGTGAGCGGGTTGTTGATCCACTCCTGAGACCATTCAACAACTGCATTGAAATTCGAGCTTTCCCGCAAATCCCAATACGGAGGTAGACAGAGGTATAGTCTTAGACTATTAAGTCCCTTTGACCCACCTTCCACCGAAGATGTTTTTGGAACAACGTGACACGTCGTGAGCCCGTCGCCGTCTTTATGTACAGGCCAACGATATAATTCGTACATAAGTTTTTGAAAAACCTTTTGGTACGAGCCTGCCACTTGGGGATCGAACTCGGGTTTCTTAACTCGAAATTCCGACCACCCAATCATCGGCTTATGCATCTCTCGTACGTAGAATTTGCCACGTCCGGCGTGTGGAATTGGTAACCAGTGTAAGACACTGCTGCCGGCATCACAACTTACTTTTGATCTGATAGTTTTAAGATGGTTATCCTACCATCTGTCGTCCTGCCATTGTCGTTTTCACAAATTCCGTCTCTCAAGTAATTTTATCATCTTTCTGCTGTTATTACCCCTCTCGTATTATGTGAAAAGGGAAATCTTTTCTTTCTTGTCACATCCAGGTGTGTGCATACCCCTATCCTGGGTTTGCGATTCTCAAAAGGATTGCATCGACGGTGCGGACGAACGCGGCTGCGAAGTTCGAACGACGTCACCGTCGCCGACCTGCGGCCCCGACGAGACGCCGTGCGGCGACGGGCGCGGCTGCGTGCACACCGCGCGGCTCTGCGACGGCGCGCCCGACTGCGCGGACCGCAGCGACGAGGCGCACTGCGGCGACGTGAGTACAGACACGTGCACACTGCGCGGACCGCAGCGACGTGAGTACAGACACGTGCACACTGCGCGGACCGCAGCGACGAGGCGCACTGCGGCGACGTGAGTACAGACACGTGCACACTGCGCGGACCGCAGCGACGAGGCGCACTGCGGCGACGTGAGTACAGACACGTGCACACTGCGCGGACCGCAGCGACGAGGCGCACTGCGGCGACGTGAGTACGAACACGTGCACTGCGCGGACCGCAGCGACGGGCGCACTGCGGCGACGTGAGTACAGACACGTGCACTGCGCGGACCGCAGCGACGAGGCGCACTGCGGCGACGTGAGTACAGACACGTGCACACTGCGCGGACCGCAGCGACGTGAGTACAGACACGTGCACACTGCGCGGACCGCAGCGACGAGGCGCACTGCGGCGACGTGAGTACAGACACGTGCACACTGCGCGGACCGCAGCGACGAGGCGCACTGCGGCGACGTGGTGAACACGTGCACACTGCGGACCGCAGCGACGAGGCGCACTGCGGCGACGTGAGTACAGACACGTGCACACTGCGCGGACCGCAGCGACGAGGCGCACTGCGGCGACGTGAGTACAGACACGTGCACACTGCGCGGACCGCAGCGACGAGGCGCACTGCGGCGACGTGAGTACAGACACGTGCACACTGCGCGCACCGCAGCGACGTGAGTACAGACACGTGCACACTGCGCGGACCGCAGCGACGTGAGTACAGACACGTGCACACTGCGCGGACCGCAGCGACGAGGCGCACTGCGGCGACGTGAGTACAGACACGTGCACTGCGCGGACCGCAGCGACGAGGCACTGCGGCGACGTGAGTACAGACACGTGCACACTGCGCGGACCGCAGCGACGTGAGTACAGACACGTGCACACTGCGCGGACCGCAGCGACGAGGCGCACTGCGGCGACGTGAGTACAGACACGTGCACTGCGGACCGCAGCGACGAGGCGCACTGCGCGACGTGAGTACAGACACATGTGCACACTGCGCGGACCGCAGCGACGAGGCGCACTGCGGCGACGTGAGTACAGACACGTGCACACTGCGCGGACCGCAGCGACGTGAGTACAGACACGTGCACACTGCGCGGACCGCAGCGACGAGGCGCACTGCGGCGACGTGAGTACAGACACGTGCACACTGCGCGGACCGCAGCGACGTGAGTACAGACACGCACACTGCGCGGACCGCAGCGACGAGGCGCACTGCGGCGACGTGAGTACAGACACGTGCACTGCGGACCGCAGCGACGAGGCGCACCGCGGCGACGAGGCGCACTGCGGCGACGTGAGTACAGACACGTGCACACTGCGCGGACCGCAGCGACGAGGCGCACTGCGGCGACGTGAGTACAGACACGTGCACACTGCGCGGACCGCAGCGACGAGGCGCACTGCGGCGACGTGAGTACAGACACGTGCACACTGCGCGGACCGCAGCGACGAGGCGCACCGCGGCGACGAGGCGCACTGCGGCGACGTGAGTACAGACACGTGCACACTGCGCGGACCGCAGCGACGAGGCGCACTGCGGCGACGTGAGTACAGACACGTGCACACTGCGCGGACCGCAGCGACGTGAGTACAGACACGTGCACACTGCGCGGACCGCAGCGACGTGAGTACAGACACGTGCACACTGCGCGGACCGCAGCGACGTGAGTACAGACACGTGCACACTGCGCGGACCGCAGCGACGTGAGTACAGACACGTGCACACTGCGCGGACCGCAGCGTTGAAGCGTGTTTAGGAACGGAAGCTCCAATGTCGTTCACCAGGATACTCCGCTCCACCTCCCATGCAAGACAAGCCCCCATTGTGCGATTCTGTCCTAGTTTCTCCCACCCGAGTCGAATCAGTTCAATCCGGCCGATTACACAAATAATGCTGGAAAGAATTGTCGATGTATTTACCGCGTGTCGCATCGCCAGATCGTGCCACCTCATTCTGATGTTTCCGTCGATCAATCGCTTCTAACGCTCACCACCACACCATGCCGCAAAACTTTAACTGAAACGATAACACCCCACATGAATTTACAGGAACTAATACCATCCGTGAACTGTGCACTACTGCGGTTCATATGCGACGGCGGTGCCGAGTGCCTGTGGGAGAACATGCTCTGTAACGGGCGCAAGGAGTGCTCCGACGGCTCCGACGAGATGAACTGCACTGGGGACCACGAAAGTGTTCACAGTCATCAGGTAGATCACAGTTGGATGTAGATATGTTTTTTTTTTATATAGAAAAGGCCGACAAACGAGCAGGCGGCTCACGTGGTTACCGCCGCCCATGAACGCCTGCAATACCAGAGGCATAGCTGATGCGTTGCCGGCCTTAGAGAGCTCCCCCCCCCCCAAATTGGGGGGGGGGGTGCGTTGGTCTCCGGTTACCTGCACTCACCAGACGAAACGCAGAAGTTTGTTAGACTTCTACTTCACGCCGATATTCTGTGAGGTCGTGGTACTTTCCCCGGTCGAGCCGGCCCATGCATGCAACAACAAAAGCTGATGCATGGCTCTACCACTGTTAACTTTTATTTATCCATATGTCGTTTCATTTGTGTTTAAAATTGTATTTTTTCTATTAGTACCTGAGTATTGGCGTCGACCAATCGTCCATTAACTCCACGAGTTTCCTGATATCGTGCTGGATGCCTCAGCAGAAGATGGTGCTTTACAGCTTCTTGCCTTCTATATCGAAAGTGAGCGACGGCGTGTGGCACAATATGACTTGGACTAGTGAAAGCGTCTATAGGTAATTGTTTTTGTAAACTAGCCCATTACATTTTATTATAGAATTTTAAACATTTAAAATAAATAAATATCTTCAGGCAATTCCCAATATATGGGTAGACCCTCTGTCCAGATAATTAAGTCCCTTCCACCCACCTTCCACCGAAGATATTTTCGAAACAATCTGACAGGTGAGCCCATTGCCGTCTTTATGTCCAGGCCAACTATATAATTCGTATGTAAGTTTTTGAAAATCCTATTAGTACGAGCCGGCCCCCTGGGGGTCGAACGCGGGTGTCTTGACTTGGACTTGGACTTGGACTCCGTCCACCCAACCACTCGGCTATCGTGACTTTTAAACATTTGCAATTCCCAATACAGGGGTAGGCAGAGGTCAAGTTTAGACAATTAAGTCCCTTTGACCCACATTCCACCGAAGATATTTTCGGGACAACGTGACAGGTGGTGAGCCCGTCGCCGTCTTTACGTCCAAGCTAATGATGAAATTCGTACATAAGTTTTTGAAAAACTCATTAGTACTCTTGTCTCTCGACTCGAAACTCCGACCACCCAACAACTCGGCTATCGCGACTTAAAGTAAATAAATCCGCGTTCGATACCCAGGTGGCAGGTTAAAAACTTACGTACGAATTATATCGTTGGCTTGGATATAGAGACGACGGCGACGGACTCACAACCTGTCACGTTTTCCCGAAAATATCTTCGGTGTAAGGTGGGTCGAAGGGAAATAATTGTCTAGTCTAGACCTCTGTCTACCCCTGTATTGGGAATTGCGTGAAGTTATTAATTTATTAAGTTATTATAATAACATGAAAATGGTTATTTATAAAAACAACTTTCAGGTTTACAAATCTTGAACCATATACAAACTACAATGTGACCTTCTACATCAAAGATAGCAAGCATAATAAGACGTATCCATCTATGAAATATGTTAATACAACTACCGGCGAAGGAGGTACGTTTTGATTAATTTCATTATTTTTTTTTTTATAGGAAAAGGGAGGCAAACGAGCAGGTGGCTCACGTGATGGTAAGTGATTACCGCCGCCCATGAACGCCTGCAATACCAGAGGCATAGCTGATGCGTTGCCGGCCTTAGAGAGCTCCCCCCCCCCCAAATTGGGGGGGGGGGTGCGTTGGTCTCCGGTTACCTGCACTCACCAGACGAAACGCAGAAGTTTGTTAGACTTCTACTTCACGCCGATATTCTGTGAGGTCGTGGTACTTCCCCCGGTCGAGCCGGCCCATTCATGCAAAAACGAAAGTTGATGCGTGGCTCTACCACTGTTAACTTTTATTTATCCATATGTCGTTTCATTTGTGTTTAAAATTGTATTTTTTCTATTAGTACCTGAGTATTGGCGTCGACCAATCGTCCATTAACTCCACGAGTTTCCTGATATCGTGCTGGATGCCTCAGCAGAAGATGGTGCTTTACAGCTTCTTGCCTTCTATATCGAAAGTGAGCGACGGCGTGTGGCACAATATGACTTGGACTAGTGAAAGCGTCTATAGGTAATTGTTTTTGTAAACTAGCCCATTACATTTTTATTATAGAATTTTAAACATTTAAAATAAATAAATATCTTCAGGCAATTCCCAATATATGGGTAGACCCTCTGTCCGGATAATTAAGTCCCTTCCACCCACCTTCCACCGAAGATATTTTCGAAACAATCTGACAGGTGAGCCCATTGCCGTCTTTATGTCCAGGCCAACTATATAATTCGTATGTAAGTTTTTGAAAATCCTATTAGTACGAGCCGGCCCCCTGGGGGTCGAACGCGGGTGTCTTGACTTGGACTTGGACTTGGACTCCGTCCACCCAACCACTCGGCTATCGTGACTTTTAAACATTTGCAATTCCCAATACAGGGGTAGGCAGAGGTCCCTTTGACCCACATTCCACCGAAGATATTTTCGGGACAACGTGGCAGGTGGTGAGCCCGTCGCCGTCTTTACGTCCAAGCTAATGATGAAATTCGTACATAAGTTTTCGAAAAACTCATTAGTACTCTTGTCTCTCGACTCGAAACTCCGACCACCCAACAACTCGGCTATCGCGACTTAAAGTAAATAAATCCGCGTTCGATACCCAGGTGGCAGGCTCGTACCAATGGGTTTTTTAAAAACTTACGTACGAATTATATCGTTGGCTTGGATATAGAGACGACGGCGACGGACTCACCACCTGTCACGTTTTCCCGAAAATATCTTCGGTGTAAGGTGGGTCGAAGGGAAATAATTGTCTAGTCTAGACCTCTGTCTACCCCTGTATTGGGAATTGCGTGAAGTTATTAATTTATTAAGTTATTATAATAACATGAAAATGGTTATTTATAAAAACAACTTTCAGGTTTACAAATCTTGAACCATATACAAACTACAATGTGACCTTCTACATCAAAGATAGCAAGCATAATAAGACGTATCCATCTATGAAATATGTTAATACAACTACCGGCGAAGGAGGTACGTTTTGATTAATTTCATTATTTTTTTTTTATAGGAAAAGGGAGGCAAACGAGCAGGTGGCTCACGTGATGGTAAGTGATTACCGCCGCTCATGAACACCCGCAATACCAGAGGCATAGCAGATGCGTTGCCTCCCTTAGAGTGCCCCCCTCCCCTATAATTGGGGGAGGAGGGTGTGTGGGCCTCCGGTTACCTGCACTCACCAGACGAAACGCAGAAGTTTGTTAGACTTCTACTTCACGCCGGTATTCTGTGAGGTCGTGGTACTTCCCCCGGTCGAGCCGGCCCATTCATGCAACAACAAAAGTTGATGCATGGCTCTTCCACTGTAGAATATTATATCATTTATATTAAGTTTTTGAAAATATAATGCACGCAATGAAGTCACACATGCAAGGCATTCTGCTGGGCTTTTTCATATTAAATTAATGACAGGTTACGTTTACCGTGTGGTAACGGTGTAAGAATATTGCCACCCCTTTTACTCCCGTGGGTGTCGTAAGAGACGACAAAGGGAAACGGCCTTGAATATCTTTATGGCAACCGAAAAATGGCGGGATAATCATCATTAAAAATAATAATATCCTCAATACTATAATTCAATTATAATCCACAATACCAAAAGTGAATCCCTCATTACAATAATTTCAGTCCCATCCCCTCCGCTCCGCGTCAGCGTGAGGCAAATGGTGGGCAGTCGTGTCAGCGTCGTGTGGGACCCGCCGGCAGAGCCCAGGGGCGTCGTCCGCTTCTACACGCTCCACTACACCCCCCCACTCCCCCCCATCGAGAAGACGGTCTTCGCGACCAACGCCAACGGTCCCGTCACCGTCAACGTCAACGGATACTTCAAGCCGAACAATAATTATTCCTTCTGGGTGAGTAAAATGCTTCTTGGGTTTTTTTCTCAGGGATGTCCGTTTAGACGAGATCGAAATTAGATTTTGTAGAAAAATTGTATTTCACAACCTTCGTGGACGAGTGGTGTGCACACCGGTTCTCATGGTGTCGCCAGCTCTGAGGTCCCGGGTTTGATTCTCGGTCGGGGAAAAAACTTTTTTTACATTTTCTCGGGTCTGGGTGTTTGTGGTACCTTCGTTGTTTCTGATTCTGTAATACTCGTGCTTAAGCTGCTTACTTTGGGATCAGAGCAATGTATGTGATATTGTCCTTTTCTATGTATTTATTACTTACTAATGTATTTATTTATTAAGTCACGATAGCCTAGTGGTTGGGTGATCGGAATTCGAGTCAAGAGACCCGAGTTCGATCCCCAGGGCTCGTACCAATCGGTTTTTTCAAAAACTTACGTACGATATATACATCGTTGGCTCGGACATAAAGACGGCGACGGGCTCACCACCTGCCACGTTGTCCCGAAAACATCTTCGGTGGAAGTTGGGCCGGGAGCTCTTCAGTGTCTACACCTCTTCACCACCGCCGTATTGGAAACGGCGTGAATGTATTTATATTATTTATTGAACTGTGCCAGGTGACAGCAACAAATAACGCGTTCACGTCGGCCTCATCGGAAGTGATGTATCTGAGCTTCGATGAAGCCGGCGACGTGGACGATCTCGCCAACGTGAGCATGTCGCGGCCGGACAACGCCACCGTCGTGCTGCAGTGGAACAAGATTCGAAGCGTGGAGGGCTATATAGTGCGAGTGCAGTTGCCGCTCAACTATGCGAGAGTGAAACCGATTCAGACCAAGACGAATAACGCTACGTGTGAGTTGGTTTTATCTTTAAGGTGAAAACTTCTTTTGAGGAAAGAAAGAAAGAAAGAGAGAAAGAGAGAAAGAGAGAAATAAAGGGAGAAAGAAAGAGAGAAAGAAAGAAAGAACTATATATTTGATACACATATTTACTAAAGAAACTTAAAAGACAATTACATGGCTATTTTAACATGTGGTATACCAAATAGGACTCCAACTCAGCGCAATGCTGCAGAGACTGCAGCGCTGGTTTTCAGTTTGAACCTTGGTGTGACTTCAAAAACGAGTCAGAGAGCGACCATATATTATTTGCTGCCTTTTTCCATTCTCAATAAGCGTATTAAGAATGGAAGAATGGAAATCTGAAAAAAAAAAATATTCATTCTGAGGCGTACTGTTTACTTTTTTCCACAGATATGTAATGTAATTATGGCACCTTTTTGTTTCTGTATGAGCCAACTCATACACTTTTCACTTTTCAGCACCTTTAGCTTAACACCATATATACCGGCCATCAATCGCGCTCATCTATCATATGATCATTAGCATAAGGCTTTTATTTAAATATAATTATAATTTTACAGTCCCGATAGCCGAATTGTTGGTTGATTTAAATTCGAGTCAAGAGACCGACTTTGATCCCCTGGTGGCAGGCTCGTACCAATGGATTTTTTTTTGGAAAAAAATAATAATAAGCCTATGTTCGATTTATATCGTAGGTTTGGACATAAAGACGAGCCGACGGACATAGCGAATGCCTCACCATTGTCACGTGCTAAATATCTTTGTCGGAAGGGGTGGTCAAAAGGACTTGTCTACTCTGTCTACCCCTGTGTTGAGAATGGCGTGAAGCTGTGTATGTTCTACCTTTTTATGGATCGTATCGATTTTCCAGTGAGGAACCTGCCCGCGGGCGTGAAGCTTTACATTCACATAATGGCGTACAAGGGCTCGACTGTGGGCGAGCCGTTCACGATAACCCTTCGAACCGAGGGCGAGCCGGACGAGGCATTGAACCTGACCGCGATACTGCTGAGGGAGAAGCGTACGTCCGTGCAGCTGCAGTGGGCGCCGCCCCTCGGCGAGCGCTACAGGGGTAGGCAGCTGCAGTACGAAGTTATCTACACGGACGCGGCGCATTGGAGGATACCCGGCGAGCTGGAGGGAAGTCACGGTGTGTGCAAAAGAAAAAAATTAAAACATTAATAAAAAATATCTTCACGCCATTCCCAATACGGGTGTAGACAAAGTTCTGGTCAAGACAATTGAGTCCCTTCGACCCACCTTATACAGAAGATTTATTTTCGGGACAACGTGACAGGCGGTGAGCCCGTCGCCGTCTTTATGTCCAAGCCTACGATATAATTCGTACATAAGTTTAAAAAAAACCCATTGGTACGAGCCTGCCACCTGGGGATCGAACTCGGGTCTCTTGACTCGAAATTCCGACTATCCAACCACTCGGCTATCGTGACGTTTTTCTAGTTATGAAATTAAAAATAAATAATATTAAATTGAAAATATTGTTATATCAATTGAAAATATTCAAGTGTTCTTGATCTTAAAAGTAATTATCAAAATTTCAGTGTAATAATTTTTTTGCAAGTCGTATTTGGAAAAAAAAAAAACGTACGGATATACCGTTAGGTTTACGTACGTATACGTATTGAATTTTGGGTCCAAATTTGAATGCATTTCAAAATGGTCACGATAGCGGAGTGGGTTGGCCATAGGTATTCGAGTAAAGAGACCCGAGATCGATCCCAAACGTTTATATCATTGGCCTGAATATAAAGACGGCGAAGGGCTCACCACCTGTCACATTGTTTATAAAAATGTCTTCATTTTCTAAACCTCTGTCTATCCCAGCATTGGAAATGGCGAGTAGATGTTTTTCCTCTCATACAGGAAAGGCCTATGTGCTACAATAGACTTTTATATGCATGATAATATATAATTAAGTTACAAGTTTTCCTCAAAATACATTTTATTTAGGACTATTTGCGTTCACAGAGAAACGAATAACTACGAAAAACACCAGCATGTTGATTGAAGGATTACACGCTTGCGAGAGCTACGTATTTACCGTGGGACTTGTCGGCGGACCGCTTGCTAAGTATCAAGAGATAATCACACGAGAAAATCCAAAGTGAGTATCTGTTCATGTCAGATGCACTATTTCTATTAAACAAATTTTTATAACACACCAAATATCAAACGCACTGGCGTACAACCCATTCTATAGATTAACGACTATTTGGGTACCGTTGTATATTTAAATAATTGTATTTGGAATACTAAAAATAATAATTTCAACAATATTTTTTTTTTATTTTTTTTTATTTTTTATTTTTTATTTTTTTTTTTATAATTTCAACAATTATCGAAATGTGCTACGCATGTCTAAGAATGTGTTGGAGACATTACGCCAAAACTTTCAGTAATCTGCAGCGAAAGCGCATCAGTAACAATGTTTACTCTTTTATTATAATGTATGAATAAATACATACGAAAGTATGGATATCACCTACATTGCTCTGATCCCTAAGCAAGATGCTAAAGCATTTGTGTTATAGAATCGAAAACAATGAAGAAACCGGTCCGATAATCGAACCCAGGACGTCAAGGCTAGGAAGGACATCATGAAAACAGGTGTTTACGATACTCGTCCACGGAGGACATCAATATTACTATAACTATCAACAATTAAACAAAACGTTTAGTGTTTGGGTGTTTGTGTCCGATTTTGAGTATGTGTGCGTGCGTGCATGTGTATGTACATGAATGCGTGTCACCTTTCTTATATATGAGAACATCTCAACATACAATATCATGCACTGTGGCAATGAGACAATATTTCGGGTTTGTACTTTACAAACACACAGCACAAAAACACTGCATTGTTTTGCATTTGCTTCAAAAGGGCCACAGGAACGTCGTTTTTATTAACACATACTGATATCAGTAGAATATTTTACTGTGTGAGCGTTAAAGCGCGTAAATTCCTATTTTCGCACAATATTTATTATTTTTGATTTATTTCAGGGCGCCCATAAAAGATCTCGACTTTGTATACGACGAGAAGAAATCCGAACTTAGAATTTATTGGCACGTCAATTGTAACGCGCTGACTGAACCAGTGGCGTATAGGGTGAGACATTCTCTTTTTTTTAGTCGAGTTAAGGATATTGATAAATTAATTTTAATAAATCAGTTTTAAATTATATTAAACACTATCACTGTTACAAATAAAAAATATATTAATATTCATGACTTTTCATATATTTCATTCATTCGTTCATTCATTTTCATGTTTCAGCTGGAACTTACGGAAGAGACAAGAAACAAAGTGAGTCGATATGAGTTGAACGCTACGAAAACCTCCTCGCTGGAACATGTCATTCAAAATGTACCGGTGGGCGGTCGCTATAACATATGCGTATACGTAAGTACACTCACGTTTTCATTCGGCTGACTAAATGATATAATTTTTTTACACATTTTCAGAATAACCCAGTCACAGATCCCGACAATTGAGTCTTTTCAAACACACTGGAGCACAATAATATAGGATCCAATATAGGGGTCCACTGACGTCTAGAAATAAATTTTATTAGAAATTTTTATTTCATTAGCAGAACCACACAGACCCTTTACACATCTTAAGACTGAGAAGTACTATCCTACTCCCTACTTAATGTTATAAATGCGACAGTTTGTGAGGATGGATGGATGTTCGTTACTCTTTCTCGTAAAAACTACTGAACGGATTTTGATGAAACTACAATAATGTACCTTATACATTAGAATAACAATTTATGAAGATTTTGTGTACCATAATATAGTCGTAATAATTCAAAAGAATAGCTCTGAGCTGTCTGTTTAGTTGGTTTAAGAATAATGGTTAGTGTTTGGTATAGGTTGTGTTATAAATAAACTAATTCTTACTCCCTTAAAGAGCTATTGGCATTTTTAGTAGTTCGAAGCCTACCACGCGGGCGGAAGCTAGTTGTTTCATAATTTGAAAATATCATTCACATAAATGATGTTCAGGATTCTGATGTTTTTAAATCTCTTAAGGCTCACGTTGACGGCGCTTCGAAGAAATGTATGAAGGTGAGGACAGGCGAGCTGCCGGCACCACGCGGCCTGGTGGCGTGGTTGGCTCCCAATGGACATTTAGTGCTGAACTGGCAACACCCTGAAGGACCTGACGCACCAAAGTTAGTATATGTTCTATTACTATAATATACGTAGCGATCCTTACATACTTGTTTCGCTTCGTCCACTTTCATTATTCCCTTCATACTTTCTCTTCGATTTAGGGTATATTCTTCTTCTTTGTTTCTAAAATTCGTGCCTATGTGTTAGGGAAAAGTGAGCCCTTACGCAATATTCTGCAACACGGTTGTATTTCGTTACGAAGTCACATTTGCGGCTGATGGGTCTCAATACGCAATTTGTTTTCAGGCATAAGTATCAAATAATAGTGTCGGAAAGGGAGATCCCGGAAGACCTGCTGCATCCGAGCGAAGATATGCGAGTGGAGGAGGCGGAGCGGTCGCCGCTGCTGATGTCGCTGGCGGGCGGCGGCGCGGGCCCGCTGTACGTGAGCGTGCGAGCCGTCTCCGCGGACGGCTACTACAGCGACCTGAGCGAGGTCAACACTCTGACCATGGAGGGTGAGGCCTGCTGCTGTTGGCGTTTAGAAAAAAAAAAAGAAGAGAAATCTCTCACTTTTTTTGGATAGATACTCGTGGCAGAAGTCACGATAGGCCGAGTTGTTGTTGCGAGCCCCGGGCGCCAGTACCAATGAGTTTGTTTTTCAAGGTGAGGCCTGCTGCTATTGGCGTTTAAAAAAAAAAAGATCTCTCTCACTTTTGGATAGATACTCGCGGCAGAAGTCACGAAAGCCGAGTTGTTGTTGCGAACCCCGGGCGGCAGTGTCAATGAGTTTTTTTCTAAAAAAAAAATAACTTATGTACGAATTTCGTCGTTGGCTTGGACGTAAAGACGGCGACGGGCTCGCCAGCTGTCACGTTGTCCCGAAAATATCCGCGGTGGAAGGTGGGTCGAAGGGACTTAATTGTCTAGACTTGACCTCTGTCTACCCCTGTATTGGGAATTGCGTGAAGATATTTATTTATTTTTTTATTATATTTATACTCTTCTATACTTCGCATAGATCTTCTTGTAATCAAGAAAGAGATAGAGTGAGTGTTCGACTTTGGTGGAGGGGGGACTTCGGGGGACGCGGAAAGACCTCCAAGAAAACAGTTACCATAGTTGTCACTATGTCCACGAGGTTGAATACAAAACGCGGTGGAGTTTTAGTTTTCCCTTCCTGTCCTTGTACTTTATTATCTAATGAATGCTGCCGTCGTACATTGTAAATTAAATTATATATATTTGCCAGAATAAGGTTTTACAATAGATGTTACGCTTTATGTTAAGGTCTACTTATTCTACCCGATAAGGCGTGCAAATTTAATACATAAAATATTCTAAACAATCTCATTCATCAATTTCAAATATTTATATCTGATTTTAATTCATTGTTATAATAAAAAAATCAATAGTACTCAATACAATGACGAACAAATTTTAAATGAAGGCAATAAACGTAGCCAATAAGTAAAATATTAAAATTAAATTTTTTTAACAGTTTACCTAAATGTATGTCATGTCAACATTACATTACAACCCATAAATTCTTTTACCGAATAAAAGCACTGATCCTTTATAACCATCGAGAAATATTTCTTTTAAATTGTTTTAGTGGTAACTGTTTTATATCTGACGGGATTTTATTAAAGATTTTTATGGCCATACCATTTACATTTTAACTTACAATGCATAAATTGCTTTTAGGACAAAATAATTTTTCACCTTGGTGCGACTGTCTTTGTATTGCTTCGCTGCGTTTTAAGAAATAGTTTCGGATGTTGTATGACAAATAAAGAAATATCTATATAATATATACGTGCTATAATATAAAGAAGATGATGAATCTGAAAGAAGCGAAAAAGGTATGTAAGGATCGTGACAGTTGCCTATTTGTTCTCTCTGGGGTAGCCGTAAGGGATTGTGCCTGGAGATAAATAAATAAATAAATAAGTAGTTCGTACATACCAGATAGTGTTAAAAATTGTTTTCTTTAAATAACGGTTTACAACTGTCCGTATTTCTAGCATTAAATATAGCGCGAATTATTTTTTTTTGTATCCTGAAAGCTTTAACCATATCAACGGAGTTTGAAACATGAACATGAAAACATGAAACGCGACATGTCCATGGTAAGCAGTTGCTGCTTCTTTGGATACGGTCAACCTGAGTCGCCTTAGTGCATATACAATTGTGTCTAATTTCTATTGCAAACTGTAACAATATATTCTTTCCAGTTGCAATGCTGTTAAATTTTTATTCCTAAAATACTATTGATTTTACTTGTTCTATAACTTGCACATTTAATTTTATGGGTTGCGCTTTATATGTTGAAAATTGTATCATTTTAGTCTTTTGTATATTAAATTTTAGATTATTTTTGTCTTACCATACTGCGATGTAACTAATAGATATATTATTTTTATTTTCTAAGAAATCTATATTTTCAGTTTTTATTATTAAAGTTGTCAGCAAATAGAATACATTTTTCTTTTGTTACACTTGGCAAATCGTTTCTATAGATCAATAAGAGAATAGGTCCTAAAATACTACCTTGAGGTACTCCCATTGTTCCAAATCTAGACATGTGTTTTTCTTTTGTAAAAAATCTGCCCATTTTCACGAGGCTACAAATTTCAGTCGTTTGCTTACCCTTGAGTAGATAACTTTAAATTCAATCATTGGCCTTCCCTTGAACACTAAATTGTTCTAGTTTGATGAGTATTTTCATATGGTTCACAAAATCAAAGGCTTTATCGAAAAATATGGCCACAACAGAACTTCTATTTGATATACACTCTAAAATTGTTTTGACGAGGTTGAAGCATGTGAGTGATGTCGAAGTTATCTTTCGAAAACCAAACTGGCATTGATTTAATACTCCATGATTAGAGAAAAAGTTCTCAATTCTCTCGTACATGGTCAAGGTCCGTAGATACTACTTCAGGTCTTATAATATTTAAGTCGCGTTTACTAAGCCATTCAGGCGCGTACCACCACATCTTGAATTCTTTTAATTCAGGGAGTATCACACCTCTTGATGATATATCCCCTGGATTATCTCGTGATAGTACATGATGCCATCGATTGCAATTGATGTTGAAAATGATTTCAACAACTCTATTGGCAACAAGACCTTCCATTTATTTGGACCGCCTTTTAACCATGCCAAAACTAATGACGATTTGGTCCATATATACATCTGATTGCCCAACGTGTCTGAGTAGTTTTGAAACTAGTAGCGCTACACACAACTCCAGTCTAGGCAAAGATATAGTTTTTAATGAAGCTACCCTTGTTCTGGCAGCAATTAACTTCGTGTTGATAGTACTGTCATCCGAACTTTCTACACGGATATACATAAAAAAAATGTAGAGCATATTTTATCGTCACAGTTAACCCTTTCTAACCATAAATTTTGAATTAATATTTTTGCCAACGTCACAAATGGTGCAATCCATCCAAGAGGATCATATAATTTCAGAATATCTGATAAAATTACTCTTTGTTATTTTTGTAGCAGTAAATGTAAGATTGTGATTATATTCCAGTTGGTCTGTTCCTAGATTCCGTTGTAAAACTAATGCTTTCAGTATACTACCTTTACAATTAAAACCATTTTATTCAAAAATGTAGAAAGGAAATACACGAGTTACTGTAAAAGTGCAAAAAGTGATTTTTTTTATAACTTTGACTAGTTTCGATTCATTATTGATTAAATATATTACAAACTATTTCATGGCATAGCTGCATATAACATTCAGTTTTTCATTAAATCTGTGCCAACATTCATGCACGTAAACGAAGGCCACATGGAAGAATAAAAACAGCCATTTTGTGAATCTAAAGTCACTTCCCCTCAAAATTCCATTTCGTATAAGGAAGGCGAAGAGGAAGAGGATTATGATGATTCGTTGTATGATTCGCGAATAAATCCTCGGCTACCCTGGTCTATATACCAGTCTGTTCGTCTCGATCCATCGCTCGTTTATGGAACGTTGGCATAGATGGGCTATTGTAACGCGGCGCGTGTCGCCAGGCGCGGAGGCGGAGTCTGTGAGCGCGAGCGCCGTGTGGTGGGGCTGCGGCGGCGCGCTGGCGGCCGCGCTGGCGCTGGGCGCCGCGCTGCTGCACGCCGCGCTGCGCCACCGCCGCCTGGCGCGCTCCCTCCTGCGCCTCGCCGCGCGCACGCCGCGCTACGACAGCCGCCGCGGGCAGGCCACCATCGGCGAGCACGGTGCGTACCGCACGCAAATACATTTTGTATCTCACGGTACGTACGTACGTACGTACGTGCACGGTACGTGCCGCGCGCGCGAATACATTTCCAGCCATCACATGTACAGAGTAGGTTTGTATCTCACGGTACGTACCGCACGCGCGCGAATACATTTCCAGCCATCACATGTACAGAGTAGGTTTGTATCTCACGGTACGTACGTACGTACGTACACGGTGCGTACCGCGCACGCGAATACATTTCCAGCCATTATATGTACAGAGTAGGTTTGTATCTCACGGTACGTACGTACGTACGTACACGGTGCGTACCGCGCACGCGAATACATTTCAGCCATCACATATACAGACTGGGTTTGTATCTCACGGTACGTACGTACGTACACGGTGCGTACCGCGCACGCGAATACATTTCAGCCATCATATGTACAGAGTAGGTTTGTATCTCACGGTACGTACCGCACGCGCGCGAATACATTTTGTATCTCACGGTACGTGCCGCGCGCGCGAATACATTTCCAGCCATCACATGTACAGAGTAGGTTTGTATCTCACGGTACGTACCGCACGCGCGCGAATACATTTCCAGCCATCACATGTACAGAGTAGGTTTGTATCTCACGGTACGTACCGCACGCGCGCGAATACATTTCCAGCCATCACATGTACAGAGTAGGTTTGTATCTCACGGTACGTACCGCACGCGCGCGAATACATTTCAGCCATCACATGTACAGAGTAGGTTTGTATCTCACGGTACGTACCGCACGCGCGCGAATACATTTCCAGCCATCACATGTACAGAGTAGGTTTGTATCTCACGGTACGTACCGCACGCGCGCGAATACATTTCCAGCCATCACATGTACAGAGTAGGTTTGTATCTCACGGTACGTACCGCACGCGCGCGAATACATTTCCAGCCATCACATGTACAGAGTAGGTTTGTATCTCACGGTACGTACGTACGTACGTACGTGCACGGTGCGTACCGCGCACGCGAATACATTTCCAGCCATTATATGTACAGAGTAGGTTTGTATCTCACGGTACGTACGTACGTACGTACGTGCACGGTGCGTACCGCGCACGCGAATACATTTCCAGCCATTATATGTACAGAGGTTTGTATCTCCTGTTCAAGGTAAGTTGTGACAGGATACGTGCACTCAATCTGAGGGCGTTTGTTGATCCGAAAGAAAAATACGAAACTGTGATTCAAGATCTGCTTCAAGTCTTTGAGAGTCCATCAAATATTTGAAGCACGTTTCAGTGTTTAATTATTCACCGCCGTCTCCTGCGCCTCGCCGCGCGCACGCCGCGCTACATTTTCAGCCATCACATATACAGACTGGGTTTGTATCTCCTGTTTAAGGTAAGTTGTGATAGTATACGTGCACTTAATCTGATGGATTAATTGTAGTCACGTTAGCCGAGTTTTTGGGTGGTCGGAATTTCGAGTCGGGAGACCCGAGTTCGATCCCCAGGTGGCAGTACCAATGAGTTTTTTAAAAAAAACACTTCTGTACGAATTTCATCGTTTGCTTGGACATAAAGACGGCGACGGGCTCATTACCTGTCACGTTGTCCCGAAAATATCTTCGGTGGAAGGTTGGTCAAAGGGACTTAATTGTCCAGACTTGACCTCTGTCTACCCTGTATTGGGAATTGCGTGAAGATATTTATATTTATTTATTATTATAATCTGATGGCGTTTCATTATCTGAAAGGAAAATACGAAACTAGGATTCAAGATCTGCTTCAAGCCTTTGAGAGTCCATCAAATATTTGAAGCACGTTTAAGTATTCGCTCTATAGTATATTTATGAAATAAAATAAAGTAAACTCTAAAAAGCTTATCAATAAACCATATCATAGACAATGAATTGTCTCACATAACGCAGATGCGTATTGTATGGGTTGAGTTGGGTACTCAAGCCTTCAGTCAGCAGTCGTTCATTAAATTTAGAAAAAATTAAAAGTCATATCTTCACTACTTAGTGAAGTTATATAAAAGTTAAATAATTGAAATAAATCTTGTACGTATTATTACTTGTGTCTATTTTTGTAAATGACATTCTTCCTGGCCTTTGACAGTGCATAACAAAATTTTTGATTCCGGCGTAGTGCCAATAGCCAATAGGATCAGGGCAGTTCTTCGCTTTTTACCGTGTACCACACAGTTTAAAAATAGTGAAAAAAAAAATTAAAATCGAGAATAGAGTGACTTGTAATATTACGTACGTAACTGATACTGAAATATTACAGAAGTCACTCGTCAGTCTGAAGTAAACCGAGAATTTGATTTCTTTCCAAAGTATATTGAAGCTTAAATGTAATGGTTGACTAAAATATTAATATTTTGAAGTAAATAAATAAATATGTAAACAAATATATTTAACTTAAATATGTAATTAATCGGTTATATGTTAAACATGCTGTAAGGTTTAGTAAAACAATGTACTTTATTAAACTGAATATATTTAATTTAATACTATTTCTGTAGTCTTATAAATTGTTCTTCATCTGCAGATGACGACGACGTGCCTCCAATTCAAGGCTTCGCCGACGACGAGCCCCTTGTTATCGCGTAAACCTGGCAACATTGTGATGTAACGAAATCTTGTCATTTTTTAGTATTTCTATATTTATTTTTGTTGAATGTATGTATAAAATCAAACAAATTCTCAGTTTTCGCTATGGCTGTCCTTTAATATTTACGTCATATATTGGTTTGTCTGTTGTATAATTATTTTGGGGTAACACAGATGACTGAAAGCTGTTATTGTCACAACTGACAAACTTTAAAAATGTGAGTACCTTACCATTGACTTGAATAGTTTTAGCTTTCCCATATGTTTCTGGTAGCTTTTTTATTTTTTAGTAGACTTTTTCTCTTTAATAATAATAATAACATACAATTCTGCGAAAAAGGTTTTTTAATAATCGTATTTATAGTTTTAATGTTATTACAAGAATATATCAAATCTATACGTAATTCCATTGATACTATTTCTTTTATTGTTTGTATAGAAAGGCGACAACCATGATGCTTTGTTTTAAGTGTCTTTCGGAAATTTGAGCTGTTAAAATCGGATAAATTATATTTTTAAGATAATCTTGCTCATTGATATATTTAAACTAAATTTATTATTAAGTATTACATATTATTTTCGAGTGAAATGTAAACGGGCTGTAAGTTTTAAGACTTGTTATTTTGTATTCCATAAAGACATGTTTGATTGTGTTTTGTTCTTTTTGAAATTGTATTTTTAGTCTACGCTACCGTGATTGTCCCATCTTGTAACGTTCAAGTTCGACACCAAAGATCTTTTTATGTACATCTTAAGAAGTATAATGTTAGTTAGTTTATACTCAGTGTAATGTGTTGAACTGTTATTGATAAAAAATTTAAAGTCCCTTGTAGGAAAGATCTCGACATTCCCATTTTAGTGATTACATTTTATTTATTGTTTAGTTCCTATGAAAATTGTAGCGCTGCGTTCTTCTTATGTTTTATTATAGGTAGATTAAATATGTTAACCGTGATCAATAGTATTCTATTTTATTAAAACTATTATTTATCGTAATGTCACGGCGTTACTGAGCTAAGTGAATTTATGTTTAGATCGTACTGAGGCTGGTCACAGGTTACTAATTATAAACGTAATGAGCGAATTAAATACGTTATGATTATAATGTATGCGAGTTTTATTTAATTATTACCCGTTACCGACTATTTCCTGTAGAACTTTTATAGTCGAAATAACATGGCAATATTTATTTTTATATGTTAATTGTAATGCATTTACTCTGGATTGCTGAAGCATTTACACGGAGGTAAGAACATGTTCAGCGTATGACAGAGGTCGGGGTGTCGCATCCCGCCTGTGCGAGTTGATTTTTAAATTATTTGAAATATTTCGTTTACAATTAAGTGAATGAATTAAAGGGAATAAGGAAAAGTTCTGCACAACTTATATGCTTAAAATCAATAAAAATTGCATAAATTTTATAAAATATAATTATTTCTTGTATTTACGCGAACACTACATATCTAAAATAAAAGGATTTTCGGATTTTATTCGGTATATTATTTAGTTTTTACAAACGATTTTTGTTTTCGTTCCCCACGATTTTTTGAATGCTTTACAGCATCCGTGGTCACGGGGTGACTGCAAAAAATAGTTTAAAAACTAAATAATACACGCGATGAAATCCGAAAAACGTTTTATTTTAGATTTTATAAAATATTTAAAATTATGACTTGTTTTACAGACTTTGCTAAATATCGCATTATTTCTTTATAATCTTCCATATTTATTATTCTAAATATATTTCTTAAACATAAAAGAATATCTTCACGCATAGTCCCTAACAGCATAGCCGGAGACAACAGGTCGCCAAGGGTCACGACACGACTTTTTCTACATCGTCTCGCTTCTTTTAAATTCATCATTTTCTCCATTCACGCACGTCTAGGTATCCGAATACTCTTAAACCTCTTGAATTTCTCTTCGAGCAATTTGTTCACATGGTAGAACCAACCTTTACAATTTCAACTGACGCCATTCACTTAGCAACTATATTTAACGACCATACAGATTATTCCTATTAAAATTTACCTTCATATAAATTCATTAGTGAATTCCCAAAGAGACCATGGCACGATTCACCCATTCCTGTGCACGCATCAATACAATGACGTCATCCCGCCAAACAGCAACGCCCGCCACAGCAAACGCATCATGCGCTTTGCATAAAAGTGGTCCGCCCAGACCAGTCTGAAATTATGTCCAAAAAATTACTATATTTTTTAATAATAACAAGGTAAATAAATAAAGAGATATGGATAACATATTTAACATTACTCTAATGCCTAAGTAGGCAGCTAAAGCACTTGCTTTATTGAATCATAACGATTAAGGTACCACAAACAGGCTTGAGACAATAAAGAAAAAACGGTTTTCTAAATTGACCCGTCACGCCATTCCCAATACAGGGGTAGATAGAGTCTAGTCAGAGTCTAGTCTAGACAATTAAGTCCGTTCAATCCACCTTCCACCGAAGATATTTTCGGGACAACGTGACAAGTGGTGAGCCCGTCGCCGTCTTTATGTTCAAGTCAACGATATGATTCGTACATAAGTTTTCAAAAACCCATTGGTACGAGCCTGCCATCTGGGGATCGAACTCAGATCTTTGACTCGAAATTCCGACCACCCAACCACACGGCTATCGTGACTTAAATGGCTAACATTTACATTTATAAATGGTTTGTTGTTGTTGTTGTTGTATTTACATAGTAGTTCATTAGTAATAGAAAAATAATCTTACAACTGTGGTTTTGGTGTCAACGAAAGCGCAGAACGCGTCGATGGGAAGATCGAATGCGTGTTCTGCAGAAATTCGTTCATCACAATTTCTCGAAGATAAAATTAAAGCGCGCTGCCAGCGTGGACGCTCACGGATAGCTAGAAAATTGCAATAAGACGAATTTAGATTGATGTAGATGTGTGAGGTCGTGGTATTTCCCCGGTCGAGCCGGCCCATTCATGCAACAACAAAAGCTGATGCGTGGCTACCATATCCGAGTATTCTTTACCCTTGCCTCTTTGAGCAATTTGTTATAAATTATAAATAATAATGAATTTACATTTACTTTGTTTTGCTTTATTTAAAATAACAACATTGAGTCCTCTTTTCGGTAGCAAAAGAACGTTCAGAGTTGGGGGGTTGCAGCCCTCAATGCCATTTTGAGTTTCATAATAGAAACGTAGAAACATTTTTAAACATTGGAAGAATTTAAGGGGGAAAATTTTAACGTTATACGCGTACTCTGACGAACCCAGATGTAATTTTATATTGCTTTATTTAGGAGATAGATACACCAACCTTGATCGTATCCACCCCATCCAACAAACATGCAGTCATCGTCTATACTGGCATCCGTGAGGCAAGCTGGTTGCACGAGAGTATTTAGTTTTAATGGACGTTTCCAGTGCTGTAATTGATATATTTGTTTATTGAATAACAGTATAACATCACGTTTTGTGGTGTGGTTACGGTTTCAGAATATACGTCCTCCTATCATTCCGCGGGTGACGTTAGAGGCGACTAAGGGGAAAGCCATGAAAATGCAATTACCTACCGGCAGATGGCGGGGTATCTTGAAAAATACCAGATCAAAATTAAGTAGATCGATGATGGGCAGCAGTGTGTACAGTGCGAGGTGTCTATTGCGATCACCAATCCGCCGCTCTATCCTGCATGGCGATTATGCCAGACACTCCCGTAAGGGAGTGGTCTATGTCTTGCAGTGGCCTTTTACACATCATCATCATGTTTAAAAAATGTGATAATATTTATGGGCATATAAATAATTTTTTATAAACCAGTTTCCTCTTCTGAACAAGACAGATTTCCCAAAAAATATCTTTAGTGAAATGTGGTCTAAAGGACTTGTCTGGAACTTTGTCTACTGCAGTGTTGGGAATGGTGTGAAAATATTTATTTATTGTGGTTAGAAACTTAAAAAATGTCTGACAGCTGAATGAATGAACAGATTGTTTTAACTAAAATAATAATAACTTAATTTTTTTTGGTATTGGCGGGCAAAAGAGCAAAGGCAAACGGCCAATTTGATGTTAAGTGGATATAAGACATGTAGATGCCTTACTAGCCTTGGAGGAAATAATAATGCGGGATCCTTTCCCGCTTTATTATTGAAAGGGAAAGAGAGAGATGGCTTTCATTTACCTCATACTATGCAGGAAACAGAGAAGCACTCATACAACAATCATACTGCAGCTAAAGCCGTCGATTTCTATCATATATAACGCAATAATTGTACATACCAGCAGAGCTATGTTATAAGCGAGTTTTCCTGGTACATACTGTTGATGTGTGTGTACGGATGCCAAGCGTCGCTGCGACTTTGCTTCGTTTTCTTCACTTAGATCCCATACGCCGGCAACGATAGTAATTTCGCCTGGAGAGATTCTGAAAGCATGCAGATGATTGTATATTATACGGCTTTGAACATGAAACGTAGTGTTTTCCAGTGTATGCATATGTGTTCTTTGGCAGGCTATCTAGTTTAATCAGCTTCATGGATTGTAATATGAAAGGTGAGGCATCGTTTGAAGCGACATAGAGGTGAAACATACGCTGTTGTTTTTAATAATTGAAAACTAACACCTGTTAGTTAGTAAGATGACGACCCGACAGACTAGTTAGTAGTTATCGTGCCTTAGAATCTAAAGGCTGTGGGTTCGAATCCCACTAGTGGCAAATATTTGTGAGATGAATATGAATTTTGTACGCGAGTCATTGATGGTGTAAGTATATAGTATCGTAGGACTGGACATTAAGACGTGTGACAAAAATTGGAAGATTTACTGAAACTTCCTCAGTTATAGGGAATAAGGTAAGGTATAATAATTATAGGGAATAAGCAATTTCAATTAAATAAATAAGATAAAATTAACATGACAGGGGTTTTTATAGGATTTGCCATAATCGTCACCCTTGGCCCATATACCTTAGAAGCTACAGCCAGTTACAAGTGTGTGGAATTTTGGTTCGGTATTTTTCGACATAGTTTTCCCGTCTTCTGTCGGAAAGCTATTGTATTTTGTGGCCTGTTATGAAAACTGTGAAACCACTGAAGTCGTATGTTCTAACGCCGACACCATACGACTTAACATACATGCCACACATTCACATAAACATATTGAATTCAAAATATTTAATTTTGAACTCATATCACTGGTTTAATAAGGTCACTATAACCTTATCTGTCGGTCAGTAGGCCGATTGCGAATAATGACCTATAGAAATGAAAAGAAAGATAAAGTCTCTCGTTGTATCTGGGAAGTAAAAATGCTTTTAATTGTTTATTTTTTCAGTCTATAAAATATTTTTATCCTTTTGTTTAATATTTTTATACCTTTTCATTATTTTTATACTGTGTTTAACTTTATCTATTTTACGTTTTAGTCTTAAAAACAAATTAATAATTACTAAGACTTGCAAATGTAACTGAAATGAAACGTCCTCCTATATAGACATTATTGATAGCGTCTCATAAAAGGTGTGGACGAGGAGTAAGAATTAACATGATTATTTTTCTTTTAAAACGGTACCCATACTAGAAATTCTTCTATTACTTTGGTATGTACAGCGAAATGAATAGAAAACGTTTCCTATTTAATATATACTAATTGTGACAAAAAAAACCGTGCTTGCATGTGTGTGTAAACCGGGTGTATTAATCATAATCAAGCAAGTCATATTAATATAGAAACGTAAATTTTTTTAAAATAAACCCATGCATAGATAAGGACAACATCACATAATATGTGCTCTAATTCCAAAGTAAGTAGCTAAAGTACTTGTGTTATTGTGGAATAGCATCCGACCTCAGAGCTGGCGACATCATGTAAATCAATGTATGCCATTCGTCCACCTAGGACTTCACTAAGATAATGATTTGTTTACCCAAAAGAGCAGTCCGCCGCGGTTACAGCGGCTCTGGGGTGCACAAGCGTAGCATAGCAAAGAATACTTTGCTGCCGTTTGGTGAGCACTGCAAAGAGAATCCAAGGATGTGTTCCCTTCGTCGCCTCACCCATTGCAGCGTCTAAAAAAGTAAACAATTTTAAAAACATTAAATGATTACAAAATGAGATCAAATCAGATTAAATCAAGGCTGGGAAGCATCACCTCTAACTAGCGCTAACTGCGATTAGAGACATATTAACTTTTAATTATATTGTTGAGATTTGTATGAAATGACTTGATCGAACGAATGATACTTTATACGTTTTATTTTTTTATTCTTATTGAGCGTAACTCCGAAATGGTAATTTCATCGAAGTATTTTAATGAATCTCTTTTAATGAAGCACATTTAATGAATCTCTTTTTTTTAAAAATTAACATTAAAATTGTGAGTTCTTGCACCTGGTAAAATCCGTAAATAATTACCACAATCGTAATTTCCAGCGTTACCATCCTTTCTTCTTCCGCACGCTTTATATACTTGCTCCGAAACTTCGATGTAGTCATCGTAGTCGTCATTTATATTTGATTCGAGGTTGGACTCGTCTTCTCCGCTCTCTGACAGACTTTCTGTGGTAGTTTTTCTCGAAATACGCATTGGACGATGTTTACGGTTACCCATTAAATTAAGAAGTTTAAATCCTTGTAATATTTGAAAATCCGGATTTGAAATATAACTGACAGTTTGACTTTCAGCATTTTGAATACTTTCGGAATTAGTAGTTAGTTTTAATAATCGACGTTTAATGTTTGAAGCGGTCGTAGATGAATCACCTGTTGATGTGAAATATAATTTTAAATAAAGGCAAGCATTTTTCCAGAAAGGGATAAGGTTATTATTAAGCTAGTAACAAAAGAGAAATAATATCATATAAAATATAAAGAGTCGTGGTGTCATATGGGATGGGTAATTAGAATTTGAATCCGGAGATCGTGTACGTCGACGGCTCATATAAATAGTTTTTTTTTAGTATAATAGTTTGAGTCACGATAGCCGAGTGGTCGGGTGATCGGAATTAGGTTCCCAGGTGGCAGGCTCGTACCAGTGTGTTTCTTCAAAAACTTATATACGATTTATATCGTTGGCTTGGACATGAAGACGGCGACAGACTCACCACCTGTCACTTACTTGTCTTAATTATCTAGGCCTCCGTCTACTCCAGTATTGGGAATGGTGTGTAGATATATTTGTTATTAATTTTTTAATTAGTTGTGTTATAAATAGGTAGCTATAGCACGGATGCGAAATTATAATCGTATCACATTATCCAAAAACGAGTTCTGTTGATGCTTTGAAAATCTAAAATATCAAGGAGGAGGAAGGAGCGAAGCGAGGCCTTTTCATTACGGATTTGCAAGAATCGACACGCATGGTAAACGTATTACAGATTGCAGTAACCAAAGTTTTAGACGATGCTGCATATCAACGGTCTAACTTAATTTTAGTTGTTCTTTTGAAATGGTTATCTCGCCATCTGCGATTCATATGCCATTTTAATGAATTTCCCCATTGTCAGCTCTCTCTCGGGAAGAAGGGGTGTGATAAATGCAACACGGATCATAGTTTATTGATTTAGATTAATATGATAAAGAGAAACGATTTAAGATGATGATGAGCGAAGAGATAAGAGAGACGTTTGTTTATAATGGATAAACTTAACTACGCCTACTACAACTTAAGCGCCTAACATGTACATACTGCATTTTATTAAAAGACATGTAAATCAAAAAACGATAGCCGAGTGGTAGGGTGGTCGGAATTTCGAGTCGAAAGACCCGAATTCGATCCCCAAGTGGCATGCCAAAAAAAAACTTATGTACGAATTATATCGTTGGCTTGGACATAAAGACGGCGACGGGCCCACCACCTGTCACCTTGTCCCGAAAATATCTTCGGTGGAAGGTGGGTCGAAGGGACTTAATTGTCTAGACTAGACCTCGGTCTACCCCTGTATTGGGAATTTCGTGAAGATATTTATTATTTATTTATTATTTAGGTGTCACGATAGCCGAGTGGTTGGGTGGTTGGAATTTCGAGTCAATAGACCCGAGTTCGATCCCCAGTTGGTAGGCTCGTACCAATGGGTTTTTCAAAAACTTATGTACGAATATCGTTGACTTGGACAGAAAGGCGGCGACGGGCTCACCACCTGTCACGTTGTCCCGAAAATATCTTCGGTGAAAGGTGGGTCGAAGGGACTTAATTGTCTAGACTCGACCTCTGTCTACCCCTGTATTGGGAATTGCGTGAAGATATATATATATTTTTATTTATTATTTACATGTAAATCGCTATGAAAATTGCGGTAGCGTAGCCCATGGTATGAAAACTTTTCCTATAGCAGTTATTATTTGGCGTGCGTGATGATATATAAAATAAAGTGTGCTTACACGTAGGTATTATAGTTAAAGTACAATAACAGGCGTTTAATAATATTAGTCAATAAAAAACTGGTCAGAACCAGAATATCAACTAGTAAGAATCCGGAGCGGATTGCAAGTTATTTATAAAATTTTAAAATAGATTCTAGAACTAATTTGATGTACAATATTTATCACGAGGTCAACATGGTATGAAAATCAGAGTGTCTGAGAGGTGATAAAAAAATAAAAGTTCAAGGACCGATGACGCCAGCCAACACGTATGCCAGGAGCAGCGTAGCGGACGTTTCCTTAGTCTAATTCTCTCTCAAAAAATATTTGAGAGAAGTCCTTCGACCAGCAGTGGGTATTCACTTTACTGTACTATCTTCACGCATTTCCCAATACAGGGATAGCCAGAGGTCTAGACAATTAAGTCCTTTCGACCCGCATTTTATCGAAGCTAATTTTGGGATAACGTGACCGGTGGTAAGCCAGTCGCAGTTCAATGCACTACTTTTAAATTTAAATGGATGATTTTAAATAAACGATTTTCGGAATTAGTCGCGTTTTTATTAGTTTTTAATAAAGTCCCCGTGTGACCACGGATGCTGTAAAGCATCCGAAACGTCGGGAAGTAAAAATAGTTTATTAAAAACTAATTAAAAAAGCGATAAAATCCGAAAATAGTTTTATTTAAAATGAGTAGCATCCGCGTAAATACAAGAAATCATTAAATGGATCAATTAAGTCACGATATCCGAGTGGTTGGGTGGTTGGAATTTCGAGTCAATAGACCCGAGTTCGATCCCCAGTTGGTAGGCTCGTACCAATGGGTTTTCAAAACTTATGTACGAATTATATCGTTGGCTTGGACAGAAAGGCGGCGACGGGCTCACCACCTGTCACGTTGTTCCCAAAAATATCTTCGGTGGAAGGTGGGTCGAAGGGACTTAATTGTCTAGACTAGACCTCTGTCTACCCTGTATTGGGAATTGCGTGAAGATATTTATTATTTATTTATTATTTAGGTGTCACGATAGCCGAGTGGTTGGGTGGTCGGAATTTCGAGTCAATAGACCCGAGTTCGATCCCCAGGTGGCGGGCTCGTACCAATGGGTTTTCTAAAACCTATGTACGAATTACATCGTTGGCTTGGACAGAAAGACGGCGAAGGGTTCACCACCTGTCACGTTGTTCCCAAAAATATCTTCGGTGGAAGGTGGGTCGTAGGGACTTAATTGTCTAGACTAGACCTCTGTCTACCCTGTATTGGGAATTGCGTGAAGATATTTAAATTTCTATATATTTTTATTTATTATTTACATGTAAATCGCTATGAAAATTGCGGTAGCGTAGCCCATGGTATGAAAACTTTTCCTATAGCAGTTATTATTTGGCGTGCGTGATGATATATAAAATAAAGTGTGCTTACACGTAGGTATTATAGTTAAAGTACAATAACAGGCGTTTAATAATATTAGTCAATAAAAAACTGGTCAGAACCAGAATATCAACTAGTAAGAATCCGGAGCGGATTGCAAGTTATTTATAAAATTTTAAAATAGATTCTAGAACTAATTTGATGTACAATATTTATCACGAGGTCAACATGGTATGAAAATCAGCGTGTCTGAGAGGTGATAAAAAAATAAAAGTTCAAGGACCGATGACGCCAGCCAACACGTATGCCAGGAGCAGCGTAGCCGACGTTTCCTTAGTCTAATTCTCTCTCAAAAAATATTTGAGAGAAGTCCTTCGACCAGCAGTGGGTATTCACTTTACTGTACTATCTTCACGCATTTCCCAATACAGGGATAGCCAGAGGTCTAGACAATTAAGTCCTTTCGACCCGCATTTTATCGAAGCTAATTTTGGGATAACGTGACCGGTGGTAAGCCAGTCGCAGTTCAATGCACTACTTTTAAATTTAAATGGATGATTTTAAATAAACGATTTTCGGAATTAGTCGCGTTTTTATTAGTTTTTAATAAAGTCCCCGTGTGACCACGGATGCTGTAAAGCATCCGAAACGTCGGGAAGTAAAAATAGTTTATTAAAAACTAATTAAAAAAGCGATAAAATCCGAAAATAGTTTTATTTAAAATGAGTAGCATCCGCGTAAATACAAGAAATCATTAAATGGATCAATTAAGTCACGATATCCGAGTGGTTGGGTGGTCGGAATTTCGAGTCAAGAGACCCGAGTTCGATCCCCAGGTGGCGGGCTCGTACCAATGGGTTTTTCTAAAACCTATGTACGAATTACATCGTTGGCTTGGACAGAAAGACGGCGAAAAGTTCACCACCTGTCACGTTGTTCCCAAAAATATCTTCGGTGGAAGGTGGGTCGTAGGGACTTAATTGTCTAGACTAGACCTCTGTCTACCCCTGTATTGGGAATTGCGTGAAGATATTTAAATTTCTATATATTTTTATATAAAATATAGTGTAATAAAGTGTTTACCTTTTCGAGGATCTATAGTTGAGTATCCAAACGATCCTACGTCTTCTTCAACACTTTCGCCGAGGTCGTAAGTGGACCCCTTGTTTCCATTTACAAAAGACCAACTTAGTGGTCTATTATCTGAATATAGACTAACTAGACCGGGTTTTGGAAGTTCTACAGCATAATAATCATTATATGTATAATCTTTATCATAGTCCTGTTGAGAGCTTCCTGCTCCGTACTCTTGATATTTGTCTGGACGTCGAAAATTATGATTTTTTATATTTAAATATGGATCGACGTATTCGTCTTCAGGTGTTACAATTCTCTGTGTTGATTTTAAATTAGTTGATGGTGTCGGTTGTGTAATATGGACTTGTGATCCATATTTTCTTTGCAATAAGGCGTCCCTTTGCTTATGCGCTGAACTCATATCACCTTCATTTGGTGATCGTTTTATGCGGTTAATTTTTGAAGCAATCGTATTGGGAAACGTTATTTTTGATATGCTCTGTCTGGACAGTGGTAATATACAACAAATTTCTTGTAAATTGATTGTATGATCTTTGTTGTAAGATCTAAAAAGTAAAAACGTAGCATAATGTTTTTGTGGATATATACACATATATTACACGTATAGTCAAAAAAGGAGTGTATCGTTTTCAGGGTTTACGCATATATGTGAGTTTTTTCATTTCAATATAAATTTTAAATGTCTAAAAACATTTGGAAGAATAAGGTTATCATAATAATCCTTACAGTATTTCGAGTAAACTTTTTTTTAAGTCTGCAACATGACTCCATTCTCAAATGACAAAAGTTTAGTTGGTTTTTTTGGCACGGCAGGCATGTTTTTTTTATTAAATAAATTAATTCTTTCTTAGAAATATTTTCTGCCAATAGTATATTTCATGTATAATAAATGAATGTAGTTTGTCGCCGAATTACCGATATATGGTAAAAACTAATGTTGGTATGCTAATTGTCTGATATTCCGTCAAGCAATGTCAATTTGCAAAAACAGTGTAGTAATCATGGTGGATATAGAACGAGGTATGATGATTGGCATGGTAGTTAGTTCTATATAGCCTGGTTAAAATAGACGTAAATAGTAACTTACTTGTTTTCTGGATTGTATGTAAAACCACTACAGCGGTCACATTCAGTTTTCTTCATGTATGTGCAGATATGTTCTGACAATGGTGTTTCGGTTTTTGTATTAAATAGTACTCTATCATTCAAAAATTCAGATTTATTAAGGATTTTATCGGTATAGTCCGTTGTTTTTACCGTTGCAGTATTTACAGTTATATCACTTACGTTTTTTGAATTTTCTGCAATTCCATCTTCGGGAAATATAAAAGTAAACACATCTTCGTTTTGATTTTGAGTCGCAGATATACTTTCCGTTTGATCAATGATTCCATTATTTGGTGATTCATTCACTGATTTATAACTTACGTTATATGGGTTTATAAGTTTACTATCATCCCTAAAATAAATAAACGCAGCTGCTGCTTCTGTTTTATTTCTTATTGTTTCATAATATTTGCTTCTGTTTATATTATAAAAAATATCCTCTCCGTGATCTTGATCTTTGAATACTACCTTTATGCTTTCATCGGTTTCGAATTCTCCAATATCTTCGAATTTAGGTCTCGGTGGTTCCACATTCTTCAACTTCGCCAATTTTTCATTTAACCACCAGAATTCACCATTTATTTGCGATGTCACTACTTTAAATATTAAAAAGCAAATTAATATTTTAGTAAGCATTTCGTAGCGTTTTTCTCTGTGCTTGGCAACGCGGAAAATGCGCGTATTTCATATATTTACTGGGTCAAAAGTTGGAGGGCAGGATGTTGCGACAAGTGCAGTGAGTGCAGCAATTATCGGGTTATTTTCAGTGATTTGGTCCGTTGTTAGCTCTTCTTTTATTCCGTAACAATTACGTTGATTTGTGATCAGTGCGCGTTATGTTCCCGGGCACTTTATGTGACGGCAATTTGCGGTCAATCACTGACCTGCCCCGACATTGCCAGAGTACTGTTCGTTGATAAATATATAATATTTCTATTACACACTGTGTGATAAAAGTGCGAGAAAAGGGATTAATTATTATTACAAAACAAAAGCTAAAATGAATTGTAAAAATTAGAATGAATTTTTACAAATTCTTTCATTCTTATTCTTCTTAATTGATTATAATAATAAATATAACCACTTTACATTATAATTTTTTAAATAATTAAAATATGTTCGTCAAAATAGTTATATTTTAAGCCTTAAGATTACTATTGATTCTATTTAACAAGTAGTGAACTTAAAAAGAAATTTGAAAATTGTCGTTGACGTTTATTATGTTAGAAAATTAAATTAGAATCCTTAGTTAATTCATTAATATGCTTAATTTACGAATGAGCAATATTGCTAAAATTTCATTTAAATAATCCTTCTTTACATTACCCGGCATAAATTTAAGGAAACCTGGATGCCTGACATATATTAAAAACTTATATAGAGGACGTATTTGATTTGTTAACTGTACATACATTGATAAAGTAATTACAAGAACCATTACAGTGACTAAGTTTTCTAATTTGCAAATTTGTATTAAACACATTAACGATATAATTATCCCTGACCTCAATTTGCAAACGATAATATTGTTTATTACCATTTAACATATAACTGATTCATATTCAGCATCTCATAGTATTACGTAGTAACACGTTAACACGTTGCAATAATTTTAATTGGTATAAAAGAAAAGACTTGGTTCCATAGGCAAGTAAATAAAAGCATACAACAATAGTGTTGTTTAGGAAATCATGAACATTTAGTTAAAGTGCATTAAAAATCTGTGTAGACCAGTTACAAGAAGTAACTTCTGTTAACAATTATTAACAATGTGACAGTTGTAGGATCTAGAATAAAACAGTTAACACGAGTAGAGTACTAACTTTTATAAAAATAGAAATTAGTGTTCTGACACACACACACACACACACACACACACACGTCTTCGTTGCGTACTTTTTCTTCACTTCTTCACATTATGTACTTCTACAAAAGAAACTAATTGTTAATGTGTAAAATTCAGGGTGGCGGAAGCTGATAGCTGTGACACAGTATATATTAGTACAGCTGTGAAGGCTAGACTTCGTACAATAGTTATATGAATTGTCAAATCACTAAACAATAAGACAATATGTAATACTAAATGAAATTTATTATTATTATTATTATCTCAGTAAATAAAGAAGAAGTAAGAAAAAAAAGTTATATCGCAACTCTCCTTCACTGTAATAGATTGTATATATATATTATTTTAGTAAATTGTCGAGGAATGCTAAAAATGCTGGGAAGACATAATTAATATTTTCGATCCAGCTTTCACCGAAGATATTTTTGGGATATCGTGGCAGGTGGTAAGCCTGTCACCGTCTCAATGTCCAAGCAAACGATACAATTCGTACATATGTTTTTGAAAAAACCCATAAGTACGAGCCTGCCACTTGGGAATTGAACTCTGGTCTCTCGACTTGAAATTCCGAGCACCCTACCACTCGGTTGTCGTGACTAAAATTCACTTTAAATAATTAAAATTAAATTCTAATGTGTTCTATTTGGTCATAAAAGAAGAAGGTTTTTATAGATAACCAGGTATAAGTCAAAAGTAGTAAAAGATTTTTGTTTATATAGATACTACCAATGTCTTTCAGATTGTAATAGAACAGTTATTTTATTGCTGAAATAAGCATGAGTGTGGCTTTGGTGTTAAGTTGATCGTGTAGATGATGTCAAGTCTACTATCTGTCTAAACTTATAATATATCCAACGTTGCTATCATTTCAAAAGTCGTTTGAAACTTTGTTATTAGAATATACCTAGTCAGGTCATAAATTCTGTCACATGTTTAACCTAAAATAATTAAAACAAGTTTATTCATTGTGTAACTATTTATATACCAAAATGAACTTAACAAAACATACATTCTTATGACACTAAAGTTTATTCAAAATGACCTCCGTGATTTTGAATACAGGCCTGTCTGTGCGGCCAGTCGTCTATCGCAGGACGAACGAGGTCCATGTCAATATCGGCGGCTGCCTTAATCAAGGATGTCTTGAGTGAGTCCAAATTGGGATGAGGCTTTGAGCACGCCTTTTCCTCCAAGTGTTGCCATATCTTGTAATCTAACGGATTCAAATCTGGACTGGAGGAGGGCCAGTCTTCGTGCCCGATGAAGTCGATTTCACGCGCCGCCAGCCAGTCTTGTGTGCTCTTCGCTCTATGAGCTGGCGCCGAATCTTGTTGAAATACCCAATGCCTGTTATGGAACATGGTATGAGAAACAGGTTCCACAAGATTCGTCAGGATTGTATTTTGATACACAACTGCATTCGTTTTTACACCTTTCTCGCAAAAATGTACCTCTGTTAAGCCCCAATAAGAAACTCCCAACCATACCATGAGCGAGGATGGAAAATGACCTCGTTGGACACGCGGAATAGGGTTGCTCGCTTCTTCACTACTGTGTGCGTACACTTTATCATTTTGTTTGTTGTAGCTCTCTTCTACGGTGAAAAATTTTTCATCCGAAAAAAGAATTTCCCGATATTTTTTTCTCGCGTACCGCTTAAACAAAGCACCTCTCCGCTCCTCTCCGCTTAAACAAGGCATCTCTTCAGTCTCAGGTGCATTAGACGAGCATTCAAACAATGTCCTGTTTTTCTTCGATATGCCCGAAGCTAAGTCTTGATTTAACACCCTTTTCACCGTGGTTCTGCTTAACCCCATCTGAAGGGCCAACAGTTTCTGCTTACGTTTGGGATTTCTTTGAATTCGAGCCTTCACAGCTTTTATCACTGCTGGAGTCCTAACAGACCGAGGGCGACCACTTCTTGACCTGTCATCTGTACGATAAACGAATCTTTTGGTTATATTAAAATTTTTCAGTATGTCAATAATTTGAATTGACGCGTAACCGCAGCGATGCAACGCAATAACTGCAACACGGTCTTCTCTAAGCGTCCACTCCATATTTAAAAATGAGTAAAATTCTAAAAAGTATGTAGTTTTATTTTCATGAACAATTCGAAATTCGAATTCAATAAACTTTTTTGTGGCCAGCATTCTAAAAGAAAAGTTTTTACTGTGTGTCAATACTTATGACCTGACTATGTATATTCTTAGTTTTAGATTCACCAATAGTTTTAGACATTCAACATGATACTATTTGCAAAATCTTCTCGAGTTTTGTGCGATACTATGAATTTTTATCGACGACGAATGACTGTGGCCATCGTTTTCAATACGCGCCGCAAATATTTACATTCAATTTCGCAGCATTGAGTGTCGTTTCGGATCCGTTATTGTAAAAACGAGTAACCGAAATGTTCGATTTTGTTGTAAGCATGATTTTATACGCTTTAAACTCAATTTGTATTCCATTATTTTAGTTTTATTTTTTTTATTGTAATATATATTATTATTGTTATGAATTTTAGAGGTCAAATTTTGAAGCGATTTTATGAAATATGTTATTAACAAATTTTAGTATTGTAAAGTCTTTATAATATATTTTAAGAAGTACCCTCTACGTTTTTAAGATAAAATGATTTTAATTATGCAATTTTATTGCCTTTTAAAGCATATTTATGATGATAACATAAAATTATTTATTTGTTTTTTCACTTACGATAGCCGAGTGCGTGCTCGGAATTCGAGTCAAGAGATCCCAATCAAAACTTATGTACGATTTGTATCGGTGGCTAGGATGTAAAGACGGCGATAAGCTGTTATATTGTCCCAAAAAATGACTTCGATGAAAGATGGGTCGAAAGGACTTAATTATTACCTCTGGATCCTGTTAACTCATAGAAGAAAAGCGAGAAATTCCAGATCATCAAGTATCGATGCCTAGCTATATACATAAATATAATCGCGTGTAAAATCCACTGCAGGATATAAGTTTATTAGATTATGAAGAATTTCACGAGATAACGTAAGTTCTCGGCAGTCTTTACAACATCAAAGACTTTCCCTTACCCCAGTAGCCACGATAGCCGGGTGATTGGGTGAATCGAGTGTGTAAGATTTATAACATTAGCTTGGACATAAAGACCTGCAACATAAAGACCTGTCACGCTGTCCCAAAAAATGTTTTCAGTGAAAGGTGAGTCGAAAGGGCTTAATTATCTGAATCTCTGTCTATCCCGGTATTGGGAATGGCGTGAAGATATATTTTTAAAGGTTTTCTTTTAGTCGTCGAAATATAAAGGAACAGTAACAAACGACTCTGTCACCTTTAAATGTATTATGTATTAAAAATGAATTGTATAGATAGTCTAAAGTAGTTACACTGAAAACGCTTTGGTCGATGAACTTCTAAAGCTTTTAAATTATAACAAATGACGCTATACATCACTTTGTGCGGCGGAGAAGACCGAAAGTCAGGTATTGGAGTTGGTTAACTATTCAAATAATGTAATCTAGTTCCTTGTCATATTTGATTCTAACTTAGTTTTTAAACAAAATCAAATAAAACTCAATTATGGAGAACTAGACAATGAAGTGCTCAAACCAATCTTCCACCGAAGACATTTTTAATAACTTTTAAATAACAAAAAGTAAATAAAAAATAACATTGAAAACAATTTCAGTAACGAATTTCAGTTATAGAAGAAGCAAATGGGTAACCCTTTACTTAAGTAAAGAGTTTCCCTTCATCTGCTTCGTTGGCCTCTGCCATAGAGAGGATCTGGTATGCGGATTCGAGATTGCAGCTAGTCGATACCAAACACCTCGTACCTTAAGCGCTACTGCTCGTGACCAGTCTGTTTTATTTTAGTCTAGTATTTTTTATCTTTACCTTTAATCGCCTCTTACGACATCCACGTGAAGTATGGGCGAGATATTTTCTTAATCCACAGGGCACATAACAATTTTAAATTGTGATAAAAATCCGGAATGATTTTAATTACATTCGTTAAAGAAACCTTAAGTTCCATTAGGCAACAACATAACGTTAATTTTTAAGCAATTTTTTGCGAAAAATAACAGCTTTCTTTCTTTTATTGTATTCTCATACCATATTGTAAAGCTTCAATAGCCTAATGGTTAAGGTTAGGCTTGCGAAATATGACGTCGCAAGTTCGTGCCGCCGTTCGGCTCTTATCGTAAACTTCATAAGATAAAAGCATTGCAGTTTACTTTTTACATTCTTTGTTCAAACCAAGAGATCTATGGAGTTCTAGAGCGTGTTTCATCTTAAAAATTTGCTGATTACATCTGAAATCAGTTCACCTTACATGCCCTAATGTTTACCTTAGATACTTCATCGGTACTTTATCTATCTGTCTTCGAATCCAGACACTCGTGGTTGATCCATATTTCAAAGTTTTCCTTAAGAGCTTTTTTTTTTTTTCAATATAATCTAAATTAATGTACATAACTGCAACAAAAGATGCTTAAAGCAAAAATTCTGAACTGCGAAAGGTTAAGAATTTCCTACACTAAAAATTTCTGTAGCGTGGCTCATTACGTGTTAATTGCAATAACTAAGTGCTACGGTGGGCCCTTAAGATCTCTGTAATGTACTGTTGGACCTTTCATTCGAAAATTTCTAGATAATTTTGAATGGTAGTTGATGTAAAGTGCTGTAAGTTTTAAGTTTCTTTTAATGATTTTGAAATGATTTAGGAAGTAAAACGAGCTATTCTTCTGGTGTAAGTGATCCCTGCAACCCGTATCTACAAACTACTTCAAATCGAAGAAGTTTAATAGAAGGAGAAATTATAATTAGAAAAATTATAACAACAATGTATTTAATCACTTATATTGAATTCTAAGCCCAAGACCTTTACAGCAGTGTCATAGAAAATGTAACGTCTTTGTTTTACAGAAAAATATTATGTTTGATCTTTACTACATATTTAATATGACGTCGTTCATCCAATCACATGACTTCATCCTCAGCTCTGAGGTCCCGGGTTCGATTCTTTATTTTTATTCTTTTCATATTTTTTCAACACTGGGTCTAGGTGCTTGTGATTCCTTCGTTATTCCTGATTTCATAATACAAGTGCTTAAGTTACTTACTTCGGGATCATAGCAATTTATGTGAAGTTGTCTCTATGTATGTATGTATAAATTATTTATTATTTAATATATCAGTTATGCTTGCCACAGATATGCCATAATGTATGTAATATAAACATATTCTTCCGCTACACGAGAGGAGGCGAATAGCTGACGTTGCTTTTTTGCTTAACCTAGCGAATAGCTCAGTTAGTTGCTCCGAATTATTAAGCAAAATTACGTTACATATACCTAAAACATTTTTCAGGGAACCAAAGCTGTTACATATACAACTAGTTAGGTGCGAATATAGACGAAACGCTTTCTTAAGCAGAGCTAGCAAATGCTTCAATGACATTTCACATCACGGTGAAATTGATCTGTTTAATACTAGCCCTAGCAACCTTAAGCGAATTATGTGTAATAATTTTTTTAAATAGTTCTCTCGTCATATAGTACTTTCTTTGTGTTTTTTTAGGCTTTCTTAGTTTTGTTATATCTATTCATTTTACTGTTTATGAATATCAAGTATTTGTTCACTCTTTTTAAGTAACTGTGGAAGCTTTTAAATGGCCTTTTTGCTTTACTGTAATTGAATTTATATTTTCTGTATAAGCTGTAAGCTTTCCTTCAAGAATAAAATAATACACACGTGTTTAATTATATAAGTTGTGTGTTGTATGTCACTGAAGTGCTTACCTATTTAGAAGGACTTTTTTATTTCTATACTTTAGTTACAGGAACAAAATTTTGTTTATATTTACAATACTTATTAACTAATAAATACGATACGAGTCATAGTACTGCCCTAGTCCTCGTAGCATGTTATTGATAACGCTGGCTGCATTTTCACGTTGAATGGATACAATTCCTTTAGAAACTGCATGAAAATGGAAAAAAATATATAGTCCCTTTTCACAGACTTTTATCATATCTGATATTTACGTCATCGCTATCTGATATCATATTGTATATTTACACATACTCGAATTCCTGTGTGGGTACCTAGGTAGTTATATTCGCAATTGGATCCGGTAGGGAATTTTTGTTATTTCACAAACAGACAATGTCTGTCGAATTCTCTGGTAAACTATATACCTCATTAATAAGTCACTAGTATCTCTTTTCAAAGTACAGCTTAAATAACTTGTTGTACACTTGTAGTTTGTAATTATATTGCGAACAAATTTACGTTTCGAATTTGTCTGTTATTTTGCAACAAAACGTATATCGAACGGGAAACTATTTCAGTGGATTGGCTGCATTCGGCTGCGTTTTGTTTCGCTCAAAGTTAGAGTGGATATAGTAAATTAGTTTTGTAATTGAGGCAACTGTTACAACTGTAAAACGTTTTTATTTTTGTTATCGTTTATTTCCTATTTTGTTTATTTTTAATGGTTTAGGTTGCATAATGTAATTAAAATTGGGGGATCAATGAAGAATACGCCACCACCAGGTAGTGGGTGACTTCTTTATCCCATGGACACAATAAATATTGTGGTTGTAGTATAAATACGTAACTTCACCTCCACTTTTTGAATTTAGGCTTGTATTACCAGGAAACAGTAACGTAGCTAAGTAACCAAGGGCCTCCTGAATAAAAATTTAATTGGGAGTCTATTTAAACTTAACTAAATATAATAAAGGTGCAGCTCCTTATTTTCCGTAGCGAGAAATACTTAAAGCTAGTAAGTTCTTCATTCGTTCTGAATTATTTACGTACCTAAACTATCGTAGCATACCCTTATATATTTGAGTGATATGATTTTCTTTCAAAATTGCCATGTTACGTATTACTTCGTTTCTTTTTCGCTCAACCATGGAAATGGCTGCACATTGCCTTTTCTGCCCATGCCTAGGTTTATGTGACGTGACAATATTGTAATGAGCACTGCGTAGTGTTTGCGATGTATACAATTTTTACTACACAACCTATCTTTTTACTAACGCAGTGTGGGCACCATTGAGATTGACGCTCAATTACACGCCTTTCACCAATTGCTTCTACAAGACAAACGGCGAATATCTGATCTAGTGAGTCACCAACAGAAACACATGTAACTAATATGTATGCTTTCTAATACATATGCTCACTTAATTTACTATGAATGTAAACACACACATGATACACTAATCATTGATCTTGTTACATCTATGGATACACCCCGTAGTGGCCTCCAACCTCTCCTATAGCCACCCCAAACCTCGCTTCACTAATACCGAGTCTAATCTCAGTCTTATCTTGCAGCGCGAGCACCATTTACAGATACATAGTCTAATTCCACTCAAACCTAGTCATCACTCTCCAAAGACAAGCCGAGCATCCCCACATTATCTAGTTATTACAGTCCAAAGACAGGCCGAGCACTTCGGCTCCTAATCCCCACATTACCTAGTTATTACTGTCCAAAGACAGGCCGTGCACCGAGGCTTTTAATCCCCGCATGATCTAGTGATTACGGTCCGAAGACAAACCGAGCATCTCGGATTCTAACCCCCACATTATCTCGTTATTACTGTCCAAAGACAGGCTGAGCACTTAAGCTCCTAATCCCCACATGATCTAGTTATTACTGTCCAAGACAGGCTGAGCATAAGCTCCTAATCCCCACATGATCTAGTTATTACTGTCAAAGACAGGCCGTGCACCGAGGCTTCTAATCCGCGCATGATCTAGTGATTACGGTCCGAAGACAAACCGAGCATCTCGGATTCTAATCCCCACATTATCTCGTTATTACTGTCCAAAGACAGGCTGAGCACTTAAGCTCCTAATCCCCACATTACTTAGTTATTACTGTCCAAAGACAGGCCGTGCACCGAGGCTTTTAATCCCCGCATGATCTAGTGATTACTGTCCGAAGACAAACCGAGCATCTCGGCTTCTAATCCCCACATTATCTCGTTATTACTGTCCAAAGACAGGCTGAGCACTTAAGCTCCTAATCCCCACATGATCTAGTTATTACTGTCCAAAGACAGGCCGTGCACCGAGGCCTCTAATCCCTACATCATCTAGTTATTACTGTCCAAGGACAAACCGAGCATCTCGGCTTCTAATACCCACATTATCTTGTAATTACTGTCCAAAGACAGGCTGAGCACTTCGGCTTCTAATCCCCACATGATCTAGTTATTACTGTCCAAAGACAGGCCATGCACCGAGGCTTCTAATCCGCGCATGATCTAGTTATTACTGTGTAAGCATTATCATCATTCAACATAAAATGTCAAGTTCTTCACCCGTCTTCCGGCGATTGCGAATCGCTACACTTATCTGCTTGATAAGTGTAGCGATTTTGGCAATTTCTCTATACGCGGATTATCCTGCAGTAGAATTTTAAAGGCTGATGTTAATATTTTTAATAAGTAAAGAAATAAGATACAAATAATAAACTACCTACACTGTTACAACTAAATAATGACGCCTGCGCTGAATACTAAACTACAAGTCACCACCTTTCTCGTACATTGAACACAGCGGCTACGTCCTCCTAATTCCTTGTCGGAGGCAGTCTTGCGGTCTGTTTGAGTGTCTATGTACATATATGTACAGGGTAACCTTTATTTTCAGGTTTAAGGCGCAATATTTTAAAATCTTGTAAATTATGAAAACTTTAATTTCGCCTAAAAGATAATTTCAGATTTGATTTCTTCTTGGGGTATGCATTTTGTATTGTGCTACTTGTGTATCTTTTAAAAAATGTGTTCATTAAAAAAAAAAGTAAAGTTCTCACCTGTTTTTCTAATGTTATTGTCATAATCAGTCATAATCATAGACAATTACAAACAAAACATTTGAAAGTTGGTACTGCAATAGCGCAACGAGTTTTATTTTAATATAAAGCAAAGAAGAAAACCATTAATCGTGGTGTGAAACGTCTACTGAAACGCTAAAGCTTGGAAATTGCTACAAATGGCTCTATTTATCATATTACTTAAACAAGTTTTAATACCTTGTAACATGACAGCGTTCTGCTCGGTACAGGTAAGCTGGTTAGGTTTATCGCATCTGTTTAATCTGCCTTTATCTATATACGAGTATAACTCTGCCTTTATCTATATCTATATAGGAGCATTAGTATGGTACATTATACATTATTATATATATATGATATTACTACATTTTGTCACCCTGTTGTATCAGCGTAAGAATATACCACCCACTTTCTTCCTGTAGGTATCGTAAGAGGCGAATAAGGGAAATACGGATAGTTTTGCAGACCAGAGACGGAAAGCAGTATCTAAGGTGCATGGCTGCCAAGCTTGCTAAGCGCGACGATTAAGGCAAACCCTTTCTAGCAGTGAATTTTCACAGGCCTTTAAGTATTTTGTGTTTACGTATAAGTCTGAACTAGATAGTTTACAAAATTATAGTTCGCGGAAAAAAGACATTACTGATGTGTTTGAAGGCGGTGCGTATGACACAATTACATTGTGTCATCAGATCAGTTAAGATATGCAGTCAATATCCTCATATGCTGTGGTATTGCAGATGTTCATGGGCGGCGGTAATCATTTACCATCACGTGAGCCACCAGCTCGTTTGCCTACCTACTCTATGAAAACATAGATATAAACTAAGTTGTAGTTCCATTCCAAAAATGAAAAAACCGAATCCTTTTCAATAATCTCCTTTTCAGAAACCTCCGTCTTTTAAAAAATAACGTGGATTATCTGGCACAGGTCAGTGACTAGATTGTTATATAGTTGGATACAAGGTGTGTAAGAAACAAATTCGTCATGTGGGAAAAAGGATGGACAACTCTTTTACATCTTACTGTCATGAATGTGACTTCCACTTTCAAATTATACATTCTATAAAGCCATTTCCCGAACATCGCATCTGCATTTGCACGAGGTAGACCCTGCTAGTTATCAATGGAGGCTTTCTTGACCGAATGAGTCTTTCTGTACATGTCAATAGTACTCACTCACGAGAATTTACGACTAGTGTCATTACTATTACATAATAGTCTGTATTCAGAAATAATATTTACTCTAGTAATAAGTTAAGTAAAAATGACTGCATTAATTTGCCATTATTGCAACAAATATGAAATAAAGTTGTTATTGAAAAAATTACTTCGCAACCCTCCGCATGCAAATATAAAAAGGTATATGTTACCTGGTCCGAAGAGAAGAAGAGCATCACCCTCCCTCCCACAGATACGTGCACTAATTCCACAGATGCGTGCACTAATTCCACTGTATGCACCACCACCACTACACTCAAACCAGGTAACATATACCACCACCGAAAATGCGACACGTGTTTCGCCTCAAAACAAGGCATCCTCAAGCGAGTAGACTCTACGATGAGCGACCGCAGAGTCTCTGCCTTTATGAAGTACCCCAAAGTATCTTTTTGTATGTTAGGTTTTAGATAAAAGGGTAATGTTTCAGGTTTCAAGTAACAAGTTCAAGAGTGTAAATAACAGGTAAGTGGCTACTGAAACCCATGGAGTTTGGAGGCAGCGATTCCAATTTTTAAGCCTGACACTGAGAGAGAGAATAAGAAAATGTTCTCTTTACAATTAACGTAACTAGAATTAACATTTTTTTTTTCATCTTTATTTCTTCGATATTGAAATTAACGATTATGGTTGGATGAGTATGTCTGTAAGCGACTAAACTTAAAATGTTTTCATTTTAATATATTCTATATTTTGACTAAACAGAAAGAAAGAAAAAGGCTTGCTACTCCTTAATAATTAAAATATATTTTGTTGCATAATAATCGTAGGCTATACTATTTTCCAGAGTTACAACTTTAGTTAAGAAGACTAAGATTAAAGTTAAGGCAGGTAAATAAACTTACCAAGACGTAGCTTTCAATCCTTGTAACTTGTAAATAAGTTAACGCAAATGTCAAAGCTCATGGCATGGCTTAAAGCATATAAGAGTTCGATGTGGAAGAAAGAACTTTTAAAGTTAACTTGTAAAAGCTAACGATGAAGTTGAAGACAAATTTTTCGTCAGTTCTTTTAACCAATTATGAGCTTTGTATTGTCAAATGTTTCGTATTCATACCTAAACTTAATTAAAAAATATTAAAAATTTTGTTATCAATGAAAGATATTTTTTTAAGATCCTGTGCGGACAAAGGTTCAACTAAGTTCAATCTAAAGATTATTAGGAACAAAATAACAGATGGCGAGTTTGTCGCCGTCGTAGTGTCCGATGTAACGATACAAATAGAGTTTATAACAGTAGTATTTATTAGGTACTAAATATTAGTACCTAAAAAATAAAAATACAGACCTAGAAAACCTAACCTAAACTAACCTAGAAAACAATAATCGAAGGTGTTGCTTTGTTGTTGAATCTATGTGCTTACATTGTCTGTTTCTCCACAAAGGGGCCACAGTAAGACGAACCGCAAATACTCATGCATTGTACAATGTACACACGTCTTGATTAGACATATATATTTAACATCGTACAACAACTTCTGTATTAGAGCTTAAAGTGACCAATGTCTGTGTTAACTAATACGAGGATATGTAATAGCGTCGTTTTAGCAGTTTGTGTATTAACGAGATTTACTTTAATCATAAAGATTATTACAAATTTTTATCAATATATACCAAAAATCAAATATTATTAGCTTTTTTATTTAAAAGCTTTTTTATTTCTAGTCACGATAGCCGAGTGGTTGGGTGGTCGGAATTTCGAGTCAAGAGACCCGAGTTCGATTCTCAAGCGGTCGTAGCAATGGGTTTTACTAAAAACCTATACACAAATTATGTTGTTGGCTTGTACATAAAGACGGCGACGGGCTCACCACCTGTCACGTTGTCCCGAAAATATCTTCGGTGGAAAGTGGGTTGAAGGGACTTAAATGTCTAGACTAGACCTCTGTCTGGTAAAAAAATGTTGTGCGACAAAATTTTAATAAAAGTACTGTTTAGTATTTAGAATGATAAAAATATCTATGCCTACTTGAGGCATTTTTATATTACAAAATCCCATTAAAATATTGTTTAAAATTTTAAAATATTAAAAATATTAACATATGTCCTGCCTGTTGAAAGTGTTTCAGTGGATGGTGAGACAATCCTATATGAAAAAATCAGTGAAGCGTTTTTACGATATAAAAATAAATATATTTTCAAATTAAAAAAAATATCTTCACGCAATTCCCAATACAGGGGTAGACATAGGTCTAGTCGAGACATTTAAGTCCCTTTGACCCAACTTCCATCGAAGATATTTTCGGGACAACGTGACAGGTGGTGAACCCTTCGCCGTCTTTATGTCCAAACCTACGATATAATTCGTATATAAGTTTTTTAAAAAAACCCATTGGTACAAGCCTGCCACCTGGGGATCGGACTCGGGTCTCTTAACTCGAAATTCCAACCACACAACCACTCAGCTATCGTGATTAAATTATACTTGTTTATAATAATAGTAGGATTAAAATAAGCATTCTCTCAGCGCAAATTACTTAATTTCCTCGATAAACTCGGAATACCCCGTGTAGCGCCGAATCAGTTATGAACTCGAACTCCACAGAAGCTTCCAACTAGATTCTAAAAACTTGTAAAGAAGAGCTTTAACACATTTGTTGCCAGATTAAATTGCTTTAAATACTTTGTTTGTAAGTCATGTTGAGGAAAAGCGTGTTTTGGGGCGTAAAAATAAACTGCCTAAATAAGCAACGGGTCTAACGGGCAATCTTTATCTAGCTGAAATAAGCTTAAGTTAAACAATTCCCGTCAGCTGACGCAAAATGCTACCACGCATATTTTTCGTAAATAGAAAATATAAAATAGAATATGCAACGGTTCTATTTTAAATATTATTAAGAACGATTATAGTATTTAACACAAGCTGTTCTCTTAATTTTATTAGAGTTTATATGTAATTAAAATTCATAAGAATAGGTAGGATAGTACAGGGTGGGCCATGAATTAGTTAACATTTGAAAAAATCGTATAAAAAAACCATTTAACATATTTTAGATATCGTTTATTTACGAGAAAGCTAATTAGTTATAATTTATTTTTTTTAAATTATTTCGTCTAAATGACCACCGCTTCGGTTTTTGCACTCATCTAAGCGAGTCCTGAAGTTTTCGAATTTTTTTTTTTTTTAAACATTATAAGCTAGCGTTTAACTACAATCCCACCTGATGGTAAGTGGCGATGTAGTTTTTGTTGGTATGCACACTAGCTTAGAAAGAGCCTATTCACTCTTCTCTTGAAGACACCCACATTGTAATCGGACGGAAAGACTGATGCAGGCAAATTATTCCAGTCCTTTGCTGTACGCATTATGAACGACGAAGCAAAACGCTTCGTCCGAATGCAGGGTATATCGACAACAAAAGGATGGAGACCCGACGTGCGTCTTGTTGTCCGATGATGGAAAGGGGAAGGGGGAATTAACTCATGTAATTCCTTCGCACACTCTCCAAAATGTAACCTGTAGAACACCGAGAGACTGGCCACGCGACGTCTGTGTTCGAGACTGGACAAATTGGTAGCAACCAAGTCAGGATCACCGATTAGCCGCTTGGCCCGTCTCTCCACAGAATCCAAGGCTGCCAGTTGATATTTAGGAGCTCCAGCCCATATGTGGCAGCAGTACTCTACAGCCGACCTGACCTGAGCTTTATATAGGGTCAGAAGCTGTCCCGGAGTAAAGTAACGCCGCACTTTTGCAAGAACTCCCAATCTCCTTGCAGCGGCTTTAGCCTTAGACTCAATGAACCGCCCAAAGTTAAGCTTTGACGTGATTTTGACTCCTAGTAACTTGAGGCGGTCGGTGTATTCCAGAGATACATTCTGAAATTTAGGAGCCAAGGTGAACTGGCTCCTTTTGGCGGAGAACAGACACGCTTGCGTTTTGGTGGCATTGAATCTCACAAGATTGGTATTGCCCCAGTTGGAAACTGCCTGTAATGTAAGATTCATACGCTCTACCATGGCCTCCCGAACAGACTGTACTTGATCCTGTCTGGGCTGAACACGCGCCAGATATCTCTCCACAACTGTGCTGTCATCTGCATACCCAAAGATACCGGGCTCGAGCAGGTCGTTTATGCGCAGGAGAAAGAGAGTTGCGGACAGAACAGACCCTTGAGGAACTCCGGCATTAATCGCCATAGCCTCCGACGAGCAGCCGTCAATAACGACTCGCAAAGACCATTCCCGCAAAAGTCTTCTATCCAGGCTATCAGTCCAGGGGATATACCATATGAAGGAAGCTTATTGATAAGGCTAGCATGCCAGACCCTGTCAAAAGCCTTCGAGACATCGAGCGAAACCGCGAGTGCTTCACCACTATTCTCGAGGGCCTCACCCACAGATGTGTGACATACACTAGAAGGTCCCCAGTCGACCGATTTCGGCGAAACCCGTACTGTCGATCGCTAAGGAGATCGTTATGTTCTAGGTATGCCAAGAGGTGCGAGTTCAATATACGCTCCATAATCTTACAGAGTATGGAGGTAATTGAAATAGGTCGATAATTGACTGGGTCAACACGGCTACCTTTTTTGGGCACGGGCTGCACGTTAGCAAGCTTCCAGGATTTGGGAACTATTCCCGTCTTCAAGGAGAGGCGATACAAGCGTGTCAGAACAGGAGACAACTCGGGTGCACAGGTCTTAAGCACTATGGCTGGAATACCATCAGGTCCACTGGCTTTGTTCACGTCCAGATGTCGCAAAGTTTTGAGAACCTCTTTGTTAGTGATGTGGACCTCTGACATTGAAGTACCACAGGGAGGTAGGGAAGTTGGAACTGCGTTGCTTGTGTCCAGACGCGAGTTGCTGGCAAAGAGATTTGCGAACAGTTTTGCCTTCTCTTTTGCCGCATGAGCCAATGTCCCGTCGGGCTTAACCAGCGGAGGCAGTGAAGGTTTACAAAAACTCGCCTCGACCGCCCTGGCAAGAGACCAAAAAGCTCTACTGCCAGATGGTTGAGCAGAGAGCTTCCTGCCAATATGCCTAATGCGGTCGAGACGAGCCTTCCGCAACACCTTTTTGTAAGTCTTGGCGGCTTGATTAAAGGCTCTCTTCTTGGATCTGACATCCGGAGTTTTACGGTTTCGAGCATCAACCCATGAGAGGTACGCCAAATGTTTAAGGTTTTCGGCTTGGGAACATTCGGCGCTGAACCATGGGCGAGCTTTGTCACCAACGGGTACATCAGCAAAAGGAATAAAATATTCCATAGCTAAACATACCACGTCAGTTATAGCAACCGCGCATCTCGATGGATCTCCGGAAGAGAAGCAGACCTGCCGCCAAGGATAAGATGCAAAGAAGTGTCGCATCTCATCCCAATCTGCTGACTTGTATCGCCACACTCGCCTAGTACCATGTGGGTCGAGGTCTGTTGGCATGTAAGACGATACAGATTTCACCAGACAGTGATCAGAGGTTCCTAGTGGAGAAGCCACCTCTACCTCATATCTGTCAGGATCAGTGGTCAGCAGGAGGTCTAGACAATTGGCTGTATGACCTTCAACGTCTGGCACCCTAGTAGCTTGCTTTACCATCTGGGAGAGGTTTAGCGATAAGGCGAAATTCCTCATTTCCTCCCAGCATGGTCAGTCTTCTGGTATGGGAACAGCCAATCCTGGTGAGAGGCATTAAAGTCTCCCAGAAAGACTAATTGTGCGGAGGGGTACCGATGCTGGGCCAAATCAGCGGCCTCACTTAGATATTCGAATAACCGAGTTGTCTCCTGGTCACCGCTGTGCGAACGGTAAACACATGCATAAACGATCTTATCGTCACCTGTGTCCACCAACACCCAAATGGTTGAAAAAGTGGGGTCTTCAAGGTGACGGAGACGCTGGCAGCAGATGTCATTGTTGACGTACACACAGACTCCGGCCCGAAGGTGAAAGTTGTGCTCCAGCGAGAACCCTGGGTAGTCAAGGTACGCCACATCTAACGGACATCCAATTTGCGTCTCCGTCAGAAAAAGTAGGTGCGGCTTCTCAGTCTCAAGATGGTGATAGACTGCGTTGAGATTTTAGTGCAATCCTCGGATGTTAGAGGTGCACTTTCAGGGAGAGGACGTGCAACCGCTGTTTAACCTTACTTTTCTTTTGGTACTTTTCATAAATGATAAGGAGTGAAAAGGGAAGGAAGATGGCAGTTGAACGAGGCGCTGCTTTGATGACCCAACGACACGAAAAATTTGTGTGCCTGTGGGAGCTTGATTTGGAGACTGCGGGGACGCCCGAACCCCCCCAGAGATCGCCATCGGGTCCTCTCACCCGGTCGCTAACCGGCACGATGGAGCCACCCTGGGATTTTTCGCTAGTTGGCGGGGCAGCCTTTCATGAGTAGCTAGTTCACTAATTGGGCCCCCTACTACCTGCGGTCGGCCAGCGGAGCACCGTGCTTCGGATCCCGCTACCCTCCACAATCAAGCACCCGACACAGCAAAGTTGACGTGTCGTACCCGGTTCACATATGCAACGCAACTGTTCAGACCCAACTTCCATAAGGCTTCACCAAGCATCTTGCCGGAACACGTCCGAAGTCACTTGGCGGCAAGGCTTTGCTTAGGTGGGTGGTAACTTAAAGCCTGCGACCGAAGCCTACCACCGGAAAGGGGCGCTGCTCGTTTAGCACTACCCAGGGGATACGTGTGAGAGTCAAGATTCAAGTATTTCTCACGGACGCGAGCAACATCATCCCCCAAAATACTCTTCTGCAAAGAGACCGCGAGATCGCCGACATCTCTTCGATGATTTTTTCTTTAAGTTGACGCAGTGTATTCGGTTTATCAATGTAGACACGACTCTTTAAATAACCCCGGAGTTCCTCAAGGGTCTGTTCTGTCCGCAACTCTCTTTCTGCTGCACATAAACGACCTGCTCGAGCCCGGTCTCTTTGGGTATGCAGATGACAGCACAGTTGTGGTGATCTGAGAGATATCTGGCGCGTGTTCAGTCCAGACAGGATCAAGTACAGTCTGCTCGGAAGGCCATGGTAGAGCGTATAAATCTTACATTACAGGCAGTTTCCAACTGAGGCAATACCAATCTTGTGAGATTCAATGCCACCAAAACGCAAGCGTGTCTGTTCTCTGCCAAAAGGAACCAGTTCACCTTGGCTCCTAAATTTCAGAATGTATCTCTGGAATACACCGACCGCCTCCAGTCACTAGGAGTCGAAATCACGTCAAACCTTAACTTTGGGCGGTTCATTGAGTCTAAGGCTAAAGCCGCTGCAAGGAGATTGGGAGTTCTTGCAAAAGTGCGGCGTTACTTTACTCCGGGACAGCTTCTGACCCTATATAAAGCTCAGGTCCGGTCGGCTGTAGAGTACTGCTGCCATATATGGGCTGGAGCTCCTAAATATCAACTGGCAGCCTTGGACTCTGTGGAGGGACGGGCCAAGCGGCTAATCGGTGATCCTGACTTGGTTACTACCAATTTGTCCAGTCTCGAACACAGACGTCGCGTGGCCAGTCTCTCGGTGTTCTACAGGTTACATTTTGGAGAGTGTGCGAAGGAATTACATGAGTTAATTCCCCCTTCCCCTTTCCATCATCGGACAACAAGACGCACGGCGGGTCTCCATCCTTTTGTTGTCGATATAACCTGCATTCGGACGAAGCGTTTTGCTTTGTCGTTCATAATGCGTACAGCAAAGGACTGGAATAATTTGCCTGCATCAGTCTTTCCGTTCGATTACAATGTGGGTGTCTTCAAGAGAAGAGTGAAAAGGCTCTTTCTAAGCTAGTGTGCCTACCAACAAAAACTACATCGCCACTTACCATCAGGTGGGATTGTAGTTAAACGCTATCTCATAAAATTTAAAAAAAAACCCATAAAAAGAAGTCTGCTGGGGATAGATCTGGACTTCTGGGTGGCCATGGGATGTCACCCGTCTGGATATCAGCTTTTCCGGAAACATGTCTTTGACCATCGGCAAGGACTCGTTCGATGTGTGACACGTGGCTCCATCTTGTTGAAACCATGTGTTACGATTATAGCCAACAAAATCCAGTAGCATCGGTCCTACGAACTCCCGTAACATTTTCACATACTCGGCAGAATTAACAGTAACTGAACGGCCTCGAGAATCTTCAAAAAAGAAAGGTCCGATGATTCCTTTTGCTGAAATTGCAGCCCATACAGTGAGAAAGACAGTGAGAGAGTACCTTAGGAGAGTGAAGTGGCCTCTCATGTTCAGCTTTAGGATTTTCGCTGCTCCAATACCTGCAATTCTGTTTGTTTACATGTTCATTTAGGTGGAAATGGGCTTCGTCAGAAAATAAGATGTTTTGAAAATTACTGAAACGAGTTAACATTGTTTCGGCATATAACTTACGCAAATTTAAATCATTAGGGTTTAGTTCTTGCACTAGCTGGATCTTATATGGATGTAATTTCAAATCTAATTTCAAAATACGGCGTAATGATGTGCGGGATAATCCTAATTCAGCCGAACGTTTGCGTGTCGATAAATCTGGATCACGTCGAACAGAAGCGGAAACTTGCTCTCTTCGCTCCGATTAGTTCGTGGGCCGGCGGTTAGTTTCACATTTAGTGTAGATCCCGTCTCTTCGAACTTCTTCACCCATTTCTTTGTTAAAGGAGCACCGGGACCAAATAAGCGTCTCACAGTTATGAGCGAAAAGTCGTTTAAATAAAACTGTTTCACGCAGTATGCGCGTTGCGGCCCCGTGAAGCGATCCATTGCGACTAAATTTTCAAGATGCGAGCTAGTGGCCCGCGCCCGCGCCCCGCGCGGTAATAGTTTGCGCGGTAAGCAATATTGTTCCCAATACCCTGTATTGGGAATGGCGTGAATATATCATATAGCATTCTACCTGTGGTGGTAGCCGGTAATTCCTCTTTGGACGATATGTAGAAACCTTCATGGTTTCCTGTCCCTGAGGACAGGAGTTTGGGCCGCTCCTTCCTTTATCTCTCTCCCCTTTCCTAATTTCCTTTCTAAAGAATAACATTTAATACATTTCATAAAACTGTAACATGTATTAAGCTTGTGAAATTATTTATGGTAAATAGATTGCTACTGATAATTTTTATTTTATTGCAATGCAGCGTTGCAGTTAAATGCAATGGTAAGACCAATCAGCTAAATATCTTCTCGAACCATTGTCGAACAGATAGAGGAACATTTAATGACAACCACTTAAGATTTAAATTATTTTAACCACTAGAAATTCAAATGAACCACAAAATAAATAAATATACATTCCGAATAACAAATGGCTTGTATTTTATTTAGGAAACGCCTTTCATTCTCTCTTGTATATACAAAGCGTTTAATCGAAAAAGGAAGGCAAATAGTTTTAGGTTTTCAATCGAGCAGATTTGTATCTGAACATTGTATGAATGTTTTTATAAAAATAAAGTAAATAATAAATATCTTCACGCAAATCCCAATACAGGGGTAGACAGAGGCTTAGTCTAGAAAATTAAGTCTCTTCGTCCCACCTTCCACCGAAGACATTTTCGGGACAACGTGACAAATGGTGAGCCCGTCGCCGTCTTTATGTCCAAGCCAACGATATGATTCGTCCATAAGTTTTAAAAAACCCATTGGTTTGAGTCTGCCACCCGGGGATCGAACTCGGGTCTCTAGACTCGAAATTCTAACCACCCAACCACTCGGATATCGTGACTTCTATGTCTATTTTTCTATCTCTATTCTATGAATTTTGTTTTTATGGAATGAAAAAAACTATACAGATGATAATTTACTCCGTTATCGTGAAGTCTCGATAGAATTCCGTCCAATTTCGAGTCCAGAGACCTGAGTTCGATCCCCAGGTGTCAGGCTTACCAATAGGTATAGGTTTAGTAGTAGGATATTTAACTGTTTTATTTTTATGATCATTTATAAAAAATATTTTGCTTAAACAGTAATGTTTGACTTTTTAGGTATATTTCAAAGTAATCAAGAGTCTAGAAATTACGCATGTTATACGAATAAAACATTTGCTTCTTCAACCAATTTGATATTCAATGCTTGTTTAACTCTAATCGATCACTCAAAATTGATTCACGGTAGACACGTGCCGGCGGCGCGCTCTCACATTGTTTGTCCAATGCATTCTTAATGAGGAATGGATCTTTTTTTACAAGAATAAAAAATGGCGTTACCAATTTTTACCGTGTTACTTGATTTTCGTTAAATTATTATCACTTTATACTGACGCAATTTCGAAACTGATGTACGATTTGTATCGTTGGCTTAGAGACGAAGATGGTGAGATGCTCACCACCAGTCTCGTGGACCCAAACATTCTCCAGAATGAGAAAGAACTAAACTGTATGTCCAATACTTTATTAATAGAAACAAAAATATATTCATATTTACAATACTTCTTAACTAAAAACTACTATAATGCGCTTCCTACCTTTTAAGAAAGGTAATGGCAACGAGAAATGAGAAATGGGAAGGGAGGCATGCAGATGTGTGAGTCATGAGTCGATTGGTTGAGTGATCGGAATTCGAATCAATAACCCGAGTTTGATGTCCAAGGCCAATGGGTTTTTTAAAAACTAATGTATCATTTATATAGTCAATTAGGACGTAAAAGGCGACGAGTTCATCACCTGTCACGTTGTCCCAAGAAATGTGTTCGGTGAGTCGAAAGGGCTTAACTGTCTAGACCTCTATGTGGGCCGCCGCGGTGTGGCGCGCCGGTAACCTAATTTACCTGACGACACGCAGGAACACAACCCGCCTGTACTTTAGATCGGTATAAGACTATTACCCTTTACGGTCCATTCATTTATTATTCATTGCCAGCTGACGGGGTACTTATAAATAAGTAAAAAATAAATATCTTCACGCAATTCCCAATAAAGGAGTAGACTGAGGTCTAGTCCAGACAAATAAGTACCTTCGACCCTTCCTTCACCGAAGATATTTTCGGGACAACGTGCCAGTTGGTAAACCCGTCGCCGTCTTTATGTCCAAGCCAACGATATAATTTGTAAATAAGTTTTTGAAAAACCCATTACGACCAACCTAGCTACGAGTCTGCCACCTGGGGATCGAACTCGGGTCTCTTGAGCTGAAATTCCGACCACCCAACCACTCGGTTATCGTGACTTTTTTTTGGGGTATTGGATTAAAAAAATAATTAACAGATTACCAAGTGCAGAAGAGATTATAATAAATATTATAAACCGACCGTTTACAATATACGTATTACGTAGGTGCGTACGTTGGAAGTGTATCCAATCCAATGTATGGCAGTGTGAAAATTTGTGTAACATTCAAATCCTGTTTTAATTATAAATTTTGTAATTCGCTTATGCATACTGTGATTCATTAAATCTGATAAAGTCAGTTATCAATTAGTTAATGAGGTTGTTATATTGTATTTATGTTATGTAAGTATTGAAATAAATATTGTTGTATTTCCTTAGTATTGCTGTGGAATAAGATCCTGGTACAAATTCCAATGATAATCAACCTTTGTTCAGGACTGAAATCATTGATTTTCAGCTTAGATAGTTTTGTGTTGTTCGCCTGTATTTCACAATGCATTTGGCCTTTCGTCCGATCTTACCGTTAACCTTAAATCTGATTGTAACACCGGATGTAGCATAACAAAGATGAGATAAACCGAACGATAATGTTAAAGTTGAAATGTAAACGCCTTCGCTTTAGTTTCCGTTCGCTTTAAACGCTTTCGTTTAAACTTTTCATATGCTAATGACAGGAGTCAATTTCGCTGTTACAATTGATATTACTTATCCTTTTTTTTAAATACTAAATATAATTTTGGATTAAAATTGCAAATAGCCCTAACCAGAAATTTTCAGATTTCTGCTCAATCCGATACGTTGTTATAGCGTTCTTTTAAGTACACTTTTGCGTTTATGAAATGCGTATGATTCTTTTTACTTCAGAGTGTAAGATAGAACGTTGATATAACGTTTCTTTCCTTAAGGCCTTAATAGAAATAGGCAACACTTGCTTGTGCTTCTTTTCACTCTCTTGGGGTCACGGTTGAAGGGTGTAGGTAGTTTACCATCTGGTACAGAAAGCTACAACATTATTCACGTAACAATGTCACTCATACGTTACCAACAATTTGTAAAAGGACATATTTTATTTTTAACAGAAAACTGGAACTTTATAATAACTCATCTCGAAATTATAATATAATATAAAAAAAAAACATCGTATATATAAACATCTCGTCAACATATCATCAATATATAAACATCTCGATATTATAATATAAAAATAATTTATTATAATTATAATTATAGAAGTAAAGGCAAAGGCAATGGTCTTTTAGTTTCAGTTTAGTACCCTGGAAAGTAGACATTTGTGTGTTATTTGTAAGAAAAGGAAAAAGCTTACAATGGTTTTTTGAAGAATTCTTAACCGTGCAAGAAGGAGTTGTTAGCCTCTTTCACGCAACCTCCGGATTTCCGGTTCATAGGCAAGATTTGCATTTAGTCCGGAGATTTTGTCGCCTTTGGAGAAAATACAAATAATATTAACGAGGAGTATTAACACATTTTTGTTACAGTTATTTTTGTGAAAATATTTTTAGTTCAATTCCCTAATTAAAGAAAAGGCGAAGGAAATTATTTTGCGTTGGCTTAAGTACATCTCAGAATCAGAGAAGTAGACAAATTCCTGGTCAAGTAGTGGAGTAAACTAGAGAAAGAGATGGAACGGTAAGGTTCACAGTTCAGAACAGAGCTGTAAGGCATGGAAGTATACGGAGACCTGATCTTTGATAAGCTGGGAATTAAGATTTTGACAAACAATAGTTATCTTTCTCTTGAGTCTTTTACTTCAATCACGTCAATTTTGTTTAAATATATCTATATTGAAAATAATATAAGTGTATATTTTATAATATTATTATACCACGTGGGAATGGGCAGCGACAACAACACATGCATTGCTCTGATCCCAAAGTAAGTAGCTTATGCACTTGTAATGGAATTGAAATCAATGAAGGTACCACAAACACTCAGGCGCAAAAAATGTAGACATGTGGGGTGAAAAACTATTATACATTGGCTGTCCGAGAATTGGGACCATAGAGCTAGCGACATCATGATGATAAGGTTGGAAGATTGTCTCCAAGTGTTTTTTTTAATAAGAATTTGACTTATAGCGTAGTATCTATTAATTAATCAACATCGTTTGTCACAGAGACTTCGGAAGGCAAGGGTGTGCTCAAAGGTAGTTTGTAATATCTATCTGTTAGAATGATAGGGATATTTTTCAGAAATATTTTTGAAACATTTTCTTTTTTTTAGATATTATTTAATATGAATTATTTTTATAACTAAAATTGTTTTGGTAGATTAAAAATATGAAAATTATTATTTAGAACGTTTTACAAAGTAAAACTTTCGCGGGGTGGATGTTTCTGCTTAAAAACACGACCACTTTATTTTACAGAAATTGTTTTTAGTTGGTATAATTAATCCGATCTGTAACAGCAGAGTGCATCATTAAAGCTCCTTCAGCGGTGTCGTAGTTTGCAAAGTGTTTCCGCGGATCTAATTTTCGTTCAATTACAAATTTTATATGAAACTAGTTCATATTTTAATCCTTCACATGATGAAATTATAATTTGCATATTATTTTTTACCAACTCTGCAAAGATAAGACTCGAAGGTGCAGATTTATATATCGGATTGGGGCAAACTTTTGAATGAATATATTCATGAATATGAACGTAATTGAAACATTTATGCTTGTACTTAATGTGTATATGCATAGTATGTAATATTACTATACAGTTACTAAGCCTCAGAAAAATAATGCGACTAAATGAGTCGTGCCATTGTTAAAAAAATATATTACATTAATCATGTTCAAATATTTTAACAAAAATATCGATATCTAGAATGTTTTGACTCATTGTTGGTTATCATAAAAAAATTTATCAATTCATTTAAATTGGAAATTTTTTACAAAATCTACTAAAACAGCTTGTCAACTGATTTTTTTATTAGCAAGTATTATTTAAAAAAAAATTGTGCCTGTTGTATAAAAACTGGCCAGGTCAACAATACAAAAATTCGGTAACAGTTTATTGATAATCGTAAAAAATATTTTTCTATAGATTTTATAACAATGTTCTATTTTGCCGTCGAATTATTACTTCAGGGAAAAAGAAAAATATGGTACACTTTTTCTAAAGTCTAAACGAATCCTTTAAGATAACTTAAAGTCGAGGCATCTCGTAACACAGATTTATCAATTGAGTCTGTTGCAAACAATTCTACAACATACATAATAGACAAACAACATAAAGCTACATCAAAGTTGAGGATAAAAAAATTAAAATAGAGCTACTAAATATTCATACTTTAAAAGTATTCGTGAAGATAAACGTATTTATTATTTTAAGTATTTTATATTATATTACGATTAGTTAAACTAAAATTGTCAGCAAATTTTATTTCATTTTATAAAAAAAATTAAATAAAAAAACTATTTTCACGCCCTTCCCAATACAGGGGTAGGCAGAGGTCTAGACAATTATGTCCTTTCGACCACGGAAGACATTTTTTCGGGTCAACTAGACAGGTGGAAAGCCCATCGCCGTCTTTATATCCAACGACATAAATCGTAAGTTTTTGAAAAAATCCATTGTTAGGAGCCTTAGTGTAATTCGGGCTATCGTGCCTTCTAAATAAAATGCATTTGTTATTTTTTCCTTTTTCATGGTTGTAATACAAGTATAATACGATCTTTTTCGAAGACGTATTCAGGCTGTGGAGCTCCGCTTAGTCAAATTCTCTATGTCACCCGCGGGAAATAAAACCGTTGCTTAGTAATGCACTGCAGTGCACGCAGATAAGAAATTCTCATACATTTTTGAACAGGGTTTACGCGATGAAATTTCAAAGATTTTTGTGTTGTATATCCGGTAACATAGGTCAAATATAAATTAAACAAGTGTGTGTATTATAATATATTTAATTATATTTACAATTATAATACAATTATTATACAATTATAAATATATAATTAATTAATAAAAAGTATCATCACGCCATTCCCAATACAGGGGTAGTCAGATGTCTAGACAATAAAGTCGTTTCGACCCACCTTCCACTGAAGATATTTTTGGGCAAAGTGACTGGTGGTGAACCCTTCGCCGTCTTAATGTCCAAGCCAACGATGTATTTCGTACGTTTAACCCTTTGGTACGAGCCTGTCATCGGGGGATCAATTCGGGTCTCTTGACTCGAATTCCGACCATCCCAACACCCGGCTATCGTGACTGTTAAATTAAATTAATTTATTAACAATGTAAAAATTGCTTTTTCAGAAATATATATTTAGGTGAAATATTTAATATATATATATATATATATATATATATATATATATATATATATATATATATATATATATATATATATATATATATATATATATATATATATATAATATATATATAATATATATATATATATATATATATATATATATATATATATATATATATATATATATATATATATATATATATATATATATATATATATATATATATATATATATACATATATATATATATATATATATATATATATATATATATATATATATATATATATATATATATATATATATAATAAATAACATAAATATTTAATATATAATATAATATATTTTTTTATTTTTTAAAATTTTTGATCTTTCAATTAGATGCTCTCACCTATCTAAACTATCTCACTGACAACTGTCGGGACAGATATTATATCTGGGCAAGAAGTTTTAATGCATAAAGTCCTACAGATTATACCAACATTGCACTGAATCGTATTAGTAACGCTGCCACGCCTTTCATTGCATCTGGTGTAATCCAAGCTTTAAGATAAAACTAGATAATTGCGTATTAGTGTGCTTGACTTATCAGGCGGGAATTCTGGTCTCTGGAGATCCTTCCACCACCCCTCATAGCTCTTCCTGTACTACCACATTTCGGTCATGCTCTCTCTCTCTTTACTGTAATACATATATGTAACATATTCACGCCTTCCTTACAGGAGTAGACTGAGGTCTAGACAATTAAGTCGATCCCACCTTCTACCCAAGACATTTTTTAGGACAACGTAACAGGTGGTGAGCCTGTCGCCGTTTTAAGTCCAAGCTAACGATAGAAATCGTACACAAGTTTTTGAAAAAATCCCATTTGTACGAGTCTATCACCTGGGGATCGAACTCTGCTCTCTAGTCTCGAAATCCGATCACCCAACTACTCAGCTATCGTGACTTATCTCTCTTTGAGTTTTCAGTACAGTTATACATTAAAAATTCGATATACAATCTATACGTTGCAACACTTACTCGATAGTATTCTCAACGAACCGCAGCAACGAAGCTCTAGATAATCCGATGGCGCCGGTATTTGCTGTAATTATCACTTTTTTTTGATATTTAATTCATAAAGCGAGTGGAGACTGGCGGAGTAAGTCACTTAAGTAATTGAAAAATAATAAGGCTTCACTTCAAAATATTTGGTGTAGTATAGTTTAGTAGTTTTGTTTTCATTTTGTCCTCATCATTTATTAAACTAAGAAGTCAACAATATTGTGTAGGTTTTAATCCATTTTGTATTTCACTCGTTGGAATGGATCCTACGATCACCTGTACAGTAACTGAACGCAGCCTCTACTACCTTACTGTGCTATAAAATTGAAAAGAGAAATAGTGTTTTGAGATACTAATATTGATTGGACGATCGTACCCGCGACCACTTACATTGGGCCACTGAGTACCAAAGAGTACCATCACCCCACGAAAATATAAAGTACCTAAAAAACTATCTTAACGCAATTCCCAATACAGGGGAAGACAGAGGTCTAGTCTAGACAATTAAGTCGCTTCGACCCACCTTCCACCGAAGATATTTTCGGAACATCGTGACAGGTGGTGAGCCTGTCGCCGTCTTTATGTCCAAGCCAACGATATAATTCTTACATAAGTTTTTGAAAAACCCATTGGTACGAGCCTGTCACCTGGGTATCGATCTCGGGTCTCTTGACTCGCAATTCCGATTACCTAACTGCTCGCGTATCGTGGCTATAAAGTACCTGTATATACACAGTCAGGTCATAAGTATTGTCACACAGTAAAAACTTTTCATTTAGAATGCTGGCCACAAAAAAGTTTATTGAATTCGAATTTCGAATTGTTCATGAAAATAAAACTACATAAATTTTAGAATTTTACTCATTTTTAAATATGGAGTGGACGCTTAAAGAAGACCGTGTTGCAGTTATTGCGTTGCATCGTTGCGGTTACGCGCCAATTCAAGGTTTTGACATACTGAAAAATTTGAATATAACCAAAAGATTTGTTTATCGTACCATCAAACGATACCATGAAGACTCTAGTGTAGATGACAGGTCAAGAAGTGGTCGCCCTCTGTCTGTTAGGACTCCAGCAGTGATAAAAGCTGTGAAGGCTCGAATTCAAAGAAATCCCAAAAGTAAGCAGAAACTATTGGCCCTTCAGATGGGGTTAAGCAAAACCACGGTGAAAAGGGTGTTAAATAAAGACTTAGGGCTTCGGGCATATTGAAGAAAAACAGGACATTGTTTGAATGCTCGTTTAATGCACCTGAGACTGAAGAGATGCCGTGCTTTGTTTAAGTGGTACGCGGGAAAAAAGTATCGGGAAATTCTTTTTTCGGATGAAAAATTTTTCACCGTAGAAGAGAGCTACAACAAACAAAATGATAAGGAGTACGCACACAGTAGTGAAGAAGCGAGCAACCGTATTTCGCGTGTCCAACGAGGTCATTATCAATCCTCGCTCATGGTATGGTTGGGAGTTTCTTATTGGGGCTTAACAGAGGTACATTTTTGCGAAAAGGTGTAAAAACGAATGCAGTCCTGACGAACCTTGTGGAACCTGTTTCTCATACCATGTTCAATAACAGGCATTGGGTATTTCAACAAGATTCGGCGCCAGCTCATAGAGCGAAGAGCACACAAGATTGGCTGGCGGCGCGTGAAATCGACTTCATCGGGCACGAAGACTGGCCCTCCTCCAGTCCAGATTTGAATCCGTTTTATTACAAGATATGGCAACACTTGGAGGAAAAGGCGTGCTCAAAGCCTCATCCCAATTTGGAGTCACTCAAGGCATCCTTGATTAAGGCAGCCACCGATATAGACACGGACCTCGCTCGTGCTGCGATATATGATTGGCCGCACAGATTGCAGGCCTGTATTCAAAATCACGGAGGTCATTTTGAATAAACGGAGGTCATTTTTGTAAAAAAATAAGAATATATGTTTTGTTAAGTTCATTTTGGTATATAAATAGTTACATAATGAATAAGCTTGTTTTAATTATTTTAGGTTAAACATGTGACAGAATTTATGACCTGACTAGGTAGTTATTTCGGACGGCAATAAAATCCGCAGCTAAACAGTTAACCGCTGTGTCACCGAACCTACAAACTAAAATAAAGTTATAATGATTATGAAAACTGCCAATTCTTTTGTAAAGACCTATGTTAAGGATCAAATTATTATCACAATATTACTTACACAGTATCTCAGACCTGAGTGTGGTTAGTTGGTAGCACTGTGCTGGTAAATCTTTAAATAAATGGATATATATTTGTACTTTTTGTATCAAATCAAATTTTCTCAAAGATGACTCATTCAGATAAAAATTAATAGTTAAATAGTATTTAAATACTAAATAGTATAGAGATATAAATGTGCGAAAAATGCAACCAAAATTTATGTTATCCGAGGGATGAAATAAACTTTAATATAAAAAATTAAATTATAATTTTTTTTTTGAAAAGCAGTCCATTTTGCATTCTTTAAAGTATAAAATATTAATGCCATACTTTTAGAATAAAGATACAATTGTTACAGGAGTTCTTTATTTTTCGCTATAATATAATAATAATTTTGTGCGCATCTACCTATTGGTATTTTTTGGGAAAATTTGTATGGCTTTTTGATCGCTTTCTCTTCATACCATATACTTTCTCTACATACTATATACCATATACGAGATACATAAAAAACTCGTTTATATTAATTTCAGAAAGCTTTAATTTTACATTATATTACACAACACAGATTTCTTATATTTCTAAAAGTAGAAGTATATTAAGAAAATACTAAATGTTAAACAATATTTAGAAATGCACACAATAATTATTTTATTGTTGCTAATTCTCGTTTATTTAGTGACGTGCTTACGCTTTGAACATTCAAAATCATCGTCATTGTTTTACACAGACGGACCCAAAATAGGCGAGCCATTTTAGTAACGCTTTTGCACATCGACATCATTTAATTTTGTTAATCCCATTTAAAAACGTTGCAGTTTTAATGCAGAATATATTTGTTTATAATCAATTTAAAATTAGAAATTGTATTAAAGCTAATAAATAAATCAATTAACTTCTTCGTCATAAGGAATCCGTTAGGGTTTGTCGCATGTATATAAACTTAGGCGACATAATCATTATTTTTTAGAAATTACCTTACTTATTTATCTACTTACCGGCTTTTAAAACTGCTGCAGGACGGATGCCATTCTATATAGATGTATTATATTCGCTAAGCGTGACAAGCGGATTGGCGATCACTGTACCAGACTCGAAAACTCGAAAGGTAGTGGATTGACTTTAAATTTTGACAGATCGTTTCATATTTACTCAAGCGTGTTAAAGATAGGTAATTTGTTTAATAGATTGCTATGGGAACCGTTGTTGTTGTCTGACATTAAAATTACTATTTTTAATAATAAAAATAACTGACATAGCCACAGGTTGTTATTTTTATGGGTTTAACTACTTTTAAAATATTATGATTGATTTGACTACGACTTACATTTTTTTAAAAAGTCACGATATCCGAGTGGTTGGGTGGTCGGAATTTCGAGTAAATAGACCCGAGTTCGATCCCCAGTTGGTAGGCTCGTACCAATGGGTTTTTCAAAATCTTATATACGAATATCGTTGGCTTGGACATAAAGACGGTGACGGGCTCACCACCTGTCACGTTGTCCAATGTGTTGTTAATTAAATGTTCAAATAAAAGTTCGGCTTTTTAATTTTGTGTTTATGAACTATAAAGTACATGAACTACACGTGAAAAGTTTTAAAAATATAAAGAAACGAGTAATGCAGAAGCTTAAAAATAAGTTTTAAAATGAACTCGTAAAGTTTCAGTCATAATCCCCAGTACTAGGAGTTTACGACTTTTTAGTCTAGGTATTATCCTTTTATAATGAGCTAAAAAGTATTTTAAATATACATATAATAAATGTATATTTGAACTTATTATATGTATATTACTATATTATTCTCATAGTATAACCGCGAAGAAAATGGGTAGCAAACCTTGAAGCCAAGATACAGATGGCAAAAAATGTAAAACTAAGAATTTTTGTCAAGTATTTTTGTGACATATGCACATGTTATGTGTCTTCCTCTAAGGAGTATTCGTCTTAATTGCCAGGCTTCGAAGTTGCAGGCAGCTAGATTGAGGATCGAAATACTGGACAGACGCTGCTATCCGTTCCCGGTTTAAAATTAATCTGATGCTTTTAATTGGTTTAAGATAATAATCTCGCAATCTCACATCTCTCGCAAGCCATAATTTTTCACTAAGTCATCTCTTACGACTCCCACGGTTAGGAATAGGTTCTACCTCTACGTGTCTGCAATTATGTTTTAATTTAAACGTGAGTAAAAGCCTACATACTTTATAAAACACTTAATTTATTTAATTATTTCTATAAAAAATTTTCACGCCATTCCCAAGCTGGGGTAGACAAAGGTCTAGAAAATTAAGTGGTTTCGACTCACCTTCTACCGAAGATATTTTTGGGACAAAGTGAGCCCGTCGCCGTCTTAATGCCCAAACCAACGTATAATTCGTATATAAGTTTTTGAAAAAACCCATTGGTCACCCAAAAGCCTGCTACCTGAGGGTCAAACTCGTGCCTCGAATTCTGACCACCCAACCACTCGGGTATCGTGACTTTTTTATTTAATAATTTATGTACACACGAATTGAATTATCAATGAAAATGTAATATGCGGAACTAAGTACGAAGGTTGTGCAAAGGTACTTACTGTACATGTATAAAAATAAAATATATTAATTAAAAATCAACCTCAAATTTGCACTATTAAGGACATGTAATTGTCTTTCACTCTTTTCTTCAGTCACGTATATTTTATAGAAGAGTATTCCACAATTTTACCGAATAAAAAGATAAAAAATGTGAAAATGAGGCGTTCTAACGATGCATCTTTGTACTAAACAATTGCAGTACTTAAGAGGAGCACCAAAAAATTGCAGTAACTGCACGAATAAATCGCGCGCAGCTCGCGAGCGGCGCATTTGCCTTATTTAGACACACCCTAAAGATGAGGAAATTAACAGAGATTGAAGATGGGTTCTGCAGGTAAGAAAAGACAGACGAGTGATGGAAGATCTTTCCGAAGGTTAAGGCGGTGATCATGATTGACGCATTTTTAAAAAGCAGACATAAAATAATAGTGTACCTATATAAATGAATCTTAAGCCACTGATGACTTTTTTGAAAAAAAGAAACATCAGGGCTATACTTACGAGTAACGAAAATGAAACGACTCAAACTCTATTTTATTTCAATGACAATGAATTACAAATGATATTATTAGTCATAAAGTAATATCTATTATTATTATTTGCTGTTTGCTATCGGCGCAAGGAACCACCACCATACTTGTAATTATAAAAAGCATGGTGGTGGTCGTAAGAGACTAAGAAAAAAGCCTTGAAAGTTACAATAGCAGGTAACCGATGGCCTGGTAACCATATCAACGCTCTTCTTCTCTTCGGACCAGGTAACATATACCTTTTTATATTTTCATGCGGAGGGTTGCGAAGTAATTTTTTTCAATAACAACTTTACAATGAATTTCCGCAAAGTAACGCCTGAGTCAATTAACCATATCAACGATTACAAGACTATAAATTAAACAGACCGGCGATGGATTACAAATTTCACACTTTGATCCCAAATAACAAAGCTTCAAGATTACGTAAGAGAGATACTCGAAAGAAATCTGTCTACGGTCAAGGTAAAAGCTGATCGAGCGCCACGTCGCTATACTTGGAGAAGTACCTACTTCAATCACGAAAGTGGTATGTCCAAGGCCGTTCTTTTAAATATCTAAACCAGTAGAAAACATTTTTTGTTATTTTTTCTCAATCCAATTTCAATTGCATTTATGTTTCAGTTGTTTAAATCATTATTTGTTTCTTAAATTATACTAAATATTTTGAATTACAAAATTAGGAGAGTTTATACTTTCAGCTATTTTAATTATTGCACATAACACTGCAGAAATACTTGTTACAATTAGACTAAAAAAATAAAAAAAATGTCTTCACGCCATTCCCGATACAGTTTAGACAATTAAGTCATTTCAACTCACCTTTGTTTTTCAACCATTTTTGGAACAACGCGACAGGTGGTGAGCCCGTCGCCGTTTCAGTGTCCAAGCCAACGATATAATTCGTACAAAAGTTCGTGATAAAACATACACAGTATTACATAACATAGTAAGATGATTGATTCATAGTAAGATGATTGATTCTTTCTCTAATAAGGTAAAAATTATAGATAATTTGAAAATAGAAATGGAAAAATTAACAATTGAAAATCAGCAAATAAAACAACAAATGAATTCGAATGAACAGAGATAGATTATTAAATATCGAAGTAGTTGGAATACCCGAAAACAAGAATGAAGACTTGGGAAGCCTTATCTTGAAAATATGTAAGCATGTAGCAATGGATATGTCACCCAGTGACATCTTACAAGTAAATCGTGTCTCACCAAAATTGAAGTCAGCAGGACGTCCTAGGGTGGTAGTCGCTAAAATGAGGACCAGGCTCATAAAAGATAATGTGATATCCCTTGCACCAAAAAATAAACTTTTCACTAAAGATATCGGTCTTTCCGGTGAGATTAGGCAAATATTTATTAACGAACACCTGACATCTTATAACAAATTACTTCTGAAAAAATGCAAGGAATTGGTAAAAATAAAGAATACCGGTATGCTTGGACAAAAACGGCAGAATCTTTCTACGACAAAACGATACCTCTCCAGCTATACAAATATTCAAAGAAGAGGACTTAAAGAAAAAAACCCTCCCAGTGAAGTAAACCATACTCGGGCTTATTCCAGGTTGATTTTTATTTTTATTTAATTCCTCTTAGTATATTATACACGATTATTAATATTTATTATTTTAAATACACTAAACACACTCATAAAATAGCCTATAATATTATCATTTATAATATTGTCATTTCTATTTATCTTTCACAGTCTATGGTACGTACAAAAACAACGCAGTTCGTATTAATTATACGTACATTTAATGTGCACCGAAATGTTGTTATCCACCAATCCTATACTATGTATATAATAAGTTCGTTCTTTTTATTAGATATGCTTTTGTTCATTTTGTATCAATATGTTACATTTATTAATTTTACTTTAAAATATGGTTTTATAAAGGATAAATTATTTACGATTCATCAAATCAAATTGATTCACTGCATTTTCGTATTCGGAAAGCTTATTCTAATAATCTTTTCTGGAGATGACTGTAGTTTTCCAAATCATTACCATATTGTGCGTAGTGTTGACCAGATTCTCGCCGACGTATTCTATGTCGCACCCTTTTACGTTGAGTGTATCATGCCTATGAATGCACATTTTGATAACACAAATGATCACGTTTACAATTTTTCTTGAATACCTTCAAACTAAATGTAACCATAAACTTATTATTTTATGTATTTGTGGAAAGGTAACTTACCGCCACAAATCATCTTCAAAGATATATATTAATTATTTTATCATACAAAGTTTTATTCTTATAATATTACCGCTGTATGACCTAAATATATTCTCTATAACTCACACATTTAATATAAAAAATTCTCAGTCTCTTACTCATATTCAATATAATTTTAAACGTCTAATGCAAACATTAACGGCTATCTTCTTTAGTAAAAATGATTTATTATAATGAAAATCAAGATTTAGTTATTTATTATCAAAACGTACGCGGACTGAGAACGAAATGTTTAGAGTTACGACTGCAAATACTAAGTTACGAGTATGATATTATCGTTATAACAGAAACATGGTTGCATTCTGGAATTTTTGATAGAGAGTTTTGTGATTCGCGTTATGAGGTCTTTCGAAAGGATCGAGATCAATAAGTGGTAAAAAGAAGGGGTGGCGTTATGATATTGATACGCAGTGAGTTGTGTGCTTCGCAATGCAATGATTTCGATTTGCACCAACAAGTCGAAATGCTTATAGTGACAATTCCGGCGCGGGTGTTGGGTGCTACATCTGACCTATATCTCAGCGCAGTTTACATCCCTCCTGATATTGACCGAATCCCATGCGATATAGATTGCGTATCACGTGTTATGAAATCATTATTGAATCATTTTCGGAATAGTTTTGTTTTGTTATTGGGAGATTTTAATTTACCATGTATATCCTGGTGTGATACTGGCCCAGAGCATGTAAATGCAGGTGCTTCGGAAGTACGTAATGCTGCAATTAGATTCACTGAGGATTTAAGTTTTCATGGATTGACACAATATAATACCATTAAGAACTATGCTGGAAATACATTGGATTTGGCTATATCAAATCTTCCTCTTAACGTCGTTAAGTGTTCATCACCACTAGTACACCTTGACCGCGCATCCAGCACTTACACTGAACGTATTAGACCTCACAATAACACCATTAGAGGAGGCGTCAATACTTAAAAGAGACTTTAAAAATGTAACTACAGCATTATAAATAAAATATTCCTCGAAGTAAATTGGAACTCCCTTTTAATTCATGTACAACCGAGGAGGCTATTAAATTATTTTATGAAACTGTCAATCAAGTGATAGAACAACATGTTTCATATCATAAAAAGACACAAGGTAGTCGTAAATATCCAGTTTGGTATAGTACGGCGTTAAAAAAAAAAATAATAAAGGAAAAGTTTAAGACACATAAGAAATGGAAAAAAATTTGGCAATTTATTAGATTATGACCAGTTTTCACTTTTACGCAAAAGGCAACAATGTGTTCAAGAAGAATGTTTTACCAATTTTATAAAGACAGCCGAAGATTCTATAGGGCACAACCCAAAAGCTATTTGGACATACATTAAATCTATGCGCGGAGGATCTAATTATCCTAAAACTCTGACATACAAGAACAAAAAGTTTACAATGGGTGAAGATATATGTAAAGCATTTAGCGAGTATTTTCAGAGTGTATTTGGTACCCATCTAATGAAACAATTAGTACACAAGATAACTCTATAAATATTGATACCTTAGCTAAAATCGTCATTTCCGCTTCTACAGTTAAAAATAAATTGAAGCTTTTAGATGTACATAAGGGTGTTGGCTGTGATGGTGTACCACCCCTATTTTGGCGAAACTGTGCCGAGACACTCAGCTATCCCATATGTTTAATTTTAATATGTCTTTAAGGAGCGGAATCTTTCCAAACATATGGAAACAAGCCCACATAGTGCCAATACATAAAAAGGGGACCAGAACAAATATTAAAAACTACAGAGGTATCTCAATACTAAACACTCTTGCCAAAACTTTTGAGAAACTAGTTTTCGATTCTTTATACACGGTTATAACTAAAGGTTTACCAGACAGCCAACACGGATTCCTCAGGCGTCGTTCAACACTCACTAATTTAGCATGCTTTTCGAATTACATTTTGACTAATATGGAGAGGGGCGGCCAGATTGACGTGATCTACACGGACTTCGAAAAAGCGTTTGACCGTGTAGATCACGCCATTCTTATTAGGAAGCTTCTAGGTCTCGGAATACACGGCGATTTGCTCAGATGGATTAAATCTTATCTGAGCAATCGCTCCCAGGCAGTCATTTTGGGAGGTTACAGATCTGACTTCATCAGTATTCCAACAGGTATACCTCAAGGATCACACTTAGGGCCTTTGTTATATAACGTTTATGTATCAGATATAGAACATTGCTTCTCATCAGCCCGATGCTTAATGTACGTAGATGATAAAAATATATATCAAAATTAATGATGAAGGCGACTGTAATAAGTTGCAAGCAGATTTGGATAATCTATCTAAGTATTATAAAAAAAAACAACATAACTGTCAATGTTAGCAAATGTGAATGTATCACATTTACTCGCAAAATCAGACCTGTAATCTTTCCTTATAAATTGAACGGTAACCTAATTCGCAGAACAACATTGGTTAGAGATCTGGGCGTATATTTTGACGACAAAATGCTTTTCAGAGATCATATACACAAAATATTAGATAAAGGCTTCAAAAATTTGGGATTTGTAATTCGCACATGCAAGCCATTTTCAAATGTCAATACAATAAAAACTTTGTACTTCGCATATGTTCGTAGTGTAATCGAATACGCTAGTCCTATATGGTCCCCGCAATATGCTACTTATATAGATCGTCTAGAAAGACTTCAGAAAATATTTGTCAAAAACTTAAACTATCGTTTTCATAAACCAAGTTCGGGTACATATGAAGAAAGTTGTGAACAATATAATTTATTATCGCTAGAAAAGAGGCGTAAATTAATGGACTTAAGTTTTCTGTTTGATATAGTACGAGGTCATGTGGATTGCGCTGAATTAGTACAAACTATTGCTTATAGGGTCCCGTCCTGCCGCTCTCGTAGGCGACCTCCACCATTATTATTGCCTCCTCTGGCTTTTACAAATTATGCACATAACGCTCCTATCTCCCGTCTGCCCCGAACTTACAATGATACATTTAAAGATATTGATCTGTTTTCTCAAAGTAAAAACACAGTAAAGAATAAAGCAATAAAATTCTCAAAAAGTGTACATAAGTGCATGTTGTTAATTAAAACCATAACGTAATAAACTTACGTAAATTTTAGCCAAATGTAACATAATAAATTTAAAATGTTATTAAAATTTATTTTGAAACTACTACTTGTATATTTTTATATAAATAATGTGTACATATCATATCAAGTTGATTATCGTTGTTTTTGTTTTATATAATGATTTCTTTTTGTATTTTTTCATCACTTAAGATCGACTCTGTCAATATTATCACTGTCTTAAATATTTGGTTTATGTAAGGGAAACCTGTTATTAGCCGTACTTTTGGATTTATAACCATACTTGATGTAAAATACTTTCTGTAACGCAGTTGGTTTCTAAATAAAATAAAAAAAAAAAAAAAAAAAAACCCATTGGTACGAGCCTGCCACCTGGGGATCGAACTCAGGTCTCTCGACTCGAAATTCCGAGCACCCTACCACTCGGCTATCGTGACTCTGAACTAAATTAGGGAATTAGTTTACAGATAATTGACTATAATCGTTGGTCATGTCGCTTTAAGCGAATATTTGATTAATTACTGAGGATAGGTGCAAATTCCAATAAAACGAATAAATAGCAATCATAAATATTTAATTAAAATAAACTAATGCCGAGTCGAATGAGGAGAGCCGAAATCAATTTTCCGGAGGCTCGTAATAATTAATTTGCAATACTTATGTTCTCGTTGTCTCGGACTTCAAGACGGCGACAGGCTCTTCACTTCAGCTTGACATAAAAAGATCTCGTTAAATGTGGATTGAAATTACTAATTTGAACTTGACACATTATTTCTACAGAAGTGGTGTATAAATTTGAAATTTTAAAACTTGTTTCATTTTAATCAACATAGAGGAATATAAATGAATTGACATGGCTGGGATTCAAACCCGCGATTTCCGGCGTACCGTGGCGACGCTTTGTCAACCGAGTCAGTGCGTTTAAATCGCATGGAAAATTTTTAATCCCTTTCATGTAAAACATCTTACCATTATAGGCGTCAGAGCCGTGCCGCAAGAAATCATATCTTTAATATAGTAAATATGTGAGCCATGCTGTGATTGCGTTATCAAAGAAGAGCTTCGCAGAATGTTCACAAGCAATGTCTGGCTTATCTAGATATCAATAGAACTGAAAAACTATGAGCGACCAAACGACATGTAAAATTAATATATTTTGGAGGCTAGATTACACAAAGATAACTTAAGACTACCAATAGGTACTCCTCCTCATGCAGTATCGTTGATTTTCAGCTGATGCCTAAGAACGAAATCGATGCTATTTTTAGTAGGAATAGTAACAATAGTAAAGTTAGCATTCTTTTTTTATCTAAGAAAAAAAATATAGTACTTATCTTCTACTATTTGGAAACTATCTTTGAAAAAATGACTAATTACAAGTAGCGAAACATGACGCGGCTATTTTATGATTGTTTCCATTTTCTATAACGTTAAGAGGACGGGATACTCTTTGTGATTCCTGAAAGTAATATAGGAACTATTGTTTTCTTAGAAGTTATCTCATACTTTTTTTAAAACTTAGTGATAATTATATTTAATTTCTTTTAAATAGTCTTCAAGACAACAATTTATTATTTTTAGAAAGTTTAAGGCTAATAATAAAGAAAAAAAATATCTTCATGCAATTCCCAATACAGGGGTAGACAGAGGTCTAACCTAGACAATTAAGTCAATTAAGACCCACCTTCCACCGAAGATATTTTCGGGACAACCCGTCCCGTCGGTGAAAGCCCGTCGCCGCCTTTATGTCCAAGCCAACGATGAAATTCGTACATAAGTTTTTTTTTTGAAAAACCCATTGGTACGAGCTTGCCACCTGGGGATCAAACTCGGGTCTCTCGACTCGAAATTCCGACCATCCAGACACTCGGCTATCGTGACTTATAATCAAGAAAATAATGAAAATGAAACCCTGCTTGCATCAGTTTACTTTTTTAAATCTTCATTTATTTTTAAATTAATAGCAATGCTTTGAGTAATAAATAAATTTCATCGTAACTTTGTTTGAATTTTTAACGTTGGTTTTGAACAACTACCTACTACAAACTATAAACTACAATGTATAAGTAGATACAGTGTAAACCAAACCTTCCAAAAGGTTCCCTTTGTAACTCCTTCAACAGTAACAAGTTAAGAACAACAAATTAAGACGTCGGGGGTGATATTGACACGAAACTATCTGGAAGACGAGAAGGCCACGTGAGTTTAACACAACTCATACAAAGTGCCACTACATTTACTTGCGTCGATTGAATTATCTTTTTACCTAACACATTCTTTAATGAAAACTATATACCCTTCCGGTCACTAATCGGGAGACCAGGGCTGGTTCAAACTGGATCCAAAAGCCCTATACCGAAAAAAGCTTAAAACGTTTTTGTCCGACTTTTTTTTTTTTTTTTTTTTTTTTTTTTTGGGAAGGGAGGCAAAGAGCAGGTGGCTCACGTGATGGTAAGTGATTTCCGCCGCCCATGAACATCCGCTATTGCGGATGTTCATGGGCCGGCAACGCATATTGTATTCCAGAGGCATAGCAGATGCGTTGCCGGCCTTTGAGAAAGGTATAGGCTCTTTTCTTGAAGGTCCCTAAGTCGTATCGGTCTGTAAAAACCGCTGACGGCAGCAAATTCCATAAAGTGTAAGTGAGTGGCAGAAAATTCGGCGGAAACCGCACTGTGCTGGAATGCCAAACATCAAGATGGTGTTGATGGAATTTTTGACTATGCCGTAAGGTACGATGGTGAAATTCAGCGGCTGGGATTAATCCGAACAATTCCTCGGAGCACTCCCCGTAGTAAATCTTGTAAAAAATACAAAGAGATGCAACGTCTCTTCGCAATGCCAGGGGATCTAGCCTATCAGATAGAATGTGGTCGTCGACGATTCGAACCGCTCTTCGTTGGATACGGTGAAATGGAAGGAGCTGACACGGGGGTGCCCCCGCCCAGAGATGCGACCAGTATTCCATGTGCGGCCGAACCTGCGCCTCATAAAGTTGCAAGCGGTAGGCCGGCATGAAGTACTGTTGTGCTCTACTGAGCACGCTAAGCTTTTTAGAGGCCAATTTGGCCTTCCTTTCCAAGTGACCGCGAAACTGAACGTTGCTCGATATGTCGACGCCAAGGATTCCGATACTGGCTGAGACAACTAGGGGAGTGCTCTCAAAATGAGGTGACACGATGAAGGGTTTCTTTTTAGCAGTAAGCGCGCAAACTTGTGTGTTTTTAGTGTTGAACTGGACTAAATTTAGTCGGCCTCAGTCCGAGATTTTGTCTAACAAAATCTCGACGACAGACACAAGTTTGTTCCGGTACTCGTCGACGTGTTCCCGAGAAATATTAAACAGCTTTATGGGACACCAGCGTTCACAGACTTGGAGTCCGAGCATGCACCGTCAACTTCGTCCTTGATGCTCCGGTCTGTGAGATAACTAGTGAGCCAATAGCAAAATTTCTCGGGAAGCCCATATGATGGAAGCTTCGAGAGAAGCACTTTGTGCCACACGATCAAAGGCTTTTGCTATGTCCAAACTAACTGCCAGGGCCTCCCCCTTGCTCTCTACTTTTTCTCTAATAAAGCTTCTATGGTATAACTGTACGGTACACTTGTGATGGTGATGAGTGAAGGAGCAAAGATGTGGTTGAGCCAGCCTGTTCTTGCAGCAGCAGAAGTTGCATCATGGCAATCATCACCTTCATCATAACGACTTGTATAAGTACACTGCAGGAAGTAGGCCTCTCCTGTACGGTAGGGTTGATCATAAACGCCAAGCTTAGCAAACGAATTGGCGATCGCAGTTCTAGACATCTCGCATCTTAGATTCTGCTGCCCGTCATTGGTCTGCTGAGTTATTCTGATGTTTTTCGAGATGGTTATCCTGCCATCTGTCGGTATCTAATTGCATTTTCATGGCTTTTCCCTTCGTTGCCTCTTACGACACCCACGGGAAGGGGTGGTATGATTCTTACGCGATGACCATATGGCAGCTTTGTTGACAGCTTGGCAATGTTTGATAATAATTACTTATTATTAATTTTCAATACATTTTGCATGTATACTCGTAATTCTTTAAAGGGACTTTTTATGCTTTGTGTAAAGAAAAATTGTTTTGTAGAACAGGTCGTTTAGTTCTAGAACTCATCTGGTCTACGTTATATCTAGAGAAAGAAGTTTAATGACATAAAGAAAAGTACGTTAAGTACATAAAGAAGAGTACTCTTGTACATAAACTACGGGGTAGTTTATGTACAAGAGTACTCTTCTTTATTCACTCTTCACATTTATATCGTACTTGTTATACACCAATATTACGAATAATTTACTCAAAATGGATGAAAGTGCAAAAATTATAAGTGAAATAGAAAATCTATCTGTTTCTGATGCATCGATATGCTCTCCTGACAACTGTTTTAAGTTCATAAATAACAATCATTTGTTAAAAATATTTCATGTTAATATTAGAAGCTTAGGTAAAAACTTTAATGAATTATTAATTCTTTTAAATAGAACCAATATTGAATTCGACATTATTATTTTAACGGAGTGTTGGCTAAGTAAGTGTCCTACTATTCCAACCCTAACTGGATATAACTCATATAAGACCGATTATCTTACACAAAACGAAGGAATAGTTGCATACGTGAATGACAAACTATCATGTTCTATTGAATTACCAGTATTCATAGATGCAAATTGTTTAATACTTAAATTATCAAATAAGCTAGCAGTGTTTGTATTATATCGGTCTCCTTCACAAAAAAATATTGATAATTTTATAAATTGTCTCGATAATACCTTAAATGACTTAAAATCAATTGATAATATAGCTATTGTTGGTGATTTAAATATAAATATTAAAGCAGACGATTCAGATCCATCCTCAGACACATATTTGGATATAATAGCTTGCCGCGGTATGATGCCCGCACATTTACTTCCGACAAGAAATGATCGATACCTTGATCATGTGATTCTTAGAACAAAACATCATGCAACAACTTTAGTTTTCGATTCTTTTATCACAGATCATGCACCTGTCGTATGTTAAACTAATATATGTCAATATAAATTAACAAGAGAGCAAGTAAATGAATCACCTTGTGTAGCTGAATTAGAAAAAACTGATTTTTCTGTTATATTAAAGAATTATGACCCCGAAATTGCTTCAGACTTATTAGTTGAAATGGTTTCTAACATAGTTAAAAGTAATTCACATTGCTTGATCATCTCAAGTAAAAAAAGAATAATTATGCCATGGATTACGCTTGGCCTTTTACGTTGCATAAGAAATCGGGATAAATTATATTTTAAAACAAAAAAAAATTCATTGAACGAAACAGCTAGAGTTACTTATTACCGTTATAGAAATTTTTGCAATCAATTGTTAAAGAAAATTAAAAGAGAATATGAGCGTAAAGAGTTTTAAAACGTAAAAACTAACCCAAAAGTCACTTGGGACCTAATTAAAAAAATTACTAATTTTAATAACAGATCCCCCTGTTGTAATGAGTTATTAAACGTACATAATGATCCTTCTTGTTCAGTTGATGAAGTTAATAAATACTTTTCCAATGTCGGTAAAATGTTAGCTTCAAAAACTAAAAAGGAATCGTTAAATATTAAAAATTATACAGAGCCAAATTTAATTACAGCACTACACTCAATGGTTTTATTAAGTACTGACTACGAAGAAATTGAACATATTATTCTTAACCTAAAAATAAATCAGCTAAGGGATGGGACAACATACCTGCATCAATAGTAAAATCTGCAAGACACATACTTATACCTGTCCTTCTTCATGTATTCAATCTCTGTCTCACTCATGAAATATTCCCTAAGACATTTAAGAAGGCTCTTGTACACCCTATTTATAAATCTGGTGATAGGAAAAGTATTTTCAATTATCGGCCAATATCAGTGCTTTCAGTTTTTTCCAAAATATTGGAAAAGATACTGAATAAGAGGCTAATTTCCTATTTGAACAATAAAAAATTAATCAGCGATAATCAATACGGTTTTAGATCAGGTAAATCTACTAAGGATGCAGTAGCGGAACTTAGAGCCAAACTTAAGACTATCGGTATATTTTTAGATATATCAAAAGCCTTCGACACGGTTTGTATCACAACTTTATTGGAAAAATTAGAACAAATAGTTCAAAATATTTTTAAAAGTTATCTTTATAACAGATCTCAAAGTGTCAGTATTGCAAATTGCCGAAGCCAGGATGAACCACTAACATACGGAGTTCCGCAAGGCAGTGTTCTTGGCCCAACATTGTTCCTTATATACTTAAATGATCTTTGCAACCTGAATCTAAAAAATTGTAAAATTATAACTTATGCCGATGATACAGCTTTACTTATTCAAGGTAAAATCTGGTTAGAAACGCGCATGTATGCAGAAACGGCATTGATGGCAGTAATGAGATAGCTTTCTTTAAATCTTCTGTCTTTGAACTTAGATAAAACGACATGTTTACCCTTTGCTTTAAAAGCATCATCCTTACCTAACTTTCCCCTTCTTATAAAAGCTCACTCCTGTAATAACCCCACAGACACGAATTGTGATTGTTTTACTGTTGACTGTTCAAATAAAGTTAAATATCTCGGAGTAATCATCAACAGTACTTTATCTTTGAAGGAACAAATTGACTCGTTAATATATAAAGAAAAAAAAATAAATAAATATCTTCACGCAATTCCCAATACAGGGGTAGACAGAGGTCAAGTCTAGACAATTAAGTCCCTTTGACCCACCTTCCACCGAAGATATTTTCGGGACAACGTGACTGGTGGTGAGCCCGACGCCGCCTTTATGTCCAAGCCAACGATGAAATTCGTACATAAATTTTTGAAAAACTCATTGGTACTGCCACCTGGGGATCGAACTCGGGTCTCTCGACTCGAAATTCCGACCACCCAAGAACTCGGCTATCGTGACTTCATCAATAAATTTATGAACATAAATAAATTTATACATGTAAATTTATATAAGGTTGACTGTTATAACATAATAAAATAAATATATTTATAAAATATTGGCTTACCGGCTCCTCACACCCAATATAGCGCGAACACCTATAAACTTAGTCTTAATATACAAAGATAGTATTAATATACTTAATATATAAAGTAGGAAAGCTAATATACGTGTTTAAAAATCTAAGATCATCTGCAGACTTTACAACCCTAAAAACAGTGTATTACGCATTAGGACAATCCATTTTAAATTATTGTATAATTGCATGGGATGGTTCCGGTAAGACCCAGTTTCTTAGATTGGAAAGAGCTCAGAGAGCAGTACTAAAGGTTATGACTTTTAAACCATTTCGTTTCCCTACAGTAGATCTCTATGTTTTATGCAAAATTTTAAGTGTCAGACAATTGTTTATACTGAGGGTCATTTTAGGCAAACATACACAGTTCTATTATTACCCCGAATTGGATAAAAAAAGCGTAGAGGCGATCGAATATGTCAACCAGTAAATTCTAGCCTATCTGTCGCAAATCTACATTATTTTTACCTTAATCCTAAACTATATAACAGGGTTAATAAATTCACTTATATTTTCCCACTTACTTCGAGGGAATGTAAGGTTAAAATCACGGAATGGCTTTTGGGTCTTAATTATGAGGAAACTGAAAACCTACTCACTTAACACAAATATGTACTCACACACACATGCACACGCACACAATGCGCGTGCACGCGCGCTCACATGCGTGCACACACGTATACACAAATATGTCACGCACTACACGCATTCATTTTTTCTGATTTTTTAAAGTAAAAATTTTGTATAGTTGTAACGCTTACACTAGGAGGATGGGCGTTAATAGCAACGACACAGTTTTTACTAAGTTTGTTATTATCGTACACTATAAATTGTAAACATATGTTTAATGTTCCAAATAAATGCATTTTTTTAATGTTTCAATACTTTGAAGATCTCGTTGTCTATGCTCTTTTATTATCTTTAGTAGCTTTTACAATAACGTTAGGTTACACAAAAGAGCCCGATTTTCTCATAAAAGCCTTTTGAATTTAGTTCACTATCCGTTATCGTGGAAATGTCAGATTTCATGAAATGGAAGCTATAATATGGAAAGCTTTCCTTATAACTTGGTCATTTGCTAAATGGTCTAGTATAACGTTTTGAAATGATTTTACGTGATATTACGCGTATTATCTAGTCATATTTGCATCTCACCGCTTATTTCAATTACTTATTCATAGATATAAGTTACATACATTACATTCATCGATTATCGTTTTATTTAACAAAGGAAATATAATATTGGTAAATATGAGGATTATTGTTAAAATTCTATACATATAGTAAAATTATTGATGATTTGATTTTTTAAAGTAAAAATTTTGTATAGTTGTAACGCTTACACTAGGAGGATGGGCGTTAATAGCAACGACACAGTTTTTACTAAGTTTGTTATTATCGTACACTATAAATTGTAAACATATGTTTAATGTTCCAAATAAATGCATTTTTTTAATGTTTCAATACTTTGAAGATCTCGTTGTCTATGCTCTTTTATTATCTTTAGTAGCTTTTACAATAACGTTAGGTTACACAAAAGAGCCCGATTTTCTCATAAAAGCCTTTTGAATTTAGTTCACTATCCGTTATCGTGGAAATGTCAGATTTCATGAAATGGAAGCTATAATATGGAAAGCTTTCCTTATAACTTGGTCATTTGCTAAATGGTCTAGTATAACGTTTTGAAATGATTTTACGTGATATTACGCGTATTATCTAGTCATATTTGCATCTCACCGCTTATTTCAATTACTTATTCATAGATATAAGTTACATACATTACATTCATCGATTATCGTTTTATTTAACAAAGGAAATATAATATTGGTAAATATGAGGATTATTGTTAAAATTCTATACATATAGTAAAATTATTGATGATTTGATTTTTTAAAAATATTTTATAAATATAGTATAATAAAAAAAGTCACGATAGCAGAGTGTTTATGTGGTCGGTCAATTTCGAGTCAAGAGTCCCGAGTTCGATCCCTAGATGGCAGGCTCGTACCAATGGGTTTTTCAAAAACTTACGTACAATTATATCGTTGGCTTGGACATTAAGACGGCAACGGGCTCACCACCTGTCACGTTGTCCCGAAAATATCTTCAGTGGAAGGTGGGTCGAAGGGACTTAATTGTCTAGACTAGACCTCTAATTGTCTGTCTAGACCTCTTCACGCAATTCCCAATACAGGGGGTATTGGGAATTGCGTGAAGATATTTATTTATTTATTTTAGCTATATTAAAAAATATCTATTTCTTAATCACCCAGTCTCCTCTCCTTCTCTCAAGATCTATTCGTTTAAAGACAAGATAAATAGATAATTTCGAAAACATTCTTTATAATTCTTTTTCAAACGTTATCATACACGTAAGAATAGAAGTATCTTTATCTGATCATGATCTGAATCTACTCTTGGCTATTTTAATCAACTACATATCAAAATATAACCTGCTAGATCTACGGTTTTTTTTTCATGTGTTTTTCAGAGTAGCTTTAAATATATTTTCACATATTCACACAATTCGAGTAATTGTTAATTTTAATTAAATATTGATATTTTTTGGTGTGGTTACTGCGTAAGATTATATTTCTCGTCCCTTTCTAGTCCTGTTTCGTGGGGTCGTGAGAGGCGACTAAGGGAAAAATGCGTACTTACTTATCTCACGCACTATCTCTAACGGGGTAGCCAGAGAGAACAGATCACCAAGTGTCTCGATCCTTCCATACCTTTTTCGCTTTTTTCAGATTCATCATCTTCATGCGTGCACGTCTAAGTATCCGAGTACTCTTGACCCTCCCTCCTTCGTGCAACTTGCTCACATGGTCTTCGAAAGTTAGTCTCGGTCTACTTCGACACTTTTTAATATTAACTTTCGCGCTATATTTTCTTCACCATTCGGTCTTTACTCATTCGCTCAACTTGTCCAAACCTTAAAAATGTCAAAAATTCTTTAAAAATCAAGGTATCTGGTATTAACATCGCCAATTCACTTGGCAAGCATGGCAATTGCAGTCTTTTTAATAGGTACAGTAGAGTTTTTTACAATTGCTCTTTTTATATAATTGTATTTGGGGGTCATTGTAGAAGCGTGCTCGTCGCGACCCCTGCCAGCCCTTTTCAGGGCTGCAATTCTACTCAGCTGCGCACCCATGCCAACGAGGGTTAGAGCGTCCCCCCAAGGCGACGCACACCAGTCCCCGTTGGTGTGGAATGCAGGGCGCAAAGCGGCGATGGGGACCGCCACCCGTCACGCACAGCCCGACACGGCGGAAGGTGGAGGACGGAGTGCAGAGTTGGCACGTGGAATGTTAGAGGAGGCATGAGAGATAAGACGAATGAGTTGATTGAAATAATGAAAGAAAGAGAATTACATGTCGTGTGTTTGTCGGAGACCAAGCGGAAGGGCAGCGGTACTGAAGAGCTCCCTGGCGGGGCGTTAGCTCTATGGTCCGGAACCCCGGAGAGCGAGAGCGTCTGCCAGGGAGTGGGGGTGCTGCTGTCGTCTCGGTTGGTCGATGTTATGACTGAATATAAGGTTGTGAACTCGAGACTTCTCTGGGTTCGCTTTAAACTGGGACTGACGAAGTTATACCTTTTGGCTGTTTATTCGCCGGTAGTTTCGTCGTCCAGAGCTGAGCTGGAGGAGTTTTGGGAGAATGTAAGAGAAATTCTAGACTTGGTTAGAGGAAACGAAAGAATTGTTGTATGTGGTGATTTGAATGGATGGGTTGGTACCGCTCGGCCAGGGTACGAGTCAGTGCTTGGAATGTTTGGTGATAAAAGGGTTAACGATGCTGGCAATCTTATACTAGCTGTATGCAAGGAAAAGGGTCTTCTTGTGACAAACACTATGTTTAGTCACAAGAAAATCCATACGTATACTAGAACAAGAGAGAATGAGAGAATTATGATCGATTTATTCCTTGTGGATGACCGACTGCGAAAACAGGTGATGGATACGCGAGTGTTTCGGGGTGCTGACCTGGGAACGGATCATTATCTAGTGATTACTAGATTTAGGGGTCTGTTCGCGGGTTGGCGCCACCGGATGGCGATACCAGAACCACAGTCGGTGGATAGCATCCGAAGCTGGAAGCTTCAGGAAGCGGACACTAGGGATAAATATCAAGAGAAGAGAAGAGGAAGGAAAGATATAAGCTCCAGAAAGTTCACACGAAAGCATTGATTGAGGAAGTGCGTGAAAGGAGTAGAATGGAAGCGGACGAAAGGTTGTCGCACAACTTCAAGGAGAACTCCAAACTCTTCTGGAAAGAGGTTGGAGGGACCCGGAGTGGTGCGACAGCCTTAAGAATGAATAAAGTGCTTTCGGGAACCAATGACGTCCTCTCAGAAAAATCGGACGTCATGCAGCGATGGAGCGAATTTTATCGAGAGATGTATCCGTGTGATGATCTTAGTGAGGGATCCGGGGGTGACGCCGTGACTGGTACGCCAGACTCGGACCTCGATGACACTAAGGACGACCTCAGTGTAGAAGTTTGAAATGTGGTAAGGCTGCGGGACTAGACAGAGTTACTGCTGAAATGGTCAAGTATGGTGGGCCACGCGTCTGGGACAGCTTTCATCTGCTGTGCAATTTGTGCTGGCGAACGGGGGCTGTTCCGGATGATTGGCGATCCGCGGTCATTGTGCCTTTACATAAAGGTAAAGGTTCACATGATGACTGCGGGTGCTATCGGGTGATCAGCTTGACCCGTTTAGCAAGTAAAGTTTACTCGAAGGTTTTGACACGTAGGATGCAAGATAAATCGGAAAGATTTCTATGGGAGGCACAATGCGGATTTAGACCTGGAAGAGGATGCACGGATCAAATGTTTTCTCTCCGCATGATCACGGAGAAGCTTCTGGCTGATAACCAGAAGATTTTCTGTGCTTTTGTGGATCTTGAGAAAGCATTTGATAAGGTTGTAAGGAAGAAAATGTGGGAACTGTTGCCGGGGTATGGTGTGGATGGTCGATTGCTAAGGGCTGTGCAGTCACTTTACTGTGACTGTAAAGCCTGTGTGCGGGTAGGGCATGACCTGTCACTCATGTTTCGTCCAAACGGGCGTAAAACAGGGTTGTGTCATGTCTTCCTGGCTGTTCATACTGTATCTCGACAGCTGTTTACAGAAGCTGAAAGATAGCTGTTTGGGTGTGAAATTAGGTGACATAAAAGTGAATTGTCTGGTATATGCTGATGATGCAGTGCTTACTGCACCATCAGACGCAGAACTGCAGGCATTAGTCACGTGTATGAAAGAAGAATGTGAAATTAATGGTCTCCGTTTGAATGCTAATAAAACTAAGGTTCTGGTATTTGAAAGGGACGAAGAAAGAACGAAGTGCGAAATTTGGGTAAATCAGGAATGTCTAGAACAGGTGAATGAAACTGTATACTTGGGGAGTGCGTTTATCCGGGATGGAAGATGTGATTTAGATGTGGACAGGCGTGTCGCTGCCGGGAACAAAGTAAATGGTGCCCTGACTGCGTTAATCAAAAGGCAAGGCGTTGTGAAAAGTGCACGCCTTGCAATACATAACGCAGTGTTGGTACCGACTTTGTTATATGGCAGCGAAACCTGGGTATGCCAGAAGAAGCATAAAAGCAGGTTGAATGCAGTGGAGATGCGATCTCTTCGTAAAATGTGCAGCCTTACCAAGGCCGACCGAAAGCGAAACGAAGAGATTCGCAATATGGCAGGTTTGAAAGATGACCTTGTCTCAAAAATGGATAAGGGCATGCTTCGATGGTTTCGGCACGTTGAGCGAATGAGTGAAGATTGAATGGTGAAGAAAATATATAGCGCGAAAGTTAATATTAAAAGGTGTCGAGGTAGACCGAGACTAACATTCGAAGACCATGTGAGCAAATTGCTCGAAGAGGGGAGGGTCAATAGTACTCGGATACCTAGACGTGCATGTATGAAGAAGATGATGAATCTGAAAGAAGCGAAAGAAGTATGTAGGGATCGTGACACTTGGCGATCTGTTCTCTCTGGCTACCCCGTCAGGGATTGTGCGTGAAGACAAATAAAAATAAATAATATATAAATATATTAATTGAGGATTTATTGAAATATAGAAGCATAAAATATTATCAAGGATTTAAACAACACTCCTATTTGCTTGACTGATATATTTATATGATGATATAATGTTTAACTCATTTTACTAGGTGGAACAAATTTTATAGAATTAAACTTAGAAATGCAATAAAATATGTTTATTCATTGAAAATAAGATAATGCATAAAATTAATATAAAAAATTAATATATCAAAAATATCGGTCTTCGTTTAATGTTTGTACATACCTGTTCACTATTATACAAAAGTAAATGAACACGGCTGAAAAGAAAAGAAATATAGTTTAATGAATTTTGTGCAACGTTCGCAACAAAACTTTATTATGTATATATTGTTATATAAATATATATTATTACATAAATATTTAATAAAATATCTAGTATTAAACAGGTAAATATTCAATTAACGCAAGGGATAGCGAACAAGTCAATACTGACTAGTTTAGTTTTAACTAAGTCGTAAAGAGTAAAGGTACCATCACATAACTAAATCTTTACGCTATTCCCAATACTGGGGTAGACAGAGGTTGTGCACCACCTGCACTTAATTCCTTTCGATCTACTGTGGCAGGTGGTAAGTCGCGAAAAATCCTCTTTTTGCTTTGGAAAAGAGTTTTGACAGATCTCTTGATGCTATCTATCGTTATCGTGTCTCTATCTCGTCTAGACATGCCTAAATGCATTTATAAAATAACGTTATTAGGAGGCCAATAATTTACCTTCATACATAATTCCAGTGAAAATAGTTACAGTAGCTGCTGTGTGCCGATTTTGAGTGAAACAGACGACAGCTCTTGCACAGTAAAGAATGCAGTACACTGTCAATATAGACAAATGCGACACGTACCACAATGAGCCGAAGAATAAACTGCTGCCGTTTACCTTTATCGAAATAGTAAGAAAGAAAAGTATATTTACAAATGTAAATAAAACATAAGGAAATAATAGCATAAACATATGTAAATATTAAAAAGGAAAAAAAATTATAGTAAAATAAAAAAAAGATGTACGATAAGCATATAAAACATTTAAATAAAGTTAACGGCTGACTATACAAGTATATAAGCTAATTTTATAATTATCTAAAAATTATAAGTAAAGTTATCTTATTTCACCCTAAAAGTCTGCCAAAAAAGCAATAACGATATAGCAATCTGATAACTCGAGAAGCTTGTTCCCACAAAAGAAAAAATCAAATTAGTGGCAGTAAGTGGTTGCTTGTTGTAATCATCTACAGATGCTGCTTTAGAAAGATACACCACTGAAGATATTAATATCAGTAAGGATATTACCTAAAACAAACAGAGAAAATATGATAAAAATATATACGGATGGAGATCATGTAAATGGCAGTGGAAAAATACCCTCTGTGGTATTTTCCGTTCATTTAGGAACTTTTGCCTTTTAAGGTCAACGTTATCAGGATGAGGAATATCCTGATGCCTTGAAAACTGTCCAAACTTGACAAACCTGATTCGGAGTTACTAACATTTACCTGGATTAGCACTAAATAAACGTTTAGCAAACAAATTCATGTGTCTGAGTCTGAATATGGAATCAGTAAGCCTTATCTTGCAAGTTATTTGCACAAAAGTTGTACTTTCTGTCCTTTTCGAAAACTAGATGTGATAATGATTTATGCTGACAGAAAACAATTATGTTGTCAACAACATCTAAAATGCTTAGTTTCAGAATGATTGAATCGTTTGTTTATGTTTACATTTGTTCTATAATATACAATAAAAAGTCATAAATGTTTTATTCCTTACTGAAGCAGCAATTGAAACGTACACAACTCCTTGTCGAAGATTTCGCCCACACATGAAATCTACATGGCAACATTTAATTTTAAATTTGACTTCATTGTGTATACTTGCGCCTGAATTCATGATATCACATGTCAATTGACATTTTCAACAGATTAAAAATATCGAGGGTGGATGCAATTTGTGACGCATATTCATGTTGCATCGCAATGAGGTTTTATATAATGACTAATAAGAACTAAGAAAATTTTACCACAGTGTACATTTTTTAACAGTGGTAGAGCCACGCATCCGCTTTTGTTGTTGCATGAATAGGCCGGTTAGACCAGGGAAGTACCACGACCTCACAGAATACCGGCGTGAAGTAGAAGTCTAACAAACTTCGGCGTTTCGTCTGGTGAGTGCAGGTAACCGGAGGCCCCGCCCCCAATCCTGGGGGGGGGGGCACTCTAAGGCTGCCAACACATCACTTACCATCACGTGAGCCACCTGCTCGTTTGCCTCCCTTTTCTATAAAAAAAAACCTTAACCATTTTATTTTGGATAATCATGTACATCACTAAGACTAACAAAATAACTTAAATAAAAATAGAATAGTGTGACGTCAAATCAGGTTCTCATTTAAGCAAATTGCTGCAATGGTAAAGCGCAACATCACTGTAAAGAGTAGCCAGCTGTCAACTCCACGCACGGATCCAAGCATTAAGTTTAGCTTGAATATCAAAAATGTTTATGAGTTATAGCAAAAACGAAAAAAGTATATACCATGATGAAATGGTGGTTACTCGTACCTACAGCCTGTAAAAGTCGACAACATATTGTCACGCGGAATTCCATCCCAGAACTGCTTAGACCTCTGTATATCCTGGGGCAGATAGATCTCTATTGGGGCAGACAGTTCTGGGAGTAAATAAAGTCCTTTCGAACTATCTTTCACCGGTTCGGTCTTATCTGGGACAACGTGACAGGTGGTGAGCTCATCAGAGTCATAGTGTCTAAGCGAACTATAATACTTACTTTTTGAAATATATTCAAAAAAGTCACGATAACCGTGTGGTTGGGTGGTCGGAATTTCGAATCAACAGCCCCGAGTTCCAAAACCCAGGTGGCTGGCTCGTACCAATGGTTTTTTTTAAACTTATGTGCGAATTATATCGTTGGTTTGGACATAAAGACGGCAACGGGCTCCCGTTGTCCCGAAAATATCTTCGGTGGAAGGTGGGTCGAAGGGACTAAATTGTCTAGACTAGACTTCTGTCTACCCTAGTATTAGTAATTGCATGAAGATATTAATTTTATTTATTTAGATATATTTCAATGCAGATAAATATTCAGATATACGTACAAACATCTCTCAAACATCTCGTGACTCATCACACAAATGTTTGCTCCTTGTGGAACCCGAAATTTTTCGATGGCTCTGAATTCATCGGACTCACACATCATTATCCAATAATTAGAAGTATTTTTTGTAAAATAAAAGTCACGATAGCCGAGTGGCGGGTGGTCGGAATTTCGAATCGAGAGACCTGAGTTTAATCCCCAGGTGGCAGGCTCGTACCAATGGGTTTTTCAAAAACTTATGTACGAATTATATCGTTGGCTTGGACTTCAAGACGGCGACGGGCTCACCACCTGTCACGTTGTCCCGAAAATATCTTCGGTGGAAGGTGGGTCTGAGGAACTTAATTGTCTAGACTAGACCTCTGTCTACCCCTGTATTGGTAATTGCCTTTATTTTATATGTAAAATAAAATTTTATTCAGCGGCGTCATAAAAAGGAAAGAAATGCAAACCAGATAAATACTCTCGTCACGGCTTTTATAATTAGATCTACTCCCACATTTGCCGTTACAAGTGGAAGTTGAGTCAGCTATCAGACTTTGTAAAATTATTTCACTTTTATCTTTTTGATGCTGAAACTAATTAGGCATAGATTTTGTTGCAATTTATCATGGATTTCACATGAAGTTAATTCGGTGAGATAAAACAATAAAAACGAAAGCGTAGTAATTGGTAGAAAATTATTATAATACTTTATTTAATTTACTAATATTAATTTATTTCTAATTTGTTTTATATTATTATTCAACGAAAAATTACATTTAGACCCCGTAAAAGACTAAATCGATGTTTTAGACTGAGGATCAAATAAATCTTTATATTTCTTGCGCTTGTTGTGTGGTAGCGGCTAAAGAATTTGCCATCCTTATTCCGTTAGTGGTCTTAATAATGGCAATGGCTACTCACATGAGGCAAAAACTATTTCGAATATTCCATACAAAAATAAAGCAGACTGGTGACTTTGCTGCTCGTCACTGCGGCCGCCTCTGGTGCCAATTGTCTCGTACTCGTAGTAGGAAGTCTGCTTGTCAAGCGTGGAAATGTCGATTTTTATAATAAGTTCCTCGGCTATATCTTCCATACACCCATGGCCAAAATGGCGGTGACTGAATGTATAACAATAACCCGCGGTTTTACTTTTTTATTTTTAATAAAAAAAGGTAATTTCTCACGTTTTTGAAATACTTTGAACTCATTAGGTTTTTAAAATGTTTAATACTTATTTCATTAAATCACTTTCGCTAGTTGTAAATTTTAATTAAATTTATTTGCCAAGAAGAGCGTAATAGTATTTAAATACGGTTAAAACTGTGTAAGGTTTTCCTTTGTTCTAAATTACTAAAGTTTAATACAAAATCACTCTTTAAAACGCTTCAATTTGCAAAGAAGTATTTACATCTCTAATGAGTCGCGAACAGTTGTTGATTAAAATTAAACCATGTTCTGTTTTTTTTAGAAAACTAGTTTCATTTAGTTTTTGAAGGTACGAAACGAATAAACTTAAACAACATTTGCATCTTACTACTTCGCAGTGGAAGACCATGTAAATCTAGGTTGATACCCGAAATGAGCCAATTATTCCGGCTTTTCAGGCAATATCGAATACCACGAACATAGTGATGAAAGAAAAGATATCAACATACTTATTTCGATAACGGTTGAAGTTAGCCATTACACCACACTGGTGAAGCAACACTCTTTTAATTTCTCTCAAATATTTGACAAAAGGCCTTTGTTTAGTAGTGGGCATTTACATTAAGGTTGCAACCGTGCAAGCGCCTTACGTGATGGTATGTATTACAGAAATGCAATTTATAAGAACATTGCAGAACAAGGAATAACTTGACAAAGGAAAGGAAGAACGGTAGGGGAGAAAGGGAGCCTCCAGTTACCTCAATCTCTGTTCTATACGATGATAGAAGGATACCAAGCCCATACTTCAGGCCGTTTATTTGTGACGCCATATTGTTTATATTATGGTATTAACCTTAAAGTATGAAAGGGCAGTCTTAATTACATTACATTAAGGCGAGATTAATTTACGCTGCGCAGTGCTTGTATGCCAGTTGATGTTTATACCAGCGTAGAAGTCGCTAGGGAACCCACGTCTTAAAAGTATTTAAATCTTAATTTTAATCCATAACAATAAATTAACGCAGGTTTATTTAACATAAAAAGTCAAGCCATTTAAACAAAAAAAAAGGAAAAGAAAAAACTCTTGAGCAAATTGTAATCGTGGTGCTAGTTTCTAGTTATAAATAAAATCAATTTAAGCGCGAGGGCAAGTTTAAAAGTTCTTTACTAAAACTTTGAGCCGAGTTTTTCTTTAAAAGCGTAAGATAAATTTTTAAAGCAAGTGGCAATTGATTTTAAAAATATAGTTATCCTAAATAAAATGGTTTTTGCTTTTTTCTTTTAAATATCTTTAGTGATTCCAAATTCTATTTATTTGCAACAACGTGATTGGTGCTGAGCCTATCGCTGTTTGTAAGTTTAAAATACGATACAAATCATATATTAATTTTTAAAAAACTCATCTTCCCCTGGGGAATGAACTCAACTTTCCAGATCGAATTTTGATCACACTACCACTCGGCTATGGCTGCGTTTTTGCTTTATATTTCACATTTAATATGACTGCTTTTGAAGTTATCGTGAAATAAATAATAGAAGTGAAATGAATGAAGTGTAAATGTGAAATAAACTAAGTACTCCCTATCTTTCCGTCGATTTTGTAAGAAATGCCTGAGGGAAATTGAATCTTGTGAATAAAAAATTGTTAGATCGGTGGTGACATAGGCCACTGTTCCAAAAATTACGCGACTTCTAATCAAAAAACTATGACAAGCAGACATTTCTTTTGACAGCCCTTTCTTAACCTAACATCATTTAAAGTATTCTAAATATTCTGAATAGGCCAAATTTCAGTCCTTTGGGAGTGATTGACTACCACCAAACCACCACATACCATCTTAAAATCAACACTTCCACTTGTAACAACAATATAATTTCAAATTTACAATATAATGATCGGAAAGTAGGATAATGTAAAAATAGATTCACGAATGGTATTTTAGCACTTTGGAATTCGTTGTCGTTTTTTTAAGGAATAAATTAAATGTTAAGTTGTTAAATGTATATTAGTTTTTATAGAATTCATCTGACTTCTGTATTTAAATTTATCTAAATAACAACTCGACTAACATGCTAGAGCTTAAAAATTTAACCTAAATTTAAAACTCAGACGACACTCATTAAGTATGCATTGGACTAACAATATGAGACTACGCCACCGGCACGTACATATGCGGTGAATAAATTTTGACGGATCGATTAAACTTGAACAAACAAACTTTGAATAAATATTAGTTTGCAATTTAAAAGAAATTAATATTATTTTTCATGCGAACACTGATCGATTTTGTGGGAAGTTCAAACTATCGTAACATTTAATAATAATAATAAATACATTCATACGTAGGGACAACGTCTCATACATTGCTTTAATTCCTTATTATTTTAAGTTTGTAGTTAAATCAAAAGTGTTATGGTATCAGAAATATAGAAGTTACCACTCCCACCCAGACCCGAGATATTATAGAAATAGTGGTTCTAAATTTACCTGCCCGGGAATGGAACACGGGAGACTGAAGCTAGCGGCAACATGAAAACCGGTGTGGGCAAAATATCTATAACTAGGTATATAGTTTGCAGTTTATAGTTTGCAAACCTATTTTAAGGACTGTTATAGCGTAAGCATACATTAAATTGATTATGAGTTTGAAGTTGTATTTGAAATAGGAGAAAAGTCGCTCCAACTTACTCTCTCGAACTGTTCAAAGTTTGCATGAAGAGAAAACACAGCAACTTATTAAATTAGAAAGTCACGTCTTTTAAAATCTTTAGAGATATTTTATTCAGATTAAGATATTGACTTGTCGCGTCGCCTTACCTGAACAGCTTATAAATATTATCTAAATAAATATTAGCAGGGTAGCTTTACAAATAGAAGATCTATAGAATCAGCATGCTGGTAGTTTCATTTCAACAGTACAGATTCCACATCGCTATGGTATTATCTTCACGCAATTCCCAATACAGGGGTAGACAGAGGTCTAGTCTAGACAAATAAGCTCCTTTGACCCACTTTCCACCGAAGATATTTTCGGGACAACGTGACAGGTGGTAAGCCCGTCACCGTCTTCATGCCCAAGCCAACGATATAATTCGTACATAAGTTTTTGAAAATCTCTTTGGTACGAGCCTGTCACCTGGGGATCGAACTCGAGTCTCTCGACTCGAAATTATAACCACCCAACACTCGGCTATCGTGGCTTTTTAATGGTATTTGCTATAGTATTTAAATTTTTAAAATAGTTACAAAATACAAAAAAAAAAATATGTGAACATACTCATTTGTAAAAAGCTATGATTTGAATGACTTATAATAATGAGATCATCATAACCATCATCGGAATTGATAAGTCCCTTGCAGGACATGGGCTAGCCAGGATTTGCCATAATCACCATGCTTGGCAAGCGGATTGGCGATCGCAGTACCTTAAACCACAGACGCAGCTGCCTATCACGGTTCTATCTTTCTATGGTTTGGTATTTTTAAGGTAATTCCGCCATCAACACATAGATGGCGGAATAACCTTAAATTGCTTTTTAAAGATTTTTCCCTCAGCCGCCTCTTCTCGTACAATACTCAGAAAGGTGGCGATATATTGTTACGCCGTAACCATACAACATTTAGGACAACGTGACAGGGGGCGAGCCTTTCTCCGTTTTAGTGTCTAAGCCGACGGTACAATATACTTGCTTAGATACATATTTATGTAGATAATTATTACATTAATATTCGTTACACAAATGTTTGCACCTAAGGCAATTCGAAGACAGAGTCACCATCTACTAGGCTATTAGGCGTTGATATGAAACACCTAATGAATCAACATGTGACGTGTATAAACTATATAAACATGATAAGCACACAATTTGGGGTCTACCAAAGCACTTCAAAAACTATGCCGAAATGTTAATAAATATAAACACATATTTGTACGTATTTATTGCAAATGTGACCGAGGAATACCTACGACCGAGACTGAGGTAATTCCTTTTTATCCTGGATTAGGTAAGCTTAATACATTCCGGTTGCGTCCATAGCACATTTCTAACTTTAGATGCCAATAACGTACTCATAGAAGTTAGTCAATACTTAAAATGTATAGTTGTTTAATTAATTTTAATTACATTGTTGGCCGGTGGGTTATGAACGTAAGAATTTAACACACATTTTGTTAAATGGGTATGGTAAGAGGAGACTGAGGAAGAGACTTCAATTACAATGGCTACTGACACAATTACATCTCTTAAAATACCGGGAAAAATTTTGCAGATTGGTGACGGGCAACTGCATTTAAGTTGCGAGGTATTTGGTACTCTGATCGCCAATCCGTTTACCTTACACTTTTTAAATCTCAGTAAATCCAACTTTTATTTCATAACCGATTTATATCGTAGGCTTGGACGTGAAGACAACGACAGGCTAATCATCTGTCACGGTGTACCAAAAAATACCTCCGTTGGAAGGTGGGTCGTAAGGATTTAATTGTCGAGACGTCTGTCTACTCCTGTATTGGGAATGGCGTGAAGATATATTATTTTTAATTATCATGAGATGAAAGGATAGACCAAAAGAAAATGAAGATCTTCAATTATAAAGTAGTAAAAAATTAAAATTGTAAAGTAGTATAATACAATATTTAATTTGGGCGTCGTTTTAAAATGTACCACCGCCTCCCATCCCTAGGGTAACATATAACTTGACTGAGGGAAACGCTAAAATAAGAAATTCTCGTAGCCAACACATAAATAAAGTGTCAGAGTTACCGAACAAATAAATGTTTTGATTGGAGTGAAATGTTATCATCAGCCGCTTGTAAAACGTGATGATGATATTGGAGCATTATGGCATTGGGTGATTTGCAAACTCGCCCTGCAATAGGTTTTTATATTCTTTATATAAGGACGAACTGATTCTTTATGCTATAATTTATATAATTTACAAAACTCTATATATTATATAGAGCTTTGTAAATTTTAAATTTTTATGGATAAAGATATACAGTCAAAAGTAATAACTTCGTCAATCCCAATTTAAAACGAACCCAGACAAGTCTTGAGTTCGCAGCCTTATTATTCAGTCATTACATCGACCAACCGAGACGTCAGCAACACCCCCACACCCTGGCAGGCGCTCTCGCTCTCCGGGACTCCGGACCATAGAGCTAACGCCCCTCCAGGGAGCTCTTCAGTACCACTGCCCTTCCGTTTGGTCTCCGACAAACACACGACATCTAGTTTTCTTTCTTTCATTATTTCGATCAACTCATTCGTCTTATCGCTCATGCCTCCTCTAACATTCCACGGGCCAACTCTGCACTCCTTCCTCCACCATTCACCGTGTCGGGCTGTGCGAAACGGGTGGCGGTCCCCATTGCCGCTTTGCGCTGCCGCTGAAAAGAGCTGGCAGGGGTCGCGACGAGCATGCTTCTACAATGACCCCCAAGGTCAGGTTTGAAAGATGACCTTGTCACAAAAATTGATAAGGGCGTGCTTCGATGGTTTGGGCACGTTGAGCGAATGTGTGAAGACCGAATGGTGAAGAAAATATATAGCGCGAATGTTAACATTAGGTGTCGAGGTAGACTGAGACTAACTTTCGAAGAGCATGTGAGCAAATTGCTCGAAGAGGGGAGGGTCAAGAGTACTCGGATACCTCGACGTGCATGTATGAAGAAGATGATGAATCTGAAAGAAGCGAAAGAGGTATGTAGGGATCGTGACACTTGGCGATCTGTTCTCTCTGGCTACCCCGTCAGGGATTGTGCGTGAAGATAAGTAAGTAAGTAAGTAAGTATGGATAAAGATTCAATAGGTGAGATGATCCATCCATTATTGGCATCCCATCGCCTAAATATTTTATATTAATACTTCATATTAATTGACGACCTTCGTGGGCGAGTGGCGTAAACACCGGAGTTCAAGGACATCTTGAGATTCCCGGTCGGATCAATGTAGAAAAACCACTTTTTCTACATTTTTTCTCTGGGTGTTTATGGTGCCTTCGTTGTTTCCGATTCCCATACGTAAGTACTTTGGCATCTTACATTGGGATCGGAGCAATGCACGTGATGTTGTCCCTGTCTATATACGTATTTATTATATATTATATATTTAACTGCAAAATTAAAAGTATTATAATAATAATAATAATAATAATGTAACACATACCCTTTCCCTCTTAAAACTTTGTACATTTTGTCTCTATTTTAATTTTTCAATTAATATGTATTTGAATTCTATGAGATTGAATGCAATTGTGTTTAAAGTTTTTGGTGGTGAGGCTTATATACTAGTCCGATTTTCTGTCGACTGATAGAGGCTGTGATCATCTAGAATTATATTCAAAGTGGATTTGGAAAATATTTATTTGTAGACAAAGATACCAATTCCGGTAAAATACTCTACAACATTTGATATGGAATATTTTTTAATTCAAAGTTCCTCGTCTTATTTTATTTATAGCCTCTATTGATAGCATCTGCCAGAGATCTAATTTATAACATTATTTATTTATTTAGAAAGGTCTATAAAAACATTATATGCAAAACATTACAAAAATTTTTAAAAATATTAGTAAAGCACTATCTATTGACGTTAAGTACAGCGTGGTTGTCCTGATACATACAACTAATGTATGTAATGTTGTTAAAAATATTCAGTAAAAACATATAAAACTGAATCATAAAGATGGAAGTTTATACAGTGTAAGTTACAACGACTGGTGTTAAAAGTACAAAGAGCAAATAAATAAAGAACTTAAAGTTTATAGCCTCGGATAAGGAATGAGAGTTTAAAAAAAGAAAGAAAACTTTAATTATTTTCTCTATTTAACAGTCCTGTGCTTTTATTTAAAAAAGAACAATGTAAAATTAAAAAGATTTTATTGTATTGTACAACCAGTACTTGCTACTTTGTATAGGTGTTTTTCTGGACGAATGGTTGAAAAAATGAAAATATTTGTAGTTTTCGTATTCGTAATATGCGCAATGTAATTTTGTACTAATATCTTTATAATTATAAATTTCCACAAAACTGTGTATATTAACTATCTCAAAAGTAAAGTTAACAAACCAAAAAAAACTTATTATTATTATTAAATGGACATATATTATAAATTATAAATTTTCAAGCGTTGGCTTTAGCCTGTCGCTCACATTCTAGTTGATATAGTAATACTAGTTAATATAGTAAATATAGTAATTTTTATAAATTATGAGGAAGCATAAAGCATAAGGCTTTCCATGTGATATAAATGTTAAAGAAGTCATAAATAGTAGAAGTTTTACAGGCCACGTTAGGTTAGTCACCATACATTTCAATAGGCATTGTGCTCTGAAACTGATTTTAGGATACTGGCCTCTTTTATACCTTAAATTGTTAGTAGAAAACAAGAAAACTCCTAGGAGACCGGCACAAACAACGAACGTGACTGTTTTACATGAATGAGGATTTTAAAAGAAATACACTTTACCCAGTGAACGTGGGAATTTCACAAACAGTTTAATGTGATAAGCTCTTGTGTAATGTTTGTATCAACCTGTATACTCCCATTACACAAATAAAATGTAGGTTGTATATTTGTAACTGTGGAAACTCTGTAGTTAGTACTATGTAGTTATTTATTTTTAATTGTAGATGACGAGAGGCTTGCCATTTGTCACTTTATCCCTAGCACCCTTGAAAAGTGTGAGTTATAATGACAGTAGTGCCTAGAGCTCTGAACATTGCAGTATTTGGCAAAGCTTGGCAAAACTAAGTAAAGATAACAAGAATGTATAACATGTCATAAGACCACTGCAGGAAAATTGCTTCTCTTCATTACAACCAAAAAAGATTTTGATTTATGGGCATTGATCAATTATTTTTGTAAAATTCAGTTATATCATTAGTAGAGAATATGAATTGAAAGGTCGTGCAAGTATGAAAAGTTAAATAGACAGCATAAACATTTAAATAAAACCTTCTTAGGTATTGTTATATTAATATTGGAATATGATCGACGTATTAGGCAAAAATTAAAATAGGAAATTCTTCTCGCCTTATCTCAATAAAAAAATATACTATTGGGAATTGCGTGAAGATATTTCTATTTTTTTGTGGTTGGTCAGAATATCGAGTCAAGAGACCCGAGTTCGATCCCCAGGTGGCAGGCTCGTACCAATGGGTTTTTCAAAAACTTATGTACGAATTATATACGTTGGCTTGGACATAAAGACGGCGACGGGCTCATCACCTGTCACGTTGTCCCAAAAATATCTTTGGTGGAAGGTGGATCAGAGGGACTTAATTGTCTAGACTAAGACTACGTCTACCCCTGTATTGGGAATTGCGTAAAGATATTTATTGATTTATTTTATTAATAAGTTTTTGAAAAACGATTGGTACGAGCCTGCCACCTGGGGATCGAACTCGGGTCTCTTGACTCGAAATTCTGACCACCCAACCACTCGGCTATCGTGACTCTATCTATAATCTATATCTCAATTAAGACTTATGGTAAATTATTTTCCATAAGTTGTTACATATAGTTAATATAACAAGGAATTGTTAAATTTCTAGAAGTTTGTTTATACACTCTTAATTTTACTAAACTCTCAAAGAGCTAACTGCAAGTCACGCAAAAGTTTTAAAACCATAACCTTGTCAATTACTCTTCCTTTGTCATAGCCATGTTCTTAAGTAAGAGCAGGAGTGCTTATTAGCGTTAAGTAAACAGTTTGTAGTTACAGTGTAAAATATCTTAACTGAGTGTGAGGGTGCAGGGTTCTTCAGACCTAAACAACACTATTGTTACTATGGTAGTTTCATAATTCTTACTAAAAAGTTAAGTAAAAGCAAGTGATGTAAGTTAATGTTATGTAAGTGATTATTTTTTTTCCTTTAAAGTTTTTTTATCTTTAATTTATTGTTTAATTTTCTTTATACTAGATAAAATAGTAAGGAGTTTTCATGGTGTATCCCTTGTTAATAACCCAATATTATAAGTTAAAGTCATCAATATTGTATTAATCCTCACAGCTAAGTCAATGATTCTATTTTATAAAACAGATTGTAATTGAACGAAATAAAATTATATAGAAAAAGTACATTTAACAATAATACACACTATTATTAACTAAAAATTATTAAAACTTTTGATTACTTGTTTTATGAAAATTTGAAGAAAGAGCTAAGCTCTGAGTAGTATTAAATGCCTTCAGCTGACGGAAATTGTGTTGGAGGAGATTTAATAAAGATTACTTTCGTCGCTTTAAAAATTGAGGAGTTTATATTAAAAATTGTTGTTCAGTTTCTCTCATCTCTAAATAAATCATTTTAAATAAATTATTCGTTATTAGATGTAGAAAATAATTGGTAATATTTGTCTTTCCATTATTTATAGAATTATTCTAGTATAATGTACCGTCGGCTTGGCGAAAGGCTCAACACCTGTCTCGTTATTCCAAATAGGCTTCGGTGAAAGGTGGGTCGAAAGTACTTAATTCTGTAGTATTGGGAACATGGGTGAAGATAAAAACAACATTTAAAACAATTGAAATGGGTGGCAGTTTTGAACATTATTTTTTCACTGGAATCCAATTAGTTTGACGATCGGAATTCGAATGAGAAGACTTGAGTTCGTTTACCAAGAAGGTTCGTAGCAATGAGAATTGTATCGTTGGATGGAGCGTCGTATGGAGCACTAAGAGGGCGTCCTTTATCTAACTATTGGTAAATAAGGTCGGCACAGGCGGGTTAATGTAGAAAACAACTTTTTCTTTTACATGGTGTCGGCCCAAGGTTTGTGGCATCTTCGTTGTTTCGGATTCCATAACAGAAGTGTTTTAGTTACTTACTTGCATTTAGGGATTAGAAATGTTTCTGATAGTTTGTCCTTATTAAAGTACGTCCATTCCATTTTAACCTTGCTATGTCCATTTAAACTTATTAAGTTAAAATGGAACGAACATAGCAAGGTTAACATAAAACTACGATCTATTAATTAGTTTTTTCTTAATCATAATAATGGTGGGCGGTATTATTGTGTAACCATATTGAGTACTATAAAGTAACCAGTAAGCCTCGTATCATAGTACAATGCTAGAAACAATTTTTTACTTCGAATGAACTCCCCAATACGGTGAGCAATCGAACTGTCTGCTATCTACTGATTTGGGTCTTGTAGTTTATGTTGTTAATATAAAAAATTATGACAATTTTATTACTATCTACAGAACCTTTTTACGTCTTAATAATAATTCGACAAGACTACTTGCAGTAACTTGCCGAGCTCTAGCTTCGGGCGTTTATTTTTACGAACCATAACTAAGAACATTAAGTTTATTTTTTATATTAAAAAGGTTTGACGGCTATGGCTTAAATTTATTAGCGAAATGTATGTTCGTATGAAATGCTCCAATTTTTTTCATCCTGTGGGTATCTTTTTAGATAAATTATCAAATAGGGCTGAAAATTGAAAATTGATTCCACTTGGTGTTCATAATTTTAATCAAAGAAAGTTAGATGCTTTGTTAATCCCGAAGATTAATATGGTAAGCTTAAAAACTCGTAATTATATTGATTTTGTGAATCTTTGAACCCTGACCACGACAATTTTTTATTTATTTATTATTTTTTATTTATATATTATTAAATAAATAAATAAATAAATAAATTATTACACAGTTATCATTTGGAAGAAGTATTAAAGCAACAACTCCAAGGCAGATTCGGAGGAAGAGTAGCACGTTATGAAGTATTAATAAGTATAATAAGGCTTTAAAAAAATATCTTCACGTAATTCCCAATACAGGGGTAGACAGAGGTCTTGTCTAGACATTTAAGTCCCTTCAACCCTCCTTCCACCGAAGATATTTTCGGGACAACCTGACAGGTGGTGAGCCCGTCGCCGTCTTTATGTCCAAGCCAACGATATAATTTGTACATAGGTTTTTAGAAAAACCCATTGGTACGACCACTTAAGGATCGAACTCGGGTCTCTTGACTCGAAATTCCGACCACCCAACCACTCGGCTATCGTGACTCGTGATAATAAGGCTTTGTGATCCTTAAACCATTTGCTTATTAACATAGTTTTTTATGGAATTTTATAGCATGCAAAACATACTGGACTTTTTATTATTAAATTAAAGAGAATTTTAAAAGACTAACTGAATCTCGCGCGTGTCAGTTGACTTTAATTTCTTTATTTAATATTGATGATCGGAATAATCGCTGTGGAGGCGGACCGTGAGCACTAAGGTATTAGAGTATGAGGAAGTACGTGAATGAGCTCAATGTCAAACGAGCGGCGCTCAAGGCTCGATCACCTGCAGCCATCACCTACAACTATGTCGGAGGGATGCTGACTTGCACACGAACGACGCTCGCAATAGTCATAGATCCAAAGTCGCTGTGGCCAAAATCGGTATATACATATACGAGTATATATTTATTGATAATTGTTTGTTTGTTATTTTACGTAACTTAAGCAAAAATGTTAAAATAATTTAAAAAATCGTTTAATGTCCGGTGACGAATAGCAATATCGAGTAAATAATCAGTGTAATTCTGCGATCGCTCAGCTTGTAAGACGTTTTAACTGATTTAAAAAAAAGTGGTTATCAATTCTACACTAATGTACGTAGTAATTATTTGAACTATAATATATTCACGTATGATAATCTATAAGGGCTTCCTATCAAATACACTAAATATTTTTAACAGTTTATTAATTTTTATTTTATTAATTTTTAATATTATTTGAGATGGTTTGTTCCGCTATCTGTTAGTTGTCACTGCCATTGTCATGGCTGTTCCGATAATTGCGTTATATAGTACTTACGGGAAAAGAAAGGATGATAAATTCTTGCGCTAATTAAATATTGCAAACGATATCATACACTGTAATCTATTGGTAGTCGTATATCGTAGTAACGATAGCCGAGGGGTTGGATGATCGGAATTCGAGTCAAGAGACCCGAGTTTGATTCTCGATCGTTGAGACGGCGCTGGGCTCACCACCTGTCACGTTGTCACAAAAATATCTTCGGTGGAAGGTGGGTCGAAACGACTCAATTGTCTCTTCCTCTGACAGACTTCTGTCTACCCCTGTATTGGGAATGTCGTGAAGTATTGTAGTAGTAAATAATATTGTAGTAAGTAAATAAATAAATAAATAAATATCTTCACGCAATTCCCAATACAGGGTAGACAGAGGTCTAGTCTAGACAATTAAGTCCCTTTGACCCACCTTCCACCGACGATATTTTCGGGACAACGTGACAGGTGGTGAGCCCGTCGCTGTCTTTATGTCCAAGCCAAAGATGAAATTCGTACATAAGTTTTTTGAAAAACTCATTGGTACTGCCACCTGGGGATCGAACTCGGGTCTCTCGACTCGAAATTCCGACCACCTAACAACTCGGCTATCGTGACAATAAAATAATATTAATATTAGTGTTTGGAAATCTACGATTGCAAAGATTCAATTTTATAGCATTATAAAAGCTTATCGAAGCTTCCTCCAGCATTATACTTAAACTGAACGCCAAAAGTTAAAGAAGGTGGAGAAACTTACTTCCACGTATGTACTCAATCGTGGTCTGACTTTAAAGTTCTAAATAGGTGGACATAAACGTTAAAGAAAGATTTAGAATGTTTGTTAAAGTAAACCTTTCAGAAAAATATTTTTTTTAATAAAATTAGTTATAGTAAAGCAAAAATTTTATATTTATCTTCACGCACAATCCCTGACGGGGTAGCCAGAGAGAACAGATCGCCAAGTGTCACGATCCCTACATACTTCTTTCCTTCTTTCAGATTCATCATCTTCTTCATACATGCACGTCTAGGTATCCGAGTACTCTTGACCCTCCTCTCTTCGAGCAATTTGCTCACATGGTCTTCGAAAGTTAATCTCGGTCTACCTCGACACCTTTAATATTAACTTTCGCGCTATATATTTTCTTCACCATTCGGTCTTCACTCATTCGCTCAACGTGCCCAAACCATCGAAGCACGCCCTTATCCATTTTGAGACAAGGTCATCTTTCAAACCTGCCATATTGCGAATCTCTTCGTTTCGCTTTCGGTCGGCCTTGGTAAGGCTGCACATTTTACGAAGAGATCGCATCTCCACTGCATTCAACCTGCGTTTATGCTTCTTCTGGCATACCCAGGTTTCGCTGCCATATAACAAAGTCGGTACCAACACTGCGTTATGTATTGCAAGGCGTGCACTTTTCACAACGCCTTGCCTTTTGATTAACGCAGTCAGGGCACCATTGACTTTGTTCCCGGCGACTTTCCGCTAATCCACATCTAAATCACATCTTCCATCCCGGCTAAACGCACTCCCCAAGTATAAAATTTCATTCACCTGTTCTAGACATTCCCGATTTACCCAAATTTCGCACTTCGTTCTTTCTTCGTCCCTTTCAAATACCAGAACCTTAGTTTATTAGCATTCAAACGGAGACCATTAATTTCACATTCTTCTTCATACATGCACGTCTAGGTATCCGGTACTCTTGACCCTCCTCTCTTCGAGCAATTTGCTCACATGGTCTTCGAAAGTTAATCTCGGTCTACCTCGACACCTTTAATATTAACTTTCGCGCTATATATTTTCTTCACCATTCGGTCTTCACTCATTCGCTCAACGTGCCCAAACCATCGAAGCACGCCCTTATCCATTTTGAGACAAGGTCATCTTTCAAACCTGCCATATTGCGAATCTCTTCGTTTCGCTTTCGGTCGGCCTTGGTAAGGCTGCACATTTTACGAAGAGATCGCATCTCCACTGCATTCAACCTGCGTTTATGCTTCTTCTGGCATACCCAGGTTTCGCTGCCATATAACAAAGTCGGTACCAACACTGCGTTATGTATTGCAAGGCGTGCACTTTTCACAACGCCTTGCCTTTTGATTAACGCAGTCAGGGCACCATTGACTTTGTTCCCCGGCAACTTTGTTTTACGCCTATCCACATCTAAATCACATCTTCCATCCCGGCTAAACGCACTCCCCAAGTATAAAATTTCATTCACCTAACAACTCGGCTATCGTGACAATAAAATAATATTAATATTAGTGTTTGGAAATCTACGATTGCAAAGATTCAATTTTATAGCATTATAAAAGCTTATCGAAGCTTCCTCCAGCATTATACTTAAACTGAACGCCAAAAGTTAAAGAAGGTGGAGAAACTTACTTCCACGTATGTACTCAATCGTGGTCTGACTTTAAAGTTCTAAATAGGTGGACATAAACGTTAAAGAAAGATTTAGAATGTTTGTTAAAGTAAACCTTTCAGAAAAATATTTTTTTTAATAAAATTAGTTATAGTAAAGCAAAAATTTTATATTTATCTTCACGCACAATCCCTGACGGGGTAGCCAGAGAGAACAGATCGCCAAGTGTCACGATCCCTACATACTTCTCTCGCTTCTTTCAGATTCATCATCTTCTTCATACATGCACGTCTAGGTATCCGAGTACTCTTGACCCTCCTCTCTTCGAGCAATTTGCTCACATGGTCTTCGAAAGTTAATCTCGGTCTACCTCGACACCTTTTAATATTAACTTTCGCGCTATATATTTTCTTCACCATTCGGTCTTCACTCATTCGCTCAACGTGCCCAAACCATCGAAGCACGCCCTTATCCATTTTGAGACAAGGTCATCTTTCAAACCTGCCATATTGCGAATCTCTTCGTTTCGCTTTCGGTCGGCCTTAGTAAGGCTGCACATTTTACGAAGAGATCGCATCTCCACTGCATTCAACCTGCGTTTATGCTTCTTCTGGCATACCCAGGTTTCGCTGCCATATAACAAAGTCGGTACCAACACTGCGTTATGTATTGCAAGGCGTGCACTTTTCACAACGCCTTGCCTTTTGATTAACGCAGTCAGGGCACCATTGACTTTGTTCCCGGCAGCGACACGCCTGTCCACATCTAAATCACATCTTCCATCCCGGCTAAACGCACTCCCCAAGTATACAATTTCATTCACCTGTTCTAGACATTCCCGATTTACCCAAATTTCGCACTTCGTTCTTTCTTCGTCCCTTTCAAATACCAGAACCTTAGTTTTATTAGCATTCAAACGGAGACCATTAATTTCACATTCTTCTTTCATACACGTGACTAATGCCTGCAGTTCTGCCTCTGATGGTGCTATAAGCACTGCATCATCAGCATAAAGCAGACAATTTACTTTTATGTCACCCAATTTCACACCCAAACAGCTATCTTTCAGCTTCTGTAAACAGCTGTCGAGATACAGTATGAATAGCCAGGAAGACATGACACAACCCTGTTTTACGCCCGTTTGGACGCTAAACATGGGTGACAGGTCATGCCCTACCCGCACACAGGCTTTACAGTCACAGTAAAGTGACTGCACAGCCCTTAGCAATCGACCATCCACACCATACCCCGGCAACAGTTCCCACATTTTCTTCCTTACAACCTTATCAAATGCTTTCTCAAGATCCACAAAAGCACAGAAAATCTTCTGGTTAGCAGCCAGAAGCTTCTCCGTGATCATGCGGAGAAAACATTTGATCCGTGCATCCTCTTCCAGGTCTAAATCCGCATTGTGCCTCCCATAGAAATCTTTCCGATTTATCTTGCATCCTACGTGTCAAAACCTTCGAGTAAACTTTACTTGCTAAACTGGTCAAGCTGATCGCCCGATAGCACCCGCAGTCATAATGTGAACCTTTACCTTTATATAAAGGCACAATGACCGCGGATCGCCAATCATCCGGAACAGCCCCGTTCGCCAGCACAAATTGCAGAGCAGATGAAAGCTGTCCCCGACGCGTGGCCCACCATACTTGACCATTTCAGCAGTAACTCTGTCTAGTCCCGCAGCCTTACCACATTTCAAACTTCTAATCACACATTCAATCTCTTTCATACTGATGACCTCAGTGTCATCGAGGTCCGAGTCTGGCTTACCAGTCACGGCGTCACCCCGGATCCTCACTAAGATCATCACACGCATACATCTCTCTATAAAATTCGCTCCATCGCTGCATGACGTCCGATTTTTCTGAGAGGACGTCATTAGTTCAAGCACTTTATTCATTCTTAAGGCTGTCGCACCACTCCGGGTCCTTCCAACCTCTTTCCAGAAGAGTTTGGAGTTCTCCTTGAAGTTGTGCGACAACCTTTCGTCCGCTTCCATTCTACTCCTTTCACGCACTTCCTCAATCAATGCTTTCGTGTGAACTTTCTGGAGCTTATATCTTTCCTTCCTCTTCTCTCTCATATCCTTATCATTACTAGAGGCCAAGTAGTCTAACCATGCTTTCTTCTTCTTATTTACAGCTTCTTTCACTTCGTCATTCCACCATGCATCACCCTTTTTACTACTACCTCTTTTCACATTTCCACACGTCTTCCGCTGCACTAACCATTCCATCTCTAAGGCTCTGCCATATTTCTTCCACACATTCTTTCCTAACACCAATGCTGTCCAGCTTTTCGGCTACCCTTGCTTGATATTTATTCCTAGTGTCCGCTTCCTGAAGCTTCCAGCTTCGGATGCTACCGACCGACTGTGGTTCTGGTATCGCCGTCCGGTGGCGCCAACCCGCGAACAGACCCCTAAATCTAGTAATCACTAGGTAGTGATCCGTTCCCAGGTCAGCACCTCGGAACACCCGCGTATCCATCACCTGTTTTCGCAGTCGGTCATCCACCAGGAATAAATCGATCATACTTCTCTCATTCTCTCTTGTTCTAGTATACATATGGATTTTCTTGTGACTAAACATAGTGTTTGTCACAAGAAGACCCTTTCCTTGCATACAGCCAGTATAAGCTTGCCAGCATCGTTAACCCTTTTATCGCCAAACATTCCAAGCACGTACCCTGGCCGAGCGGTACCAACCCATGCATTCAAATCACCACATACAACAATTCTTTCGTTTCCTCTAACCAAGTCTAGAACTTCTCTTACATTCTCCCAAAACTCCTCCAGCTCAGCTCTAGACGACGAAGCCACCGGCGCATAAACAGCCAAAAGGAATAACTTCGTCAGTCCCAATTTAAAGCGAACCCAGAGAAGTCTCGAGTTCACAACCTTATATTCAGTCATAACATCGACCAACCGAGACGACAGCAGCACCCCCACTCCCTGGCAGGCGCTCTCGCTCTCCGGGACTCCGGACCATAGAGCTAACGCCCGCCAGGAGCTCTTCAGTACCACTGCCCTTCCGCTTGGTCTCCGACTAACACGACATGTAATTCTCTTTCTTTCATTATTTCAATCAACTCATTCGTCTTATCTCTCATGCCTCCTCTAACATTCCACGTGCCAACTCTGCACTCCGTCCTCCACCTTCCGCCGTGTCGGGCTGTGCGTGACGGGTGGCGGTCCCCATCGCCGCTTTGCGCGCTGCATTTCACACCAACGGGGACGAACTGGTGTGCGTCGCCTTGGGGGGACGCCCTAACCCTCAGCTGTGTAGAATTGCAGCCCTGAAAAGGGCTGGCAGGGGTCGCGACGAGCACGCTTCTACAATGACCCCCTAAGCAAAAATAAAAATTCCATTACTTAGAAAGATCCAATTTTTAGTAGTTATAGTAATAGCGTTTAAGGAAGTTGCCACATTGATGTGGCACATAGTATTGTGACCACAAAATTACAGTTAAACGCCAATTATTTGAGTTCAACGACTCATCAATAGTATACATTATTTAATATATTTATAACTAGATGGCGCTGTATGCATATAAAACGTGGTATGGTTTTACTATTTCTGTAATAATAAGTACTGAGTGAAGCCTATATAATTTGTCCTACCAACTATAAAGGTCCCTGGTTCGAATTCTTACTATTTTTGCAGGTGACACTACATGAACATGTAGTAGTAATCACCTTATGAACATGTATTAAGTAATATGAGACTTAAATACTTACTCAGACTTGGAAGTATATGTACACCGAAGGCATTGCCTCATCATTGTGAATTTTTATAACAAAATAAAAAATTAAATCATGATATATTTTAATTTAATGAATACTTGAAACCATAATAGGTAAATTTAATCGACAAAATTTCCTTCTTAATTTAACAGACTAAGGACTGTCAGTCCAGTTTGTGTAGGTAATTTATTATTTAACTTTTTTTAAAAAACATTTTATATACGTTCATTAATAAATAATTATCACATTAATTTTTCACATTTAGATCGAATGCGTTTTTAAAACGAATATCGAGTTTTGCCTCGCCTATACAGAGTTTGTATAGATTATTAAGTTTTTGTGAGTATACCCGTCGTAGTTAATTATAAATATTTCAAACGCGTTAACCACAATACTCTATAGTATACAGATATCCTAGCAAAAATCTATTCAAGTAAATACGTTTCATCTCTTACTTAAATATTTACGTTTAAGTAAAATAAATATCTTCACGCAATTCCCAATACAGGGGTAGACAGATGTCTAGTATAGACAATTAAGTCCCTTTGACCCACCTTCCACCGAAGATATTTTTGGGACAACGTGACCGGTGGTGAGCCCGTCGCCGTGTTTATGTCCAAGTCAATAATATAATTCGTAAATAAGTTTTTGAAAATCCCTTTGGTACGAACCTGCCACCTGGGGATGGAACTCGGGTCTATGGACTCGAAATTCCAACCACCCAACACTCGGCTATCGTGACTTTTTAATGGTATTTGCTATAGTATTTAAATTTTTAAAAAAGTTATAAATACACAAACAAAATACAAAATGAACAGAGGTTTTTGAAAAACCCATTGGTACGAGCCTACCACATGGGGATCGAACTCGGGTCTCTCGACTCGTAATTCCGACCGCCCAACCACTCGGCTATCGTGACTTTTTTACGTTTAAGTAAATACGGAATTCTTCCAGTCGACTACAATTGCAAGTAACATACAATATTCCGTTAAGCTCAATAATCAATATTAAGTTTTTAATTAACTGCACATTATAACAACAATATTATATACTAGATATAGATAACAAAACTAAAGCCTTTGTTTAATTCACCTCAGTGGAGCTGTTAGCATGGACCTCTATTACCCTTGTAGTGTGCAATGTAAACTAGGGAGGTGTTACTTAGATGTATTTAACATTGTACAAACAGGGTATTGCGATCTAAGCCGGCTCTGATAACATGTATCAGTGAAGTTGCATGTATGTACGTATATACAACTTTACTGATTACTGACAGTTACTGATTTAGGCATGGTTTTATGTAGTATTCTCTAAAGCATCTATAGGAGGATCTCAGTTATTGTGTAATTTATTGTTTTAAATTGTATTTATTTTCTGTATAAGGAACAAACTTATTTTCCATAAGTTAAGGACTTTAGGTAATTATGTACAATTAGGACTTATATAGCTCCAAATAATAAAGACGATTATGATGAAGTTAATTCTTTACTAAAATAAATTTATCAAAAATTTTACATGAACATATTTAATACCTGTATTGGTTCATTTTAAAATAATTTTGCTTTACATTTCGATGGAATTGTATGAAACAAAAATATTTAATTTAATGTTTTAAGTTTTTAAATCAAATTAATAAATATCTTCACATCATAGTCCCTAAGTCTAGCCAGCGAAAACAAATCGTCATGTGTCACGATCCTTACATATCTCCTTTGCTTCTTTCTAATTCATCATTCTATTTATACACGCATGTTTACTTAGAAGTAAAAATGTGACTTATTTATAATTTACGTCACTTATCCATATAAAATCTTTGAAATACGATGTCTGGCGTTCACTCTGAATGAAGCTTTTGTGTAGGTACTCATTATTTAATACATAAACATTATTAGCAGTGTAAATATTTGAGATTGAGTTGATTGTCTCATGGTGGATAATATTGCGATCAAGGTGACGAGAATAATCGTAGATAAATTTCGAAAAATGTTTCGTGTGAGTCCTTCACAAAGGGGAATTTACTCCGCCAAATTATTAATATAATAATTAATTAATATAGATCCAATAACCTATTGCTCGACATGATATTTAAATGTGGTATATAGAAAATTAAAGTACGTTCATGTTTTACTCGCAGCTCTAGTCTTGAAAAACTTTGTAAAATAATGATTTTTCCGACGAATGGATGAAGAATTACAATCGAATTTTGTTTTCCTTGTTATATGTTCATAGTTTTACATTTTAACATATTGCCGTAGCGCAATAGTGTGGATTAAACTATTACAAGTTTATCTGGAATACAATTTATATGTATTTAGCTTGTCCAAAACCTCAGTTTATCTAAAGTGATACACAAAGGGACCACAGTCTCTCTGACAACGCAATTACGAGCATAAAGCAATCGTGTGTATCGTAACAGGACCGTTATCGTTATTATAACTTTTAAATACTCAAACGTTAAGAATTACCTTGTTTTTATATACGTATATTCACGCATTTCCCAAAACAGAGGAAGCCAGAAGTCTACACAATTTATTCTGTTCGACCTACATTTCACCGGAACTTATTTTGGAGTCTATATGGTAAATCCTCCTTGCGGAAGAAACCTTGTCTTGCAGTCTTTTACAGGCTGTTATGTTAAGTATGTATAAACATTCGTCAAAATCGTCTCTTACGATATCTATGGGAAGTATTGCGTCGCACACGTCGCTCTACTGCGATGGTCTCTTCATCTTAAATATGTGTGAAATCAAAATTAGTGCCTATATGCCAAAATTAATGAATTACTAAAATAAATTTATCAAAAATTTTACATGAACATATTTAATACCTGTATTGGTTCATTTTAAAATAATTTTGCTTTACATTTCGATGGAATTGTATGAAACAAAAATATTTAATTTAATGTTTTAAGTTTTTAAATAATATAGTTTTAATATAGTTTTAAATAATGTGTACATTAGATGGATATAGATTGCTTTATATCTGTTTCTATATAGTAGTTTTATTTGGATAGATATGTAACAGGAGCCGTTTAAATTATAACAAATGGCGCCATTTATCACCTAATCTGACGGGGAGAAGTGCGATGCAGGTGTGTGAAGTTCCAGCAACTTAGCTAGCTCTTCAAACAATTATTTGAGGTTATCGTTGTCTGTTTCTGATAAAGTATAGTCATTTGGTACATTTTATTTTTTATTTGTTCGAAAATAATAAAAATTAATTATCATAGTTTAATGAAAGTAAGAATTTACTAACATTTTATCTTGCAAAGATAAATTCAATCAATGCAAAAATTTTTACTTTAATGTTTTAAGTTTTTAAATCAAATTAATAAATATCTTCACATCATAGTCCCTAAGTCTAGCCAGCGAAAACAAATCGTCATGTGTCACGATCCTTACATATCTCCTTTGCTTCTTTCTAATTCATCATTCTATTTATACACGCATGTTTACTTAGAAGTAAAAATGTGACTTATTTATAATTTACGTCACTTATCCATATAAAATCTTTGAAATACGATGTCTGGCGTTCACTCTGAATGAAGCTTTTGTGTACTCATTATACTCATTATTTAATACATAAACATTATTAGCAGTGTAAATATTTGAGATTGAGTTGATTGTCTCATGGTGGATAATATTGCGATCAAGGTGACGAGAATAATCGTAGATAAATTTCGAAAAATGTTTCGTGTGAGTCCTTCACAAAGGGGAATTTACTCCGCCAAATTCTTAATATAATAATTAATTAATATAGATCCAATAACCTATTGCTCGACATGATATTTAAATGTGGTATATAGAAAATTAAAGTACGTTCATATTTTACTCGCAGCTCTAGTCTTGAAAAACTTTGTAAAATAATGATTTTTCCGACGAATGGATGAAGAATTACAATCGAATTTTGTTTTCCTTGTTATATGTTCATAGTTTTACATTTTAACATATTGCCGTAGCGCAATAGTGTGGATTAAACTATTACAAGTTTATCTGGAATACAATTTATATGTATTTAGCTTGTCCAAAACCTCAGTTTATCTAAAGTGATACACAAAGGGACCACAGTCTCTCTGACAACGCAATTACGAGCATAAAGCAATCGTGTGTATCGTAACAGGACCGTTATCGTTATTATAACTTCTTAAATACTCAAACGTTAAGAATTACCTTGTTTTTATATACGTATATTCACGCATTTCCCAAAACAGAGGAAGCCAGAAGTCTACACAATTTATTCTGTTCGACCTACACCTTCACCGGAACTTATTTTGGAGTCTATATGGTAAATCCTCCTTGCGGAAGAAACCTTGTCTTGCAGTCTTTTACAGGCTGTTATGTTAAGTATGTATAAACATTCGTCAAAATCGTCTCTTACGATATCTATGGGAAGTATTGCGTCGCACACGTCGCTCTACTGCGATGGTCTCTTCATCTTAAATATGTGTGAAATCAAAATTAGTGCCTATATGCCAAAATTAATGAATTACTAAAATAAATTATTTTATCCGGTAAACTTTAATATTGTCTTTTTAATAACACAAGGTTGTAGACACAGTAAATAACAAATGAGCACCGGAGAAACTTAGCGAGCAAAGCGTAGCACTTAGTTAATGTAATTATGAGCTCTGCGAAAGCAATTGAGCGAGTTACAAGATTGCAATGCACGGTCCATTGCATGTCTGTTTATAATTTGTATTTATTTCATTATTAAAGCAAAAAAAAGATCCCAATACAGCGGTAGTCAGTGGTCTAGACAATTAAGCCCTTTCGGTTCGCCTTCCTCTGAAGCAACTTTTTTGGGACAACATGACCGGCGATGAGCCCGTCGCCGTCCTTATGTTCGAGCCAACGATAAAATTCGTACTTAAGTTTTTGAAAAAACTCATTGGTACGAGCCCGCCACCTGGGGACCGAACTCGGATCTCTTGAATCCGAATCTTTAACATCCAGCCACTCAGTTATGGTGACTTTTTACTAAAATATGATTTGTTATATAATAAAGAAAATTCTATAAAGTAGATGATCTGATTAGAAGTTGTTTAAGAGTAGGTATATGTGCTAGGTATATGTGACAGGAGTGAAACTCCTTTGCTGTTTGGTGATCTAATTTCTGCATACGTGAAGGATAACTAACGGAATATTTATTCTTAACAAAAAAAAAATACGCAAAAAATTACTTTTTTACCTACACGCATATCCCACTGTTAGTGTAGTCTGAGGTTTAGTCAATTCTGGACCGATTTTACTAAACGAAATATATCAGATTAACCAATCTTAGAAAATTTTATTAATTTCCTATGCAATAGAAAAAAATGAATTATAATAAATTATAAAAATAATGTGTTCTTTATTGATCATGTTTACTTATAATGGGTAACAAAAGGACGTTTTTCTTTCTTAGTCTACGCAGTGATCCGCATACGAGTAATACCAGTATTATTTATGCATCCATGAATGGTATGTAAATCTTCTTAGAGTCTTTGTTCAAGGTGAGTTTACACAAACACACACACAGATGTTATATCTGTCTATAACACCTACATACACACCGTAGTTGTAAAGAGTAACCTATATATGTCATAGATATTTAGAAAATTTTTCTTAATTTCTGTACTTTCTGTGTGGCACGACTGATGAGATTATACTACCTCCTTTCTTTCCTTGCGTGCCGTAAGAGGCAGCTATGGAAAAGTATTCGAAATTTCATTGGCTACTGACAAATGGCAGGATCCATCTCGAAAAACACCACACCGAAATTCGGGTGTCGGGAGACAGGCGTCTTAGGTGGAAGGTATCTGGTACTGCGATCGCCAATCCGCTTGCCAAATGTGGCGGTTATGGCTAACTGTCGACTTGTCCTTATCGAGAGATTCATGCCTTTTAGTGGACTTACAGGCTGCATGTGTGTACGTATATGTTTTATAATCAGGTATAACAGAATAGTGAAAATATTGAATTATATACCCTTATTCTAAATTAAATATAATAAAAGTGAGTAAGGTTAATTAAATTATTTAATATAAGAAAACCTTCAGTCGTTTCAACAATTTATCGTATAACAGAACCGTAAACAAATTAAGTTACAGGTAACAACAATTTATATCCTGACACATTATTAGTTCAATGGCCCATTGAGTTTTCCGCTACAGTAAACAAAGCGGGGTACAGATGTAATTGTGTATTCGGAGAAAGCGTTCGTGTATTTGTGCGATGCGTATACCGTCAATTAAGCTTTATGTACATGAGTAATGGTTTATGTAATAATGATCTAGAATTATGTTATTATTTTCTTTTTTCCCCCTTTTGTAGCCCAGTGGTTCGGAAATCGAGTCAAGATACCCAAGATCAATCCCCCAGATGGCAGGGTCGTACCAATGTTTTTTTAGAGTTATGTAAGATTTATAGTGTTAGCTTGGATATGAAGACGGCGACGGGCACACTACCTGTCACGTTGTCCCAAAAAGTATCTTTAGATGGAAAGGACGAAAGGACTTAATTGTCTTGACCTCTGTCTGTCCCTGTATTGGTATTTTTTTATAGAAAAGGGAGGCAAACGAGCAGATGACTCACGTGATGGTCAGTGATTACCGCCGCCCATGAACACCCGCAATACCAGAGGCTTAGCAGATGCGTTGCCTCCCTTAGAGTGTCCCCCTCCCCCAGAATTGGAGGAGGGGGGTGTGTGGGCCTCCGGTTACCTGCAATCACCAGACGAAATGAAGAAGTTTGTTAGACTTCTACTTCACGCCGGTATTCTGTGAGGTCGTGGTACTTCCCCGGTCGAGCCGGCCCATTCATGCAACAACAAAAGCTGATGCGTGGCTCTACCACTGTAAACATGGTAATGGCGTGAAGATAAATTCTAGTCTCTAGATTGGACTGTACACTTCCCATGTTACCAACAAATTTTTGTATTGCCATTGCTTTGGGTAGGAAGTTGATTAAGGCTGACAAAGAAAGTGTCCTCAAAACAATATCATTTTCAATCTCCATTCTATTTGAGGTTTGGTATCCTAAAAATTCTCACAGGCTCTATTTAAAAAAGTTACTTTTTAAAATTATTTTATCCTAAAATATTATTTTAAATGAGTGTAATATATTTAATATATTTAGGATATTCATCGGACGATATTTCTTATACGATCCATTTAATTTTTATGCATCTTTATTTTATGGTTTAAATTTTCTCTACAGAGTTCATTTTTGTAATAATTTTTGTGTAACGCGCTTTTAATTTGTTGCTATTCGTATCTTGATGTCGGCGTGGTAAAGGTACCAGACTACTCGCAGTTAATAGTATAGGGTAAAATACATTCTCACGCCGAAACGAAACCGCAGTATTAGGAGGTTGTAAATAGAATAAAAACACCTTCAAAATAGGTTCTTCAGTAGGTTCGATGTAGGTAAGAGTGTTGCCACGGTTTGGCCAGACGTACGCGTGTTTGAATGCCGGCCGTGTCTGTTGATTTCTTAAATTTTTGTTTAATTCTAATAAACACCGTTGAGTTTTGATATTATTTAATGTATTAAATATTGTGGTGAAAGCTTGGAATTGTTCATTTTCTAAACATTAAATCTCACTCAAAAGTTGTATTTTCAGTTAGAACTTTATACGCACAAGTTTAGATGAATTTACAGTAGCACCATGTTTAGTTCGACTTCGACTTTGTATAAGCCATTGTGCATTTGCCTTTCCTACATTATATTCTAAACATTTCGCAAAATTATTCTACATTAGTTTTTTATCGTGATTTATTCAGCGCTTTATTACGGAATCTCCGCAGCATTCTTCAATTGCTTCGAGAAAAATTAGCCTATACGGTTTAGCATATAGAGTTTGACTACCTCCGTGGACAAGTGGCGTAAACACGGCTTTCAAGATGTCATCCGATCCGATCGCCAGATCCGATCTCGAGGTCTCGGGTTCGATTCCCGGTCGGGTCAATGTAGAAAAAACCAATTTTTCTAAATTTTCTCGGGTCTGGGTGTTTGTTGTGACTTCGTTGTTTCCGATTCCCATACCACAAGTGCTTGAGCGTCTTACATTGGGATCGGGACAATTTATGTAATGTCGTCCCTATGTGTTAATTTTATTATCAATTTATTAAGAGTAATAATATTTCAAAGATCGGAGTTCGAGTCAAGAGACCCGAGCTCGATCCCCAAGAGGTAATCAGATTAATCGAAGAGCGGAAGGTCAAAATACTCGGATATCGAAAGGTTTATAAAGAAAACGATGGATTTGGAGACGTAACACTTGGTGATCTGTTTTCTGAGATTAATCAGTTATTCTGGTTTGAAAATTGTAGTCAAAGAAAGTTAGTAACTTTAGTAAATGAAAGGGGTATCATAAGCTACATTAGATACGCATTATCAGATGTTCTATTAATATATTCGACAACGGATTTGATACATAATACTCTTTTTATCCACAATTTTATTTAATGGCAGTTGTTTTGTTAAGTGTCTTGTTGGATAAATTTATTTTTACGTAGAATTTAATGTTTTTTTAAGCGAAATTAATTGAATAATTTCTAGGAAGCAGAAAAAGTAGCTTATTTTTTTATTTTCGATTCCATTTACAAAAATGTTGTCTATTAATATGATATCACACATGAATCAATATTTGTCAATAGCGTTTTAATCATTTGAATCATATCTTTTGGCTCTTGGATTGCGAAATATGCTGAAAACATATTTTAAGCATTTTATAGAGTAAACAGTTCATTTGCTGATACTATAAAAGTTGAGAAGGGAAGTAGTCTAAAACTAAGATTTCTCATATCACCCTAGATTACTAGGGCTTCCTTAAAAGATTACGTTAGAAACGAAAATCTGTTGTATAATGATGCCATACACGCTGTGAGAGTTTTTTATGAATGTTACAACTATAGAAAAACCTCGTAACAGTACCGGACCCATCAGTTGTCCACACACGTTCCTGAAAATGGAAACTATTGTAGAACAACCTCGTCATGTTTCAGAACTTGTTGTTAGTGTCGAGGTAGTTTCGTAAATCCACCCGAGTTTCAGTCGCGCTGCCTCACGTTACGCCGGATTAGAAGGGACATTTGTCATTGTTGAAATTTCAACTAGTTAAGCCAAACACGTATACCGTGTACCAAAGAAATTACTCTGTGACGTTAAAGCGGATGTATTTGGGTATTTATTATTTATTAGTATTGGTTATTTATTTGACGTCAATATAGAAAAACCACTTTTTCTACATTTTCTCGGGTCTGGGTGTTTGTGGTGCCTTCGTTGTTTCCAATTCCCATACCTCAAATGTTTTAGCATCTTACATTGGGATCGGAGCAACGTATGTGATGTTGTCCTTATCTATATATGTATTATTTATTATAAATAAATAAATAATAAATATCTTCACGCAATTCCCAATACAGGGGTAGACAGAGGTCGAGTCTAGACAATTAAGTCCCTTCGACCCACCTTTCACCGAAGATATTTTCGGGACAACGTGATAGGTGGTGAGCCCGTCGCCGCCTTTATGTCCAAGCCAACGATATTCGTACATAAGTTTTTGAAAAACCCATTGGTACGAGCCTACCAACTGGGGATCGAACTCGGGTCTATTGACTCGAAATTCCGACCACCCAACCACTCGGCTATCGTGACTTTTTTGTATGATTTATTTATTATTATTATTCATTTATTTATTAATATTCGCACCGTTGTAATTTGAGTTCGGTGAAACGAATTAGCGACACTAAAAAGGGACAAACACATATCTATATCTATGATCAAACCTGCAAGAGAATGAGACAGAATAAATCGAAATTCTATCGTGACTTTTTAAAATAAATAAATAAAATAAATATCTTCAATCCGTTCATAATAGGGGTAGACAGAGATCTAGACAATTAAGCTCAGTTGCCTCTTATTTCACTTACGTTAAGAAAAGGGGTGGTAGATATTTTTGGTATACATACTTACAATAACAGTAATAGAATCGTAAAAAAGTTAACAAAATTTTTCCTTTCATAACAAATGTTGGGTAACAATAAAAAGACATATCATTTAAGTAATTTCTTTGTTTCTTTAAAATACTAAGAAAATGTCTTTGAGAGATGCTCACTAACTCGTAATCTGTGTTTACCGTCGTCTTATTGAAAAACAAAGTAAGCCCTCGGTTTCAAAGGAAATGTAAAAACAATTTACGACAAAAAGAGCATGTCGTTAAATCTAAAAATGAGCCATAAAATTATTCATTTTATGTAATAAAATTAGTTGCAAATTCACTCGCATTAAAACATTTGTTTATTCAATTTTGTTTTCAAGATTTGGACTTTTCATTTTGTGCTCTACTTTTATACCCGAATATATTTAATATACTTTTATTATATTGACAGAAATTTTAGGTATAGTTTTCAACACTATTGCTTTAACATTTTGAATGTAATGTGTGATATTGTGCGGCTATTTTATGAAATAATAAGTGAATAATCATAACATAAAAACTAATATTCATACTCGTTAGCCGAGTGGTTGGGTGATCGGAATTCGAGTCAAGAGACCCGAGTTCGAACCCCAAAGCTAGTACCAATGGGTTAGTTCAAAAACGTATGTACGAATAATATCATTGGCATTATACATAATAACGGAGACGGGCTCACCACCTGTCACGTCGTCCCAAAAAAGTCGTCGGTGAAAGGTGGGTCGAAAGAACTTAACTGTCTAGACCTCTGCCTCCCCCTGTATCGGGTATGACGTGAACATATTTATATTAAAACAATGACATATGGGGATACTGTAAATTAATTCATTACAATATCTCCTAAGGTATGACAGTAGTTTAGTTACCACGGTAGTTATAACAACTGAGGAAAATTTAAACGATATTTATTAAAGCGTTTCTGGGGAGAATCATTAGAAACAATATGTTCATACACGCCTACTATCTATAATAGGACTGGGCCTAAAAATAAATTATGTACTAATTCAGTAATTAAAAACCAGATACGAGTTACTAATAAAACTTTATAATAAACTTGAGATTGAGATCCTTGAAACGGGAGACTTGGAACTGTTTAATTTAAGATTTTGCCAACTCTACTTCATTGAGGCAAAGGGAAGTTAAATGTAAATATTAAACCTTTTTAATTGTGTTATGTTGTTGGTTTTGATCTAGGATTACACAGGAACTGGAAGCAGTTCGGCTGGAACTCTTCAATTTAAGATTTTGTCAACTTTAATTCATTTAAGGTACAGGGAAGCTATGTGTAAATACAGGGTGGGCCATGAATTAGTTAACATTTGAAAAAATCGTATAAAAAACCATTTAACATATTTTAGAAAGCGTTTATTTACAAGAAAGCTAATTAGTAGTAAATTATTTCGTCTAAATGACCACCGTTTCGGTTTTTGCACTCATCTAAGCGAGTCCTGAAGTTTTCGAATAATCTTCTGCAAAGAGACCGCGAGATCGCCGACATCTCTTCGATGATTTTTTCTTTAAGTTGACGCAGTGTATTCGGTTTATCAATGTAGACACGACTCTTTAAATAACCCCATAAAAAGAAGTCTGCTGGGGATAGATCTGGGCTTCTGGGTGGCCATGGGGTGTCACCCCGTCTGGATATCAGCTTTTCCGGAAACATGTCTTTGACCACCGGAAAGGACTCGTTCGATGTGTAACACGTGGCTCCATCTTGTTGAAACCATGTGTTACGATTACAGCCAGCAAATTCCAGTAGCATCGGTGCTAAGAACTCCCGTAACATTTTCACATACTCGGCAGAATTAACAGTTACTGAACGGCCTCGAGAATCTTCAAAAAAGTAGGGTACAATGATTCCTATTGCTGAAATTGCAGCCCATACAGTTTCTTAGGAGAGTGAAGTGGCCTCTCATGTTTAGCTTTAGGATTTTCGCTGCTCCAATACCTGCAATTCTGTTTGTTTACATGTCCATTTAGGTGGAAATGGGCTTCGTCAGAAAATAAGATGTTGTGAAAATTACTGAAACGAATTAACATTGTTTCGGCATATGACTTACGCAAATTTAAATCATTAGGGTTTAGTTTTTGCACTAGCTGGATCTTATATGGATGTAATTTCAAATGTAATTTCAAAATAAGGCGTAATGATGTGCGGGATAATCGTAATTCAGCCGAACGTTCGCGTGTCGATAAATCTGGATCACGTCGAACAGAAGCAGAAACTTGCTGCACGTTCTCTTCGCTCCGAGAAGTCCGTGGGCCGCCAGTTTGTTTCACATTTAGTGTAGATCCCGTCTCTTCGAACTTCTTCACCCATTTCTTTATTAAAGGAGTACTTGGACACTGACTTAAGTCGTGAAAACCATATAAGTGTTAAAACCAAGTAAGCACGTTGCGGCCCCGTGAAACGATCCATTGCGACTAAATTTCCAAGAAGCGAGCTAGTGCCCCCGCCCGCGCCCGCGCCCCGCGCGGCAATAGTTTGGGCGGTAAGTTACATTTAAATGTTAACGAATTCTTGGCCCACCCTGTATTAAACTTTATTTTGAAGAAGAGAATGTAAAACAATAAAATAATTTTCAATACGAATACATAGGTAAAAAGCACGTACTGTCAATAAGGAAACTTTTCCCCTTCAAGATTATTTTCCTAAATTCAACATGAAATGTATACAAGGGAGGGCGTTATGTTTCCCGGTTGATTTTTGTATTTTCTCGTGTATCAACATTTTTTCATTTATGAAATTACCAAAATTTACAGAATCTATGTTAAAGTATTCAACTTTATTATAATAAATGTAGACCCTAATGTTAACAAAACATAAAAAAAAGTTTTTTTTTTAAACAAGTGATCGATAAAGTTCGTGTATTCAATAGGGAAAACATTTGCTGCTATATGCAACGTGGGAAATTGTTTTCTATGTTAGTGGGGATAGTTCATACGTACACAATGGACGCAGTAGGGTTTAAGCAAATTGGAACATTTGAACAAGCTGAAAATAGTAGAACGCTTTGTGTATATTGGAGTTGCTACATTTTAAAATGTTGTACTGGTTGATCAGTGTCTGAGCGTAAATTTTAAAAAGTTTTCAACTAGAACTAATGTTGATGGTTCAAATGGAACTGAATAAATGTTTCTAATTATCATAAACATTAAGCTTTTATGTGTAGCAAGTACATTATGGAGACAAATAACATGTCTGCCCTTCGCACTAAGTAATGTTCGCTATATCATTCATAGTAATGTTGATATATTATTATTATAGTTAATTAGTTAACTTAATTATGATATATTATAGTAACATATATTATATTAGCTCAGGCGTTATTTATCCAAAGTCATAATTATATATCAATCTCTATTTTTAAATTCACTATTATATATTTAATATATGTAATTTTTGTGTATGTAATATCTCTTTTGTTTCGTTTCTGTCTATTTATATGTACACCACCGTCTTCTTATATTCTATATTCTAGTTCCTGTCTATCCAAAGTTTAGCTGGAAGAGATCACTTTTAGTGATAAGGCAGCCCATTATACTGTTGTCTATCTTTGTTTTCTTTCTGTGATTTTTATGTTTGGTGTAGAATAAAGTTATATTTAATTTAATTAAATTTAGCTGAAATTCATCATTATAGAGACGTTACTTTATTTCTATTTTTTTTATTTTTAATAAATAAATACTTATATAGATATAGATAGGGACAACATCACATACATTGCTCCGATGCCAATTTTAGAAGCTAAAGTGTGGTATGGGAATCGGAAACAACGAAGGCACCATAAACACCCACACCCGAGAAAATGTAGACAGAGTGATTTTTTCTATACTGACCCGTCCGGGAATCGAACCCGGGCCGTCGAGATGGCGATACTTTGAAAACCGGTGATAACGCCACTCATCCACGGAAGTCGTAAATTTTAAGATCATATTATACGATTCCGCATAAAAAATAAAAGGCACCTAGTCCGAGAGTAGAAGAGCATCACCCTTTCACACAGATACGTGCATATTCCCAATACTGGAGTAGACAGAGGTCTAGAAGTCCTTACGACCCACCTTTCATAGAAGACTTATTGATACGACATGGTGGTGAGCCTATCGCCGTCTAAGTGTGAAGTCTAACGGTGCCCTGTAAATACGACATAATAGATAAAAATTATAAATACGTATTAACGTACATGACTCGACTACAAACATTTAAATGCATCGCACCAATATTTTTTTCTGACGGGATTGAACCCGCAACCCTAGCTTTTAGCTTAAGTTTATCACTATCAACTGGGCTATCATGTAGTTTGCTTCTGTATTTCGAGTATTTTGGTACAAACAGACAGTCACCAAATTTACTACAATTTTTTTAAATATATTTTTTACGCTATTATACTCGGAATTAGAAAACTAAGTTAACATCCTAACTTGTAAAGCGTATTTATTTTGATTGAACAGAACAACACTTTAAATATTTTGTAAATTTTTAACGTAACGTAACCAACAGACCTATTTGTATCGTATGCTAAATTAAACGTATAATTGCAAGTGACGAGAATTTATTAAAAAAATTACGATTTAGAAGCATCACACGCTCTCTTAAATGGCACATCAGCGAGATATTGAGTTCGTCTTATTGCAGCATCAGGTTTATGAACTACGTGACAAATTTCAACGCTTCAGTGGTCGTAAAATATTTTTACTGAACTCATACAAAGCGTTCCGAATACTATATTTTTCCTGATAAAAAAATGTCATGTTCTATTTTCAATATCATGCAAATTGAACCAAAAGGAAAGGTAGACTTCCCGGTATGTTTCCTTACTAAAATATTAAACGTAATCTGCTTTACCTTTGAACGCTTTGATATTTTAAATCTACTGCTTACCTTAAATGTGCCCACGAGGCACGCATTAGTCAGAATTTGAATTTTAAGCTTAACCTTTTATATAAACGCGTGAGAGCTTTGAATTTTTATTCTAGAATTTTTATTTAAGCATTAAAGTATTTAAATGCATTATAAAATTTGTTTTTTTAAATATATTCATACATATGCGTACATATAAATATTTCATTTTGTATTTTTAACGTATGTTAAAAGCTTTTGTTCGGATTCATTATCTTTGTGATTGCAAAAATTACATTATATATAATTAAAAAATCTGCTGTTACTCCTGCATGACAATGACTTATTAACATGCCTTCCTGAATGCTTGCCTTCCTTTTTTATAAATACATATATAGATAGGGACAACGTCACATACATTGCTCCGATCCCAATATAAAATGCTAAAGCACTTGTGGTGTGGGAATCGGAAATACCGAATGCACCACAAAACCCAGACCCGGGAAAATGTAGAAAAATTGGTTTTCTACATTGACCCGACCGGGAATCGAACCCGGGACCGCGAGATGGCGACACCCTGAAAACTGGTGTTCACGCCAATCGTCCATGGAGGTCGTCAAAATCATTGGAGACCAAGTAGGTGGACGCATTCTTGTTTTGGCGCGAGAAGCTAAGAGGGAGTAGGAGAGGATGCTTTCACGAGGAGTGGCTGCATAGGGATATGCAGTACACCGTGGGATTATTGTCGGAGTGAGCCTTTCATTACCTTTAAGGACGACTAGCCTTCTTGCCCCGGAGGGGGAGGGTATGGGTTTAGATGTTTTCCCGCCTATTTCTACATATTTTGTGCGTGTAAACTACGAGTAAATATTCCTTATTATTTCTTATGCTCATTCTTTGAAAGCTTTAAGTTAACTTTCATTTTGGAAAATATTGATATGATTATTTTGAAATCACTTGATCATGACACATGAACTTTTGAACTTATTTAGTGCCTTAACAGCCTACAAGTCCGTTTTAGGATTCTTTAAGAAAGACATGCAATGATCACCACGCTCCACTGCCTGCTCAGACTCCGTAATACTAGACACTTCGCGCAAAAACAAAGCTTTTCCATTACGACATGAACACGCCAATGACACACGGCAAGTGTGAAGTCATTAACTTTATAGTAAATTTTTCTCCACGCTATCTACATATAAAGATTAAAGTTATACGCTTTAATCTAAATATATAGATCTATTAAAGAGTGATTTCACTCGAAAAAGTTATCATCTTTTTTTAGCATTAGCGACATCAAATAAGTGAGTGCGACCCATTAGTAAATTGAGTGAGCAGTCGGCACGCCGATTTAATTTCATGGCAATAATGGAAACAAATGTTGCCATTTCCCCCTTCGGATGAATTCATTCACTCTTATATGAATGCGACGATATTAAGAGCTTATATTTAAATTTTTGTAATGAATTTTTCGTTACGTTAAACAAGCTCTGTAGGCAAGCAAAATAACCCAGAGGCATTTATAAAACAGTGAACTGGCTTAAAGGCTACCGAAGTAGAAGAATTCTCTTCAAAACAACTTGAAATAAAATATCACGAAGTGCCGTACAATGACACGCTTGTATAAAAGCAAAACAACTGCAGTTAAACCAAGAAAATATATGAATTTACAATTTACTCATACTAGTTCTGTAAGATTTACAAAGTGAAATATTTAGCAGTGACTGTAATGGTGATTCGCCATATTCATGTGGAAGAAGCAGTAGAGGGAACAAAATACCAGGCATCTTAAACGTACCGAAGATTTACATTTTATTTGTCACGTTCACCAAATTAAAGTAATAAAATTAAAAAATATTATATATGTGAGTCACTTAACCCAATAATGAAGACTAACCAAGGGTTCAAAATCTCACACACTGTCAAACTAACATTGTATGGTTCACGCCTTCATTTTCACATTTGAGTAAAATTTGAAAAGTGGATAGTTATTAATTGAATTTTATTTTTTATATCAAAATATTGTAGGTCATGTTTCTAAAATATTTTTTACGCATGTTAATAAAACTTTAGTTTTGGTGTTATAAAAACTGAGGTAGAAACTACGGAGTGCTGGTAGCGTAAAGTCTCTTTGCTTGAAAAATATATTACTCATTAATTATTTTTTTTAATTTATTACATAATTTTTAAACAAAAATTGAGATATTTTATAAAACCTCCACTTTAATAATAACGTGTACTAATATATAATTTACGTAACGTAACGAAGAAAAGTTATATGAGAATGGAGCTATTAATTCTGACCCTACTAATACCCTAAGCATGGGAGGTGTTAATCTCTACGGAGAAGTTTCACCACTCATAAAATATGCATTGTATAAATATTATAGCAACAAGTTGCTAAATAAATAAATAAATATCTTCATGCAATTCCCAATACAGGGGTAGACAGAGGTCAAGTCTAGACAATTAAGTCCCTTTGACCCACCTTCCACCGAAGATATTTTCGGGACAACGTGACGGGTGGTGAGCCCGTCGCCGCCTTTATGTCCAAGCCAACGATGAAATTCGTACATAAGTTTTTGAAAAACTCATTGGTACTGCCACCTGGGGATTGAGTTGGTGAATCGATTTAATGCCAATTTAGTGTATCTACTTCCACAATTACAAATTTAGCTGTAACACCTGGGCGCTCGCTTTTTCAGCAATAGATAGCGCTTTAACATAGTTTTAATGAACAGTTATTAATAACTTTTTTCCTTTACAAAATATTTTTTCTCAGACATTACACCTATAGTATACATAAAATTAAAAACTAAAACTCTACATTAAGTTAAAGTCTGTATATAATTAAGGTAATTATTTGTAAAAAAAAAATTGGACATAAATAAATAAAAGCAAAGCATGATTAATTCTAAACCACGATGAATCCAGAATTTATTCGAAATCAAATCATATTTAAATAAAAATAATAATAAAGAAATATATATATATCTTCATAAATATATATATCTTCACGCAATTCCCAATACAGAGGTAGACAGAGAACTATTAAATTAAAGAGAAAAAAGTTAAAATTTCAACTGACACGGGCGGGATATGAACTCGCGACCTTCGCCGATCCGTGGCGTCGCTCTTACCTCCGAGCACCGTGTCTTATACGCATCAATTGAAATTTTAACTCTGTATTCTCTTAAATTACTTATGCCTTGTTTATTGGCATAGGCGCCATCTATTATCCCTTTTTCAAGTAACAATTTGATAATCCTGACTTTTCAGTTAGGAATTATCAATACGATAACGCCAACTTTAATTTTTATTATGCAATTTTATTGATTTTTAAAGCATATTTATGCTGAACTGAAACTCAGTTGAAATTTTAACATTCAGTTTAATCAGTTGAAGTTTGAAATTTTAACATAAAAGTTCAGCATAAATATGCTTTAAAATCAATAAAATTGCATATTAAAAAGACATTTTTAACAGTGGTAGAGCCACGCATCAGCTTTTGTTGTTGCATGAATGGGCCGGCTCGACCGGGGAAGTACCACGACCTCACAGAATACCGGCGTGAAGTAGAAGTCTAACAAACTTCTGCGTCTCGTCTGGTGAGTGCAGGTAACCGGTGACCCACACACCCCTCCCCCAATTCTGGGGGAGGGGGGCACTCTAAGGGAGGCAACGCATCTGCTGAGCCTATGGTGTTGCGGTTGTTCATGGGCGGCGGTAATCACTTACCATCACGTGAGCCTGCCTGCTCGTTTGCCTCCCTTTTCTATAAAAACAAAACAGAGATCTAGTCCAGACTATTAAGTCTCTTCGACCCACCTTCCATCGAAGATAATTTCGGGACAACGTGACAGGTGGTGAGTCCGTCACCGTCTTTATGTCCAAGCCATCGATATAATTCATACATAAGTTTTTGAAAAACCCATTGCTCGAGCCTGCCATTCTCGAATCGAACTGCGAATTCGAATCTCTTGACTCGAAATTCCGACCACCCAACCACTCAGCTATCGTGACTACATGATTTACATATATATACATATTTATATACATATATACAATTTTAACTCTTTAGCCCAAGGGACTTAGTTTCAGGATTTAGTCTAAGGGAATCTTAAAGTACGTATTGGGTGTGTTGGGACATCGCTTACATAATTCAGTAGAAACTCCCGTACAATAAATGTATAATTCACTAGTTTCTGTTTGCGACTTTCTTCGTGCTTTGTTTTAAAATTTCCGCAGAATGTTTTAATTTTTCGAAGTACAAAGAAGCAGTAGTACGAAGAAGGGACGTATTTCCCTTTCCGGGCGTCAAATAAAATTGATTAAGTCACCGGAATTTAAAATATTTTTTCCGGGAAATGGTTTCTTTAAGCCTAAAGACTATCAGTGCACCAATTTACTTTCTTCGAATACCATTCAGATGAATTTTTTATTTATTTTATTTTTTGAATTTTTTTATTTTTTTTTTATATTCAGATGAACATAATTGAGTAACAAATAACAAAATATCTAAACATTCCAAACCAACCTCTTACACTTTTAATATTAGTTATATATAAAATACTAGAGGACCTGCGCAACTTCGTCTGCGTTATTACATTAACAAACAACAAAACATACTCATAAATTATGAATATGGTTTCATGTTTATACAAAACCCGGTTGCCTCTCATGCCTCTTTAATAGTCTGTATTATGAAAATCGTTATAATTATATCTCCAGGCATAGGTCCTGACGGGGTAGCCAGAGAGCCAATTATCAAGATTCTTTAAGAAAGTATTCTTTCGATGTATATTTTTCACCATTTGGTCTTTACTTAAACTGTAATTTTTTTTTCAGCCAGTTAAAAAACAATAAATACTTGTATAGCCAAAGATATGTTTAAAGACTGAGATGCTTATGATGCTTACGTAGCTTGAAATGAAATGACAAATAAATATTCACACGTGAATAATTCCCGACTTGACATTAATAACGAGAGTTTTAAACTAATTTGTCGAGTACACAGATATCGTTTGCTCGTCTCGACAACTTTGCTCTCGAGCTTCATGAATATGCAGCAACAAGCAATACTGGACTTCAGAGCTACGTAAACTTATATCGGATGCACAAACAGGCACACGATGCACACGGAGATATAATTATTGCGAACAGAATATTATATTATTTATTGAATTATGCTTTTGATGTGCTATCTTAAATATATTCCTCACGATATTTATATATTCATATAAACATCCATGACTCGAGTACAAACATATGATGATAATAATCATCGCACAAATATTTGCACTTAGCGGGATTCAAGCCTACAACCCTTAGCTTTGAAGATCGTCATTGGTTTTTTATTACTCTAAATAAATGTTGTTACACCCTTTCCAATATTGGGGTAGACAGGAATCTATACATTTTTAGGGACGACTTGACTGGTGGTGAGCCTGTCGCCGTCTTTATATCCAAGCCAACAATATACATCATAAATAAGTTTTTGAAAAAACTATTAATACGAGCCTGCCATCTGGGGATCGAACTCGGGTCTCTTGACTCGGAATTCCGACCACCCAACCACATGGCGCTCGTGACTGTTTATATATGAGAATATGTTTAAAAACCCGGTTTACACGGTTTGTTATTTTAATAATTCTCCATTTAATTTAATGAAAACGATAGCTCAAGCGAATTGCTTGTTACAACGCAAAACGAATCAAGAGGAGTGACACTAACGAGAGTTCAACAATATTTCAATATTTCACGCTACAGTAAAAATTGATGCGATTAATTTTATTTTTTTTTCTCCAACGGACATTTCGCCCTTGCAATGACAGATACATGGTGTGTGTAGATTCGTTACGCATATTGCACACATCCATAAGCGTATTGTACTCCCCTTTCCCGATCTCTTGTCAAACTTTTATATTATTTGGAGTCTCGTTTAGACGTAAAAGCGATGTCACGGCATTTGACACGTGTTTAGCATTCGATTTAAACTGCTATTGTACCTAGTTGGTTAGGGAAAACTATTGAATTCGGGTCAAATAAAATTCGTTTCACGATTGCGAATGGATATCAATATATTGTTGATGATTTTCTAAATGTTTATGAGAGTTCTGATATATTGCATTTAATTTTTACATATTTTTTTTTACATTTGTATTATTTTTACGATTGGTTTGTATAGATATTGGACATTATTTTTGATAGATTATTTTAATTTAATTATACGACATTAGATACTCAGAATAGATAAGATATTGAAATTAAAATAAGGATATTGTCTTTTTTCTCACAATTATATCATTAGCAAATTGTATATATGCATCATACCACTACTGGATACAAACTTTTTTCAAATATGTTGTCCAATTTTTTATTTTAAAAACCGAAACTGAATTTTCTTCCCCATTAAACGTTGCTGCAGGACAATCAAATATCACATAAGCTACTCATTGACTTAGGAGATTAAATATCGACTTTTTTAATACAAACCCATGTCACTGCTGCATGCCACGTGTTTGCCGTCGTCGCCTGTCATCTAAATTGACACATGAATGACAACTCTAGTTGTGTATGGATGACAGCGCAATGTCAGAATTTACAAATGAAAAAGTATCAAAGTTGTAGCGTCAATAAGCCAAGTTGTCGAGGATTAAAAATTTAGAATAAAGTAATGTACCAAGTTACTTATCTGTTGAAACGTGGTAGATGACACTTTGTAATGCTCCCCATATATGATGATGAAGAGATTATTGTATTTGAATATTAAGTGCATCGCTAATCGAAATTGTACAAAATTTATGAAATTTATGACAACATAAAATTTAGTTTCAACGGTATATGGTATGAAAATGATACTTTAACTATGAATCAATAAATTTAAATTGAATATTATAAGGAAATAAATTAAAGTAATATTTTTTATCATCACACATATTTCCAATAATATGGTAGACAGATATTTGAACAATTAAGTAAATACTTAATTGTCGCTGGACTCTTCACTAAAGCTTTTATTTAAAAATATTAATATTAATAAACGTGTGTGGTGGGGTGGTGGGAATTTCAAATCAAGATTTTTAATATTAATAACTTTAGAATGATGTGGTGGTTTTGGTTTTATGTAGTAATGTGGTAACGGCGTAAGAATATTGCCACTCGCTTTCTTCCTTTGGTCTGGTACTGCGATGGCCAATCCGCTTGCCAAGCGTGACGATTATGGCAAATCCTCCCTATGAGAGAGTGCAGTGAACTTTAACAGGCTGTTATGTATGGATGTATATATATGGATATTTGCCGGCGTTACTACCATAAACTTTTTAATCTGATATTTTCGAGATATCTTTTTCATTCCGAATCCATAAAAATAGAAACCCAAGTAACAATTTATATCATCCATATGCAAAAAAAGTAATTAAAATTCATTAAAATTACATTTGAGCACAAAGTTTGTGGTCAAAAGTTTGTAAGAAAAAAAAAACGAAGATAGAGCAGTATGAAAATTTTTATATTAACTGCTCTCGAAGTTCTCTAGATCGAGAGAACAGACGACCTATTTAATTGCAAAGCTATCGGCACTAACGCGTTCATGTGTTCAACATCGAACTAACCTACTTCATTTCAGTCCGCTTACCGACTCGCCGACTGAACCCATATCTACTGAAGAATAGAAATGAATCAATGTTGAATCTTTTCTTGTAGTTTATGGCTAATATTAGAACGCTTTGAAATATAAAGTTATGCTTTGCCTATTTTTAAAAGAGAATTAAAAAGAATAGACGTGTGCAGTGTCAATATATTGATTTTTCGTTTAACTGTCTATGTTTGTGATAATACAAAACAATTCTCTTATTCATTAGAGTTATATTTTTGATATGTAGTGTTAGCCAAAATTTACTATCATAATTAGCGGCCTGTAAAAGACAAAAGCAGGACATAGGCCTCTTCAATATAAGAAAGTTTGTCATTATCACTACGCTAGACATTACTGTCCGTCACCGGTCAGCGGAATTTTCTAGTATTTTCGAGATAGTTATCCCTCCAGATAAGAGGGGATTCAGTAGCAGTTTTACGATTTTAAATTCTCTTGACTTACTTTATTTCTTCTCACGGGCAGATTAGGGTTGGTAAATTTCTAAAATGAATACAAAATTTTGATTGAAAATAGAGTCTCGCTGATTAATAAAGTCTATGATGCTCTGTTTACTTTAACACAAAAATTTTACTAATCTAAATTATTTAAAGTTAAAAACTACTACAAAAACAAACTATTTTTGTCATTTACTGCAGAGGGTAAGAATATTATTAAATATTGCAAAATCTTTTAAATTTTTAAAGAAAAACTATTTAAAAATAGGAATAAATTATGATACGATGTAAATAAAATGTAAATATATGTCTTCAAGCTTATTCCCAATACAGACTGACAGATCTATCTATCACCAAAGTTTGTATGGGACCAATATGATTGGTGGGTAAATTATCGCCATACAATATAAAATAAATCAATACAATATAAAATATAATAAATACATTCTTTTTTCTGCATATTGTGATAAATAAGTCACTTTTTAAAAAGGGAATGTTTAGGAAGACCATTTTTGTCATGAATACATAGTTTCGGAAGAACTTATCAAATTTAAATTCTCTGTTTCATTTTGTTATCAAGATATAATAATTATAACAGTCAATATTGAATATTTAAATATCAAACTTATCTTCAACTTACTTAATGCGTTATCTCCATTATCCACGTCGTTTATATCCCGACTTATCCACCGTATCGTATTATGCACACATGCCCTCGTTAAGTTTTAGTGGCCCTGACCTGCATACCCATCGTTATCTATTCTGCTACACTGGTGCTAGATATTTAAAATACGAATGTTATATTAAATACTGTAAATAGATTATCACGTTAATAGAAATAAATTTACGTTTTTTTAAACTGATCAAGAGATTAAGAACGAGGCAATTAACGCCTTATTATTTTATATTAGCAATATACCGCTGGCACCGATTGCTAAAATATTTAAATTCCTCACTTTCTTCAACTTTTCGTCTGATCCGAAATTATACCTCTCGATTGTATATTTCATCTACCCTTAGAGTATTAAGTTAAAATATCGCTCTGGAGATGGATTTCTAATGAATTAAAACATTAAAAAAGTATCTAAGATTAAAAAATAGTCACGATAGCCGTGTGGTTGGGTGATCGGAATTCGAGTCAAGAGACCCGAGATTGATCCTCAGATGGTAGGCTTGTACCAATGGGTTTTTACAGAATTTTGTACGATCTTGTATCGCCTTCGCCGTCTTTATGTCTGAGTCAACGATTACATCATTGGCTCGGACATAAAGACCGGGATAGGTTCACTATCTGTTACGTTGTTCCAAAAATTTCTTTGGTGGAAGGTGGGTCAAAACGACTTAACTGTTTAGACCAGTATCTAACCTCAATATTGGGAATGGCGTGAAGATATATATATTAAAAAAAGACTGTTATAAACTGAAAATACGAACACGAGATCACCGCCTCTCCATGGCGTCTCTTTAACCTCTAAACTACTCTTTTTTACGTTGATGATATCTAGATATCAGGGTTCCTACAAGGCCCAATTAAATCCCTATTTTTTGATAGTTAAAGGATGGATACAACACGTTATGTATGTGTTGAAAGAAAGTTGCAAATAAGTTCATAGGAACATCTTCGATATTCTTATTGAATAGGTATATTATGATAGTAAGATTATTCAAGCCTGAAACATTTAAAAAATAGTATATTTTAGTACTAATAATACTAAAATAGTACATGCTGTTAACTTACTAAATGAAATTTTAAATACAATTCAACGCATATGCGAAAAAACTGAAACCACGTCATACTGAAACCACAACGGCGGTAACCTCTGAATAGTTTAGTGTCTAATAGATTTAAACCGAATTTTAAACAAGTTTTAAGTACTTCTGTTTTCTTGTTTTTAATATATAATATCTCCGGCGCATCAGTGATGAGCAGAATAACAATGCTAATATTTAAGTTAGCCAAAATATATAATATTGCTATTATTAATAATAATAATAATAATTGTTTAATTATCTATGTCTATATATAAATAAATAATAAATAATAAATATCTTCATGCAATTTCCAATATAGGGGTAGACAGAGGTTTAGTGGTGAGCCCGTTGCCGTCTTTATGTCCAAGCCAACTATATAATTCATACATAAGTTTTTGAAAAACCCATTGGTATGAGCCTGCCACCTGGGGATCGAACACGGGTCTCTTGACTCGAAATCCCACCCAACCACTCGGCTATCGTGACTAAGCCATTATTAAACATATTCAATATTTAAAGTATTTTTCCTGACTTAATGTACATGCTCAGTTTACATAGATTACAATTGAAAATTCACAACAACCATCTTTATGAACTCGATAATATTTAATAACATATATAAACTTCCCAGTGACATTATTTTTAAAAACAGAAAATTGTACTTTTTTATCTTTTTAATTTTGATCCATTTCATCCACTTTGATCTTTTTAATTTTTAAGCATGGATAAGGGCGTGCATCGATGGTTTGGGCACGTTGAGCGAATGAGTGAAGACCGAATGGTGAAGAAAATATATAGCGCGAAAGTTAATATTAAAAGGTGTCGCGGTAGACCGAGACTAACTTTCAAAGACCATGTGAGCAAATTGCTCGAAGAGGGGAGGGTCAAGAGTACTCGGATACCTAGACGTGCATGTATGAAGAAGATGATGAATCTGAAAGAAGCGAAAGAAGTATGTAGGGATCGTGACACTTGGCGATCTGTTCTCTCTGGCTACCCCGTCAGGGATTGTGCGTGAAGAAATAAATAATAATTTTGATCCACTTTCCTGCCTCTCGGCGCCTGTTACCGTCTTAGCGTCCAAGCTAATCGCACATAATACTTACAAATATATTTTACATAGTATATATTCATATGTAATGTCAATGACTCTTGTACAAAAATTCATATTCATTACAAATTTTTTGTTCCCAGCGGGATTCAAACCTCCATTCCTTTGCCGGGACGACAAGGTTACTATGAGCTAGACGATGAGTGTATCACTAATCGTATTAATGAAGTTATCTGCAAAGAAACAGCAATAAACATTATTGTAGCAAATACTTTCCAGTGAGGTAATTCGAATGATTTACGCAACGTAACTGTTCCCGCAGTAGCTTTCAATGTAGTCACGGCGGAATGAAATGTGAATAATGGGCTGCGAACGCACAAGGAATCGTAAATCGCCTTGTAACGATAGTCTGAACATTGGCTTTCTCGACTTCTATCATACTCATCAATTCTCTTTCCTTAAATTAACCAACGTGACCTGGACACGAATAGATCTTGTATCTCTTGGTAAAATTAATAAAAGTTGATAAATCACTGTAATAAAATACCATACCTGCACGATTGGCCAAGGCAGAAATTATTACACCGATAAGTTTGATTTAATTAATTTTAACTATAAAAGTCACGATAGCCGAGTGGTTGGGCGGTCAGAATTTCGAGTCAAATGACCCGAGTTCGATCCCCAGGTGGGAGGCTAGTGCCAATGGGTTTTTCAAAAACTTATGTACGATTTATACCGTAGGCTTTGACATAAGGACGGCGACGTTGTCCCGAAAATATCTTCGGTGGAAGGTGGGTGAAAGGGACTTAATTGTCTAGACTAGACCTCTGTATTGGGAATTGCGTGATATTATTTATTATTTATTATTTATTAATTAATTTATTATTTATTTATTATTTATTTAATCTATACATCTGTTATTAAATTAAAAAGAAATTTCAAAATGAACTGACACGGGGATTTTTTTATTTATATATTATATTATTTTTTTATCTTCACGCACAATCCCTGACGGGGTAGCCAGAGAGAACAGATCGCCAAGTGTCACGATCCCTACATACTTCTGGGATTTTTTTAAATCTCTTTAATTTAGTAACAAAAAGTTCAGCATGCTTGCTTTTGTTTTTGTATGCTTAAGTTTTGCATGCTTTTTGAATAAAATAAAAATAGAATTTATTCAAGTTTCCTATAAATAAATATCTTCACGCCATTCTCAATACTGGCGTAGACAATTAAGTCCTTTCACCGAAGATATTTTTTGAACAAAATCTGAGCCTGGCGCGCACGTAAGATTTGAAAAAAAAACCATTGTTCTGAGCCTCGGTCCCATTGGTCTGGGATCGAACGCGACCCGAGTTCGATCCTTAGGTTGACTTGAATTCATATAACCCAATGACTCGGTTATCGTGACTCATTCATTCAAATATTATTATTATTGCTGACGGTAGAGGATCTTCCTTACTGTAGTGGCTGATAAGTAAATAAGTAATGTAACTTCATAAGTTTAAACTGTTTAGATGTTACTGATCATAGACTTCCCATGAAATAGAAATATGACATTGCAAATTGCGACTTTCCAGCTTTACTAATTTGGTGCTAGTGAGGCGCTAAAACACAGATATTTTTAGAACATCTACAATATCAATTATGAAGTAATTTCTACGATACTTTCTAAATGTATTTTTTACAAATTTCAGTTTCAGCGATTTCTGAAAGAAATTACTTCTACAGACGTTTTTGAATATTTGAACCGGTAGTTGAGATGTCTGTTTGTTCTGAGATCTGAGATCTCTTTTTTATCTTCTCACATTTCGGTAAATATGTATGCACCATACATAGTTTATAAATCCATCAAGCATTTTGTCACATCGTCAAGTCGACCGAGAGAAGTCATTTTCCCACAGACGTCTTCACCGCAGTCTTATGTACGGCAATTCCCGAGTGCGACGCCCTCATCTCAGCACAAAGAAACAACAAAACATCTGAATGCGAGGGTGGTTAAGCAATAAATCAAACGCACATCATAAATACAGGGTTCCCTTTTTAGGGTAAGAAGTGTCGCATTTTCCAAGTCATAACGTAGTACTCTCTAATGCAGTCTCTCAATGCGGTGAGACGCGGCAGCCGAATTCGTTTGCGGCAAATTTCGAATCACGGAATTCTTCGGCGTGCTCAATTAAGTTTGGAAGTCGTATATTCTAATAAGGTGGGGGTATTAAAACAGATTGGTTCGGATCGGTGCGTTTGTTTAGGTAAGAATGCAATTTGATTTAGGAGTCATGGAGATTGATGGGGAGAAAATTATTTTACATTAATTTCATTATTTGAAGATATCTATTTTTTTAAATAACGGGCCGTTTTTCAAGTCTCTTATCAAGAGAAGCTAAGAGACAGAAAGCCTTGTGATTTTTTTTTGCATATACATGATTTTTGTCCTCTGTATATACGTCCTCTGGGTATATTTTATTTCTGATATAAATGTGAAACATTGTCTAAAAACAATATTTTGGAGAATTTGTTTAAAGTTGTTTAAGACTAAAAAAAAGTCGCTTTTTAAGTGGACAAATACTATCAAATGACAGAGCTCCTTCCAGCAAATATTCTTAGACCAATACGAACGGTATACCTTAATAAGAAACTGCACATTTACAGGAGGAAATCGCTTTGGAGAGTTACTTAAGAAGGGTGTAAGTTACGTAATTTCTAATTCTTGATGAAAAATCTGTGCATAAATTATTGAAAAATGAGCTTCGGTTGAATAGAACGGTCTCATGGACTTCACGTATATTTCATATTCGTGCAAATTGAATCAAAGCGAGTACTCTACCTACTAAGATTACAAGGAACCCACTCCATTACATTCCAACAGGAACATTCTAGAGTGCAGGGACGTACCGTCCCAGTTTCGATGAGATGTTAAATTATTATCGACTACGCTCGATATAAAATTGATCTTTTGCCAGCTAATTGAAATACCTAGTGCCACTATTCAGAGTTTAATTTAAAACATTTTAAAATAATTTAAGGTTTTTAACCCTTATAATAATGGTGCAAAAATATTCCAATTTCTTTATTTTCATGAATTATACTAGACGACTATGGGAAGTCTTGAATACCGAAATGGCGACTGACAGATAGTTGTATATTAATATATATGTTGAGAAACATTTAAGGTATAAGGTGTCAGGTATTAAGATTGTTAAACCGATTCCAAAGGAAAACGATTTCTCCGTACAGAGGATTATGTTTCATAGTCCACTTTATCTCCACGCCAATACCACTAGTGGGGTAGGCAGAGGTCTAGTTAAGCCCTTTCGACGCTTTACCGCCGAATGTATTCGGTGGTAAAGCGTTTTCATTGTGTTTAGAAAAAAAAAAACTATTAGTACGAGCCTACCATCTGGGAATCGAACTCGTAAACTCAATTTTCTTGACTCGAATTCCGGTGACTCAACCAGTCAGCTATCGTGACTAGTTTTCTAAGACCACAGGTTTTGACGTATCTGTACTTTGTATACATGATTGAGACAAATATGCAGTATTGCAAATGTTCGCGAAAAGAATTGGTTTAAGAATAAAATATTGCTAAAGAGTCTGCTAACTAAAAATGACGCCGTGACAGATAAAAAAAAATATCTTCACGCAATTCCCCATGCCGTGACAGGTACTCTGTATATGCGTGGCGACAACATATAAACATTATTATTTTACGTAAATATAAAGATATTAATTACTCGTTTTCACTTTATTCGACGAAGAAGGAAAAAAGATTTATAGGGAGAAAATTTAGTTTTAATTACATAATAATACTCGTATAATAATAATATAGATTCGGTTTCCTATATCACGATTAAACCCAGTAACCATAACTATCAGTTTTATAAAGAATTAACTATGATCATCACATAATTTTTATGGGAAATGCTGGCGTTAGAGAAAGCGGTTTTATGTGATTACTTTTTTTTATAGAAAAGGGAGGCAAACGAGAAGGTGGCTCACTTGATGGTAAATGATTACCGCCGCCCATGAACACCCGCAATACCAGAGGCATAGCAGATGCGTTGCCGGCCTTAGAGTGCCCCCGAATCATGCATTTTCTAATATTGGTATAGGCAACTTATGTGGAAAAACAGCCTGTAAGCCTGTCGCCTCTTAATGTCCAATCATGCGATACAAATCGCACCTTGGGATCAAAATCGGGTCTTCTGATTCGAATTCCGATTACCCAACTTCTCGGCTATCACACCGATGTTGCATTCAAAGATTTCAGATGTTTAATAATTGATTTGCGAACGTTAGGTTATTAGTAAAAAAATTATTACCATAATCTTAAAGCTTATGTCACCTTACAAATTCGGTTTCCTCAAATATCACGCACGACCAGCGCCGCATATTGCTTTATTTAGAAATTCGTAATACTCTACTTGCCTCACCTTAACGATATTGGTGATTTCAGGGGGCACTGTAGCGTGACTAATCCGCCGGGACATCAGATGGGGCGCTAAAATCCATCCCTCGTCGTCATCGAAAAGCCTGTAAATCGAAACGAGGTCACCGGTTGTATAAATTACGTGTTAATGTGGGTGTAAATAGTAGATCGATGTTTTTGCAGAACGTTAGCTATGGATCTAATTTTATCGGCAATAACTTTTAATCCAGCTGTAAATAATTATTAATTATAAATGAGTATTGATTTATTCACTAAAATTATTATTCTGCTGCCCATCTTCGGTCTGATATTTTTAGAGTTGTTTATCCCGTCATCTGTCGGTTGCCATAACGATATTTAAGGCTGTTTCCCTTAGTCGCCTCTTACGACATCCTCGGACAGAAAGAGAATATTAACATTCTTACGCCGTTACCACACGGTCCATTAAAACTTTATTTTATTTGAAAAAAAAAACAAGACAAATTCTTGGCAACAAATAGCACTTATGACACCCTCTCATGACTGTCATGAATAATCGACAATACATAAAATTACTAATGCGTAATTTTTACTTAAATAATTAGCCCTCCCAGCAAACCTCGTTAGCCTTGGTACATTCATTAATATGCCATTCAAAATATCAAATCTTATATAATCTTATATCTACATGGCAACAAGATTAGCATAAATTATATTGTTATAAAAAAAAGTCACGATAGCCGAGTGGTTAGGTGGTCGGATTTTCGAGTCAAGAGACCCGAGTTCGATTCCCAGGCGGTAGGCTAGTACCAATGGGTTTTTCAAAAACTTATGTACGAATTATATTGTTGGCTTGGACATAAAGAGCCTGTCACGTTGTCCCGAAAATATCTTCGTTGGAGGTGGGTCGAAGGGACTTAATTGTCTAAACTAGACCTCTGTCTACCCCTGTATTGGGAATTGCGTGAAGATATTTTTTTAATAAAATCTTTTCTATTCTATTCATAGTTCAGTTCCAGTTATGTATGAAAAGTTTGTTACTGTTTTTTTTATAAAAATAATTTTCAGACCAATTAAATCTGGGTCCTACTCGCGTTTCTTGTAACGGGGCCATTTTGCGACAGACTAAGGAAATACCGTTACCGATTCGGTAATCGAGTGGCGATCACTTTCATCTGTGCCATTTATTTATTCTTTACGTTGACAGTACCTACCTTATCTAAATAAGAATCTAAATTCAACACGGCAACTTTTTCATAAAATACTTTTACTTTTACTTATAATGCTACATCGCTTTGCGGCAGAGTAAAGAAGAAGAAAATGATTTTCTCGGTTAAGGAATCTATTAAAGTAGATTCGAAAATTTTGTGTATTCTAATAAAACCTGGTATAACTTTAAATTAACATACATTTAAAATACATTACATTTTTAATACATTTAAAATGTAATCTACAAATTTACATTATAAATAAATGAATATTGAATTGAATATCTTCACGCAATTCCCAATACAGAGGTAGACAGAGGTCAAGTCTAGACAATTAAGTCCGAAGATATTTTCGGGACGTGACAGGTGGTGAGCCCGTCGCCATTTTTATGTCTAAGCCAACGATATAATTCGTACACAGGTTTTGAAAAAACCCATTGGTAGAAGCCTGCCACCTGGGGATCGAACTCGGGTCTCTTGACTCGAAATTCCGACCACCCAACCATTTGGCTGTCGTGACATGATTTACATATTATCTAAAATTTACATATTATCTATCAATTGCAGGCTTAAAACATATTTAAGGGGCTACTACGATATCACCGTGGTTTAATGCGAAAACGATGGGGATGTTCGCTCATCCAAAGAAACGAATAAGCAAAGATGCCTATTTCACGCCGATATTACGAGTTGCTGTGGTACTTTGACGGTCGCGTCATCTGCGGTATAACATATTCATACAGCAGCACGTAATTCCGTCGCATAGACGACGTGATAGAGACGTCTGCGGCTTATTTTTAAAGCTACTATTTGCCTTAATTTGTTCAAAGTTTAAATATAATTTTTGAGTCTTACTACGAAGCTACATTTTATGTATTACTAAACAGAATTTTCTATGAGCTTATATTACAAAAATAGGTAGATTCAATTTCTCGCGCAAATCTTGAACAAAGAGAAACTTCCCTCTAGTTATGCTTAGATGTATTTTTCATTTCCTTCCGCTTTATAACATCAGTACCCATTTTATATACAAAAAGGAGACGAAGGAGCAATCGGTTTAGTCCTATTTTTATCCGATCCTGTTTGTTATATCCTATCCTATCTTATCCTATATTTGAAGTCACGATAGCCGAGTGGATGTTCGGAATTTCGAGTCAAGAGGCCGGAGTTCGATCCCGAGTTGGCAGGCTCATACCAATGGGTTATTTCCAAAAACTTACGAAAGAATTATATCGTCGACATGGGCATTGATTGATTGATCGATTGAGAAATAAATATTCGTAGTAACATCTGGTGGCAGGAATTCAGGTTTGATTTCCGCTGGGAGCAAATTTTTTTGCCCGATTCAAGGACATATATAACTGCCACTACAAAAACCACAAAAACACTGATATAGACCTCTTCCGTAAGGAGGATTAGCCATAATCGCCACGCTTAGCAACCGAATAGGCGATTCCAGTGCCAGACACCACCATCAGGGACCTTAGACGCTGGTGCCCGCCACCGGTCAGCTTATTTACGTCAGTACGGTGCGGTGGCGTGATCTTAATTCCATGGACCATGGTCATGAACGTGTACCACTTGAAGTCCAGTAATTTATTTTTACGTATATGTACATATTTATATAACACGGACAATACGCAGACTATCATCCTTTAGGACTGGATTGCCTATGTGGGATCCAGACTTTTGGAATAGTCTTTACAAATATTTCTATGATGTTTCTACTCGAGTCATGGATGTATAAATGTATATAATGAATACTTAGTAGTTTAAATATATACCGTATGTTAGTGTATTGTATCGTTCGCTCGGACACTAAGATCGCGATAGGCTTACCATTTGTCACATTGTTTCCAATTTGCTTCAATCAATGTGTGAATAAATTCTACCCAATATAGGGAATATGAGTGAAGATAATATTATTTTATTATTATAATATAACAAAAATAACCAATAGCGTTTTCCTTTCGTAAGTTAACCGTTGCGGAAACAAACGAAACAGTTGAGTAAATAAAAAAAAATATATTATCACATATTTCGCCGCGGCATTATTCGCAAACGCCGAGCTGACTGGCTAAACAAAATAAACAGAGACATCGTGAAGTTTTTATTTTACGGTAAATAAGCCCGTCTGTCGTCGGAAGCTGACGTGGAGATGAACGAAGCCTGCTATAAGAGTATATTTAAAAGTCTGTGTCAACGTTCTATTTAAATCTGAAGATCGAAAATAATAGAGACTTTTAGTATAAAATTATTACGTTGATTCCACATGCGAAAACAAATGAATGATGTACTTTACAGAAGAGAACTATCCTAATATCCTAGTAAATCCGTTCACTGACAACACAGATCTCAATAAAAAAATATTAATAAAAATAAATTCTAAATAAATAAAAAAGGAAATTGGAATTAACCGAATTTGTTTTTTTTTCTTATGGGGTAAGTGGTTTCTGGCGTTACGAGTTGCATCGAAACCGTAGCCACTGCCCAACCTTAGTATTGCTTGAATAAATATATGACAATATAATGACGGTGTGTTGCCTGCCTAACTTTAAGAAAGGACTTGGGAAAGGGAAAGGGGAAAGGGCTAAATAGTGGGAGGGCGAGGGAGGGGTGAAGCTGCCATAAATGTTAATGAAATTATGCTTTCTTTATTCTTCTTGCTTTGGTTTATTTTATCTATACAAGAAATATATTATTTGCAATTTTTGTAATACATAAACTTTAATTATGTTCAAATCAGCGACATAGTCGTCAATGTGATTCCACGCATTCCAAATGTTAAGATTTTTGCTTGGTCAACAAATTATTATTTTGGGTTTCGTTCTTTATAATTGCATTCAAATTTCAACTCTATAAATGGAGTGTATATTTCGAAAATAATTCAATTTCGTCGCTCATGGTAAACATTCCACAGTCTGGCAGTCAGGACCCTGCAATTGCTTAATAGAGCGATTATTGGAATATGGGGAGTACGTTTTTAATTCTATTTGCGCAGTCAAAACAAGGGCTTGTCTGATCCCCTTTCTATTAATTTATCTGAATAACCCCTAGGATTGTTCTTTATGCCAATCCCAATGGCTGTAAGCCGATAATGAAAAAACGATAATACTTTACGGTACAATTAAAAATGTATCCTAATGCAAAGGTAGATAATGTTTCAATCATTAGGAAAAGAAGGTTAAAATAAAAAAAAAACATTCATGTAAATAATATATTAATCTTATATAAGTATATTAATCTGTAAAATATAATACATTTATTTTATTTGTAGTAAAGAAGTATGAAAATTATAAAAAATAAAATAACTTCACGCCATTCCTAATACAACGGTAGACTGAGGTCTAGTCATTTATGTCTGTTCGACTCACTTTACACAGAAGAAATTTTTTGGGACAAAATTTAAAAAAACCATCGATACGAGGCTGGTACATGGGAAGCGGACTCGTGTCTCCTAACTCGAATCTTAATTACCCAACCACTCGGCTATTGTGGCTGAAAAGTATCATTAGTATTGAAGGAATTAATATATATCTATACATAATGATTGCAGCAGATACAACAATCTAAGAAAACCAACAGCAAAAATTACTCAAAATATACTTTTACTATTGTGATTAATATGAACAACTATATCAAAGAATATATTTCAACTAATGCGTGTAAGACGCGGTGGCTCGGAGGTAAAAGCGTTGCCACGGTTCGGCAGAGGACGCGGGTTTGAATCCCGCCCGTGTCAGTTGAAATTTTAAAAACATTTTTTTCTCTCTAATATAATCATATATTAATTTAAGATACAAAAGTGAAATGGACTGGATCATAGAAATTTCGTATGCTATAGTTTTTTAATCCCTATATTTTAAAAAATTTATTTGAGAAAATTGACAATAAAACTAGCAAATCTTTTTTGAAAAGTTTTTTTTTATTTTTGTTTTATTTTTTATATTGAAAATATGAAATGTTTAGTTATACTGAATCAACAAAATCTAATTCGTGATAAAACTTACTGTTGTTGTACTTACTGCGTACTATACTTGCTAGTACGGAACTTTAAAGTTTATCGAAAAACTAATTCTATATTTTTAAAGCAAATACCTAATAGCTTCTAAACACCGGTAAAATAATGACCTAGTTAGGAGTTTAAAGTCAACCCATATGTTATGTAATTGCTGTTAGGATTATTGTGTAAATTATTATGTGCTTTTAATTTTGTTAATATTTATATAAACGCTAAACGTAAAAAGCTTAAAATTCAAAGCAAAATCGTTATGTTTCGACTAAGCTATTTTAGTTTCTTTTGTTAAAAGTCGCTATTAGTTTAAACCTACCACTGTAATGAGGATCCGGTGGCGAAGAAATCGTTAAAAGAAAATCCGTAGATATCATCTTTTTATAAATAATAATAAATATCTTCACGCAATTCCCACTACAGGGGTAGACATAGGTCTAGTCAAGACAATTAAGTACCTTTGACCAACCGTCCACCGAAGATATTTTCGGGACAACGGGATAGGTGGTAAGCCGGTCGCCGTCTTTATGTCCAAGGCAACGATATAATTCGTGCATAAGTTTTTGAAAAACCCATTGGTACGAGCCTGCCATTTTTATAATCATAGTTTATAGTACAAACCTTTTTGAAGGTAGCAAAGAATAGCCTCACAATAAAAGCATCTTCTAAAATAGAAGAATAGTAAAAAGAAGAATTATCAAGGATTGCAGACGTGACATAACAAGCCCCGACAAAGTTGCGCCTCTTACAAGAAAGAAGCTTGTGTCTGCCATCGCCCACCTCCACCATATTAAAAGGTAGCGGACGATATACAGCTTTATAAGTAGGCCTATTTAGTAGAGGGCAGGTGGTGCCAACTTAAACACACTTAATGTACGCTACAATGAAGCTAACGATAGTGACCTTAATATAATTTAGGTCGATTTATGAGAGTTTCATATCGCGTCGACCGACGCCACTCTTTTCTGACAGATTTATGTAAGTTTGCAATACTAGACTTAGTTTTAGTTTCGTACGAATAATAATTTCTCGTAGCAAAAAGTTACTGTTGGAATACTGATATATTTACGAGTCGCTTTTTTAACGGAAGAATAATGCTTAATATATGTATTATAACAATGTAAATATTTCATACTGTGTAATATAATTCATGTTGTAAGTTTAGGTATACGGCAAAGTTTTAGAAGCAAGTTTTAAGTACGAGAGATAAGCAATAAACAGCAGTGCAATTACTGATGTGTGTAAATTAAAAGGTATATAGAGCAACAGAGAGCTTTTATTTTTTTTTTGTATAGAAAAGGAAGGTAAACGAGCAGGTGGCTCACGTGATGGTAAGTGATTACCGCCGCCCATGAACACCCGCAATACCAGAGGCATAGCAGATGCGTTGCCTCCCTATGGGTGCCCCCCCCCCCCCCAGTATTGGGAGAGGGGGTGTGTGGGCCACCGCTTACCTGCACTCACCGGACGAAACGCAGAAGTTAGACTTCTACTTCTACGTACTTCCCCGGTCAGGCCGGCCCATTCATGCAACAACAAAAGCTGATGCGTGGCTCAACCACTGTTAGTTTTAGATAACACTTGGTGGTATGGAAATCAGAAACAACGAAGGCACCACAAACACCCAGACTCGAGAAAAGGTAGAAAAAGAGGTTTTTCCACATTAACCCGACCGGGAATCGAAACCGGGACTTTCAAGATGGCGAAGACTTGAAAACCGCAAGACCGCAACTCGTCCACGGATGTCGTCATAAAATACATAGTCTTAATAACATCTTTTTATCCGTCTATATCTTACTTATCGGCCTCTAAAAGACCTGTGTCGGACTACCAGGCTACTACCTTATAGAGGATTTGCCTTGGTCGCATTCGCCACGGTTTGCAAGTATCCGTAATATCCATCCAGTGCCAGATACCTCGTACGTTAAACGCTCATACCATACCATACGTATTTATTTAATGTATAATCTATACATTAGTTTGCCTAAATACGTTATGTAATATGTTGATACAGTTTATTGTGCACACAGTAATTAGAAAATCTATTAAGATCTTTTTTTTATTAAGATCTTCTTGAAGAAGTAAGCAGTGTTGAAGGTTCTTACATAATTAAGATATTTTAATATAATCAGCACAGAATAAGTAATGGGGGTTAGTGAAATAGGTTTTAATGTCATTTATGAGTAAAATAAATAGAAGTGGGCCCAAAATTAATCCTTGAGGAACTATATATATTTCTTTGGCAGATCTCAAATTAAAAGTATTAAATTTCTATCAAAGCAAGTATCATTTTTATTAGCCTAATATGGCTCTACCGTATGATTAGCAAAAAACAGACGATTTTAGATACTTGGCTCTTCCTTGGCTATTACATTTATTTTTCAAATTGGAGGTGTATTTTAAAATATCATTACATAAATCCTTGAATAAATAACATAAACATATAATTAATGTCAATGAATAAAAATCAATTTCCACGTTTGTTACGGAATGAGGTCTGATAAATGTGATGCTCACTCAGACATAAGTTTTTAATTTTCCCTTTGTACACGCATTTCTAATATTTTTTTCATGTTTAAATAATATCTATAATTAGAAACTTGTAGTTTTGTATAAAATACGTGATAGTGTCCCGGTAGAATCCATAATTACGCGCTAGCGTCTACACATATTGAGATGCAATTCTCTTCGTTAAAAATATACTCGTTTGTTTGTGTGTTTAGAGCCTTAGAGCCCAACTCTGTCTTTTAAACTCTTTCTCTCTATTTTTCTTAAAACACTGTGATATTTTTATTGTTTGAAAAGTACATTATTGCCTATATTGTACATTATGATAGGGATGATTTGTGGATAGTTACATATACTAGTTATTGATACTGAATACTTACTTTTAAGGTATATAAAATTAAAAAATCAATGCATAATTTTTAATATTTTGTCACAAATACTGAAGGGTTTATTATTTGATAAATGTATTTTTTTATGTAAAACAGCTTTAAATTTGGATGTGGTATTCTCCATTTTATTGCCATAATGCTTTTGGCTGGCGCTGATGCCGCTAGTAGTTCCATATTTGTTCGTCATTGCAGTGTGTCGCTCTTGTAGCGACAGTTCGCCCTCGCGCTCGTTTGGAACGGACGTACGCACCTTTTCCGTCTCTACGGAATCCACTATACGAAACAAGTTTCTCAATCTCTCCTCCTTTGAATCTTTAATCACAATAAAGCATCACAATGAACTTGAGTGAACAAATGCGAAAAACTTTATTAACGATAATTTCTGAATGTTAGAAACATTTGTTGTGTAATTTGTGTATAACTTTTATCTACACTTGATCTGCAACAACAGTTCGCGTAGGTGTAAAAATTTACAAGTGTAATTTTTCATAGTTTTTAAATAAAAACTAGAACCGTTGAAGATAGTTCCAATTTGAATTTTGAGTTTCTTGTTTATGAGAACCTAAACGAGTATCGTGTTAAAAAGAGACAAAATGAGGTCCACGCGCATAAGAGCGACAGGTGTGGCGGCTTTAGCGGTGTTCTTGACAACGATAACAGGTAACTTATTGTTGTAATGATTTGGATTGCTAGAAAATTTTGTAACTTTGACTTTGTTACATGTTTTCTGTAACTCAAGAAGTCTTAAAAATTATATCTAGTTTTTTTTTTTTATTGCCTAACGAATATTCGCATTTATCTGTGTGAGTCATGCATGCAATTTTGAGGTTATAAATTACACTGTTAGGCCTAAAAAGTTTTGTGTTTCCAAATTTCGTGTTTTTATTGCTGTACTTTTGTAAAAATGTCTATCAATGGGGTACTGATGTAAAAATAAAACACTAAATAAAAATCTATATAAATGAAATGTGTAGAGATCGTAGAGTTACAAATCATATTCTTATATGAAATTATATTGGAAACCAACAGCATTTATTTAATACTAAATATAATTAAATAGTAATATTAAAATATAACAAGCACAATTTTATTTTAAAAATTTAAGATTATTAACTTTGTAACTCATGAATATATATTTAATATCAGCGGCACTTTCTTTAAACATAAGTTTTTGAAAAACTCATTGGTACTGCCAGCTGGGCATCGAACTCGGGTCTCTTGACTAGAAATTCCGACCACCCAACCACTCGGCTATCGTGACTTATACATAGATAAAAATAATAAAATTAATTATATACGTTATCTCGAATTCTACTGTAGAGATATAAGTAGCGCTGGGAAAGGCAGTCTTTGTTTTAACATAATATCTTAAAAGGTTTCTAGATTAAGATGAACTCAAAGACCAAGTGAATTAGGTTGGCGGTACACTCCGTAACTTTGTATTGTAAATAAAATTTAACGATAAAAAATACCTTTGCCATTTTCAAAATTATTTACAATGCCATTTTTACTTATCTCAAATAATGGTAGAGAATTTATCTATTTTATTATTCAGGTTTACCTATAATTATTTAGACTAATGGTTAAACAAAAAAAAAATAAGTATTTTGCAAGACTAATTACTCAGAACATCCTAAAGAATAAAGGATTGCTGCGTGAACCTATGCAGTTAATGAAAACCATTTGTTCTACAGTGCTGTTGCCTGGTTAAGATGTGATTAGTAACTTATGTGACAATACTAAAAACTACTGATTCCAAAATAAGTAGCTAAAGCACTTGTGTTAAGGAATAGGAAACAACGAAGTTATCACAAACATCCGCCCGAGAAAATAAAGAAAAAGCTGTTTAATCGATGCCGGGACCTCAGATCTGGCAGCACTACTCGTTCACGGAGGTTGTTGAAATACAAGAATCTGCGTTGGTAACATTTAAAAACTTCGATAAATTACAACAAGTCTACTGCAGTCCGGGGCTTGACTGTACAAATACCGTTGACAGTAGTTACACGCTCAAGAAGCCAGCAACAAGAGACTCGGAACTAGAAACTAACTTTCCTGGAACAATTGAGAATTCCGCCACATTCGTTCTGGACGCACTCATGCGTTACTTTCTCACCCAATCGCTGGCAAATCGATCAAATGGAAATTTCGTATCCGCTCTTTTGTTTCAGCTCAATTTGAATAATGGCTAATGATTGCTCTGTATGTCGGTTTGTAATTTTACATGCAAATTTCATGTATGTATAGTAGTTGGGAAAGTGTATATTATATACGAATGACAATTGATAAGTACTATTAAAATATAAGTAAATGTAGTAAAAACGATATACGATACGTCGCACACTTCAACAATGTTCAATAAGACCGAAAAGACTAGACATAAGTATAAATGCTTCTGGTACTGTAATAAATACCTCAACATCTAACAATGTAATTGATACATCTTGATTCTGCTGATTTTGATGTGATTATGTCAATATAAGATTATAAATATAACCAAAAATTATATATAAATATTTTATGTACGGAACCAAATTTTGTACGGTAACAATGTAATAGTAAAAACATAAGAATTCCGGTCGATTTTCAGTCGCACAGTAGTTTACAGTTATTGCACTTAATCCAATTTCAAGAGAGTGTAAAGTTCCAAATAATTGTATTGTATTCCAATAAACGGAAGCTGTATGCGTGTATATCGCACGAATGTGGCAGTACATGTATGCAAATTAAACGCATCAGTGGTGTCATTACCCTGAGCTGTTTAAAGCTGTTAACGCGACGAGGTTGTCGTAATGAATATCTGCCAGCTATTAACACGCTCATAATCGTTTCTCACAAGAAGTTCTAATGTGTTATGTTTGCCGACAAATGTAATCATATTAATTTTAAATCTAACCTTTTTTATATTAAATAGTATCTTTTCTTCTCTCTATGGTTTATGGCTTATCCCTGCATAATTTTACTCTATCCTAATCTTAATCTGGTTTATCGGGTCTTAAAGTAACGATAGCCGAGTGGTTGGGTGGTTGGAATTTCGAGTCAAGAGACCCGAGTTCAATCCCCAGGTGGCAGGCTCATACCAATGGGTTTTTCAAAAACTTATGTACGAATTACATTGCTTGGCTTGGACATAAAGAACGCGACGGCCTCACCACCTGTCACGTTGTCCCGAAAATGTTCATGGCGGAAGGTGGGTCGAAGGGACTTAATTGTCTAGACTAGACCTCTGTCCACCCCTGTAGTGGGAATTGCGTGAAGATATTTATTTAATTATTATTTTTTAAGCTTAATCTATAAATTTTGGACATTTCTTTCGCAGTGAAGTTTTTTCTTAAGTGAATTTTTGGTTTTAAACCCAACAATTTTGAAGTTGTTACGTGGTATGTTAGAGGAGGCCTGAAAAATAAGGCGAATGAGTTCAATGAAATAATGAAACACGGAGATATGGATGTTTTGTATTGTTGGAACCAGACGTTGCGCAGTTGCATAGTAAATTTCCCAGGTAGGGCGTTAGCTATATGCTCCGGAGAATCTGATAGCGAGTGTACCTGGCAGGAGATGAGGGTGGTGCAGAAAAATTAGAATGCAAAAAAAAATTAAAAAGTTGGTTCTAGTGTTAGAAAGAGACGAAGAGATGGTAGCTTTAGAGTTTAGTACGCAGATGGTAATCACAGGTTAATATAGAACAAAACAAACCACCACTTAAATAAAATAAATTAAACAAATCGTTAATGCATTGCATTTTAACACCGCAACCTTGAGTACAACGTTGGTTTTAATTAGAAAAAGGTCCGAGTGCGCCTCGTTAAAAAGGTAAAGTATTCGCTTTAATCCTAACGGTGTAGCGCCTCGTGATGTGGGTCAGTGTGATGAATCACATGTGAACCACACACATCACATTTATCACGTACTAGAGCAGTATGTTACGTGACAACGTAAAATAAGAAAACAACCGCAACCGCGGGTATTATGATTTCCTGGTATAACCGATGTAAAATATGGAGTATGATATACTCCATGATGGTTTTATTGACTAACTTAAATCAAAATTACATAATGATTTATAAAAAATCGTTTGCAAATTTTAATTTTTATAAATAACATTTTAAAAGTCACGATAGCCGAGTTGTTGGGTGGTCGGAATTTCGATTCGAGAGACCCGAGTTCGATCCCCAGGTGGCAGTACCAATGAGTTTTTCAAAAACTTATGTACGAATTACATTGCTTGGCTTGGACATAAAGAACGCGATGGCCTCACCACCTGTCACGTTGTCCCGAAAATGTCCTTGGCGGAAGGTGGGTCGAAGGGACTTAATTGTCTAGACTTGACCTCTGTCTACCCCTGTATTGGGAATTGCGTGAAGATATTTATTTAATTATTATTTTTTAAGCTTAATCTATAAATTTTGGACATTTCTTTCGCAGTGAAGTTTTTTCTTAAGTGAATTTTTGGTTTTAAACCCAACAATTTTGAAGTTGTTACGTGGTATGTTAGAGGAGGCCTGAAAAGTAAGGTAAGATATGGATGTTTTGTATTGTTGGAACCAGACGTTGCGCAGTTGCATAGTAAATTTCCCAGGTAGGGCGTTAGCTATATGCTCCGGAGAATCTGATAGCGAGTGTACCTGGCAGGAGATGAGGGTGGTGCAGAAAAATTAGAATGCAAAAAAAAATTAAAAAGTTGGTTCTAGTGTTAGAAAGAGACGAAGAGATGGTAGCTTTAGAGTTTAGTACGCAGATGGTAATCACAGTTTAATATAGAACAAAACAAACCACCATTTAAATAAAATAAATTAAACAAATCGTTAATGCATTGCATTTTAACACCGCAACCTTGAGTACAACGTTGGTTTTAATTAGAAAAAGGTCCGAGTGCGCCTCGTTAAAAAGGTAAAGTATTCGCTTTAATCCTAACGGTGTAGCGCCTCGTGATGTGGGTCAGTGTGATGAATCACATGTGAACCACACACATCACATTTATCACGTACTAGAGCAGTATGTTACGTGACAACGTAAAATAAGAAAACAACCGCAACCGCGGGTATTATGATTTCCTGGTATAACCGATGTAAAATATGGAGTATGATATACTCCATGTTGGTTTTATTGACTAACTTAAATCAAAATTACATAATGATTTATAAAAAATCGTTTGCAAATTTTAATTTTTATAAATAACATTTTAAAAGTCACGATAGCCGAGTTGTTGGGTGGTCGGAATTTCGATTCGAGAGACCCGAGTTCGATCCCCAGGTGGCAGTACCAATGAGTTTTCAAAAACTTATGTACGAATTTCATCGTTGGCTTGGACATAAAGGCGGCGACGGGCTCACCACCTGTCACGTTGTCCCGAAAATATCTTCGGTGGAAGGTGGGTCAAAGGGACTTAATTGTCAAGACCTCTGTCTCTCCCAGTATTGGGAATAGCGTGTAGATATTTTAAGTCTTATTATAAGATTCCAACGCTTGTAATTAGGTTTGTTTTTTCTTAACATTTGGTTCTTCAACTCATACATACATTAAGAAATATTATATATAATTTTCATTGATGTTTTTAACCTCTACAATACAAAATAATTTCTTTGTAATATCAAGTAATACATCAATTATATTATATAACATTTTTTTTCTTCTGAGTGCGATGAAAATATAAACGGTTTTAAGAGACATAAATGTAAAAACAAATATATACTTCCGAAATACAAGAATGTTTATAATGAACTTCGCAATGTGTACTAACTGAAATAATTAATGAATTGCCGAAGAAATGGCAGAACATTATTGTAAATTCGGAAAAACCTAACTTTAAATCATATTATTTCACAAATCAGCCGGGTGCCCCGATTGATTGATAATTGTATTTTATCATACTTTGATTTGCTTTATATTATTTTCCCTTCTGTTTTGGATTTTAAATATGTCATTTTAATTATATCTGACGACTTTCATCGTGTATAATTGAACGTCGACTCTGCATCACAGATAAACCCTAGAGGTTTGAGTGCTGTACTTAATCTATTTTTTTTTTGTAACCTGTCACAGTTTCAACTGCTCTATTTTTATGTAACTGATGATTTTTTAAATCTGAAATATCAGTCAACGATAGGCGAGTGGTTGGGTGATCGGAATTCGAGTCAAGATACCCGAGTTCTATCCCTAGGTAATAGGCTCGTACCAATGAGTTTTTCAAAACTCACGTACGATTTATATCCCAAAATAAGTTCCGCTGAAATGTGGGTCAAAAGGACTAAATGGTCAAGACCTCTGTCTTTCCCAGTATTGGGAATAGCGTGTAGATATTTTAAGTCTTATTATAAGATTCCAACGCTTGTAATTAGGTTTGTTTTTTTCTTAACATTTGGTTCTTCAACTCATACATACATTAAGAAATATTATATGTAATTTTCATTGATGTTTTTTTTAACCTCTACAATAAAAAATAATTTCTTTGTAATATCAAGTAATACATCAATTATATTATATAACATTTTTTTTCTTCTGAGTGCGATGAAAATATAAACGATTTTTAAGAGACATAAATGTAAAAAACAAATATATACTTCCGAAATACAAGAATGTTTATAATGAACTTCGCAATGTGTACTAACTGAAATAATTAATGAATTGCCGAAGAAATGGCAGAACATTATTGTAAATTCGGAAAAACCTAACTTTAAATCATATTATTTCACAAATCAGCCGGGTGCCCTGATTGATTGATAATTGTATTTTATCATACTTTGATTTGCTTTATATTATTTTCCCTTCTGTTTTGGATTTTAAATATGTCATTTTAATTATATCTGACGACTTTCATCGTGTATAATTGAACGTCGACTCTGCATCACAGATAAACCCTAGAGGTTTGAGTGCTGTACTTAATCTATTTTTTTTTTTTCTTAACATTTGGTTCTTCAACTCATACATACATTAAGAAATATTATATATAATTTTCATTGATGTTTTTAACCTCTACAATACAAAATAATTTCTTTGTAATATCAAGTAATACATCAATTATATTATATATAATTTTCATTGATGTTTTTAACCTCTACAATACAAAATAATTTCTTTGTAATATCAAGTAATACATCAATTATATTATATAACATTTTTTTTCTTCTGAGTGCGATGAAAATATAAACGGTTTTAAGAGACATAAATGTAAAAACAAATATATACTTCCGAAATACAAGAATGTTTATAATGAACTTCGCAATGTGTACTAACTGAAATAATTAATGAATTGCCGAAGAAATGGCAGAACATTATTGTAAATTCGGAAAAACCTAACTTTAAATCATATTATTTCACAAATCAGCCGGGTGCCCCGATTGATTGATAATTGTATTTTATCATACTTTGATTTGCTTTATATTATTTTCCCTTCTGTTTTGGATTTTAAATATGTCATTTTAATTATATCTGACGACTTTCATCGTGTATAATTGAACGTCGACTCTGCATCACAGATAAACCCTAGAGGTTTGAGTGCTGTACTTAATCTATTTTTTTTTTTTGTAACCTGTCACAGTTTCAACTGCTCTATTTTTATATAACTGATGATTTTTTAAATCTGAAATATCAGTCAACGATAGGCGAGTGGTTGGGTGATCGGAATTCGAGTCAAGATACCCGAGTTCTATCCCTAGGTAATAAGCTCGTACCAATGAGTTTTTCAAAACTTACGTACGATTTATATCCCAAAATAAGTTCCGCTGAAATGTGGGTCAAAAGGACTAAATGGTCAAGACCTCTGTCTCTCCCAGTGTTGGGAATAGCGTGTAGATATTTTAAGTCTTATTATAAGATTCCAACGATTCTTGTAATTAGGTTTGTTTTTTTCTTAACATTTGGTTCTTCAACTCATACATACATTAAGAAATATTATATCTAATTTTCATTGATATTTTTTTTAACCTCTACAATAAAAAATAATTTCTTTGTAATATCAAGTAATACATCAATTATATTATATAATATTTTTTTCTTCTGAGTGCGATGAAAATATAAACGATTTTTAAGAGACATAAATGTAAAAAACAAATATATACTTCCGAAATACAAGAATGTTTATAATGAGCTTCGCAATGTGTACTAACTGAAATAATTAATGAATTGCCGAAGAAATGGCAGAACATTATTGTAAATTCGGAAAAACCTAACTTTAAATCATATTATCTCACAAATCAGCCGGGGTGCCCCGATTGATTGATAATTGTATTTTATCATACTTTGATTTGCTTTATATTATTTTCCCTTCTGTTTTTGGATTTTAAATATGTCATTTTTAATTATATCTGACGACTTTCATCGTGTATAATTGAACGTCGACTCTGCATCACAGATAAACCCTAGAGGTTTGAGTGCTGTACTTAATCTATTTTTTTTTTGGAATTTTGTACAATAAAATTAAAAAAAAAAGTATTTAAGTTATGCTGAACTTTATATTATTACAATAGATGCCGCCGATGCCCAAAAAGCGGGCATTAATAAAGAAAAGAATACAAATTTAAAATTACAGCTGATGCGTGTAAGACACGATGTCAGTTGAAAATTTTTAAAAATTTTCTCTTTAATTTAATAACATATCATGAAGTTTGACTCACTGCTGTCTGTTTCTGATTCATAATTAAAATTTCCTATTCCGTTTCCGATACAAAAAGTTCTAGGACTTGACTAGTTGATTTACAAAATATAACCAACTATAACCTAATAGTTACCGGTTTTGATTCATAATGCAAATTTCCGTTTCCAGCGCATCATTGCAAACTGATATCGCTTTCGGTTTGTATCTGAATTCTTGGCAACCGGTGGATCCACTGTCGCTGTGGGGAACCGGTTCGCCGCCGACGGGAAGTAGGAACGTTGCGTATTTTCCCGACAATTTCACTCAGGTGTCAACTTTTTGTTGCAGCAACTACGCTCCTTGTTTGCGTTGCCTTTGTTCTGTTGTTATTTAAAAAATTACTTCGCAACCCTCCGCATGAAATTTTCATGCGGAGGGTTGCGAAGTAATTTTTTAAATAACAACTTTACAATGAATTTCCGCAAAGTAACGCCTGAGTCAATTAACTATCTTGCCTTTGTTCGTTGTGGTTGTTCCTTTTTTTGATAACAAAATTGAATACGCAATTGCAATAAGAATTAATAATTATAATATTATTGAAGTGAAAATTTAGGAATTACAATTTAAGAATAAATAATTATTACTTCTGTGAAGGACGATATATTTAAAATGTAATATACAATGATAGCCGAGTGGTTGGGTGAATGTTTAGGAGGAGGGCTCGTACTTGTATGTGCTAATTGTATCGCTGGCCTGGACACTAAGACTATTTGGGAGATCTTGTTCCAAATAAGCTCTGCTAATAATTATAATGATTTTTTTTTATAGAAAACTATAGGAGGCAAACGAGCAGGTGGCTCACGATGGTAAGTGATTACCCCCGCCGATGAACACCCGCAATACCAGAGGCATAGCAGATGCGTTGCCGACCTTAGAGTGCCCCTCCCCCCAGAATTGGGGGAGGGGGGTGTGTGGGCCTCCGGTTACCTGCACTCACCAGACGAAACGCAGAAGTTAGACTTCTACTTCACGCCGGTATTCTGTGAGGTCGTGGTACTTCCCCGGTCGAGCCGGCCCATTCATGCAACAACAAGATGCGTGGCTCTACCACTGTGAGATGAATGTGGGTTGATAGAATTGATATGAAATGATTTAAACCACTGAATACCCCAGTACTGCGAATACGAGAAGATATGAAAAGATATTTTCACATCGGGCTAAATGTTAGATTTTAATTTTACTGCTAATTAGGCCTTCTTCAAAAAAATGTCAGCAAAATTGTCAGTTTCGCCAATATTCGCCATTCTGGGTAAGCGGGCTAGTTATGCGGTAGATTTCAATCGCACTGAAAATACTGTTTCTCTTTAATAACCATGGAATTCACAGATCACTCACACAGATTATTAGTTACTTATTCCCAGTGGTGGGGTAGACAAAAGCCTAGATAAGTCTACCACTGTCCACAGAGGATTTTTGTGACAATATTTACATAGATAAATAACCAAATTATTTAATTGGGTACATACTTAAATAAAATTATTACGTTTACGTAATAAAATTATTTTTATCTATTTTACTAACTATTGCTCTTTTTAGAGTTTTTGATCTTTCTTTTTCCTCATTTGGTTGCTTTGTATACGGCATTATATGCCTATTGCTAAATTTTCGTAGTATTTCTTTTTGATCAGGACTGCAATACGAAAGCCACTGGAAAAACCACTACATTTATTCGGATTTCTGGTTGTAGTGGGAGTGTGCAATTGAAGTCTGCCTTTTTTTCATTCACAGTAAAGCCTCGACGTTTTATAACGCGGTGGAGCGGTTTCTTTTGACCCTAGCTCTGAAGAGTGTGACGGACGAAAAGTTTAAAACTAAACAGTTATTTACAAATACCATTACTAGATCTATTGCAATTTTTTTTTAATAAATAATGCTTAATTTATACATTTGACCAAAAATGAAAACAAAATTTGTAACAATAAAGGTGGTTGGTATAATTCTTCTCTATCTAGGCATCGTCTATGTCAGTACCACACTGTTTCTAAGTTAGGTGCAGTGGGAAGTGCCCTTGTCATCTAGGGCTGTAAGGTATCTTAGTCCTCTGGATAGACAACGCAACTAAAACCTTCTTTTATGATGGTTTGAAGGTTTTACAGGATATATTTGTCGTTTTGTGTACTGCTTTTCATTCTTTATCGCACGTCGACTACACTTTCCACTTGTTTTTCATTCAGTATTTGTAGTTTTGTCCCTGTTAATGTGTGTAACTATTCTAAATTCAAAATTGTTCATTCAACATTCTAAAATTGTAAATACTTTTTACTAAACTTTCAACATTTTTGACATAGGCCGATATTCGATTTGACAACACAAAATTTCGTATTCAAATATGCTAGTGACTTGCAATATGCAAAAAGAGATTGCTTTTTATTAAACTAATATCTGTTGCAATAAATCAGTGACCAATTTAAAGATACATTTATAGGATGCTGGCCACAGTCAAGGCAGGAAATTATGAAATTGCTCTTATTCTATAATGTACAATGTATGATGGTTTCGTAATTAGCTGAATCTGTGCGAATAAGTTAAAGATATAGTAACTAATTGTTGCAGAATCCGGTCTATTTCTGTATTTAAATTTCTTCTAGTAGAACTATATTGAAAGGTAAAGGACTATTTCACGACAACATCGTATAAGTAATACTAATAAAAGTAAAGTATCAGCTTGTAAATGAGAGCGCACTGGAGAGTAAAGGCTTCTCCTACTATTCTGTGAGAGATGTTAGGACTGAAAAACGTTCGTTGGAATGCTTGCCACCATGGGCATGTTACCTTTGAGATATAATAGATAAATATAGTAAAATAAAGGATAACTATTTTTTTTGACAAATATCTTAATACAAAAGAGGGAAATTAATGCCAGGTGGTATTCCCTTACAGTCAACCATGGGTGAAAAAAAATGTTGGCAGGTGTAAAATAAGTTTAAAGGGGGTTAAGGAAGCTCCCCATTTTCTGTTTTAAGACTACAATCGTCATTAAAATAGCGTATGTAATATTCTATATACATATTGTACACAATTTAATATAAATTGTATCCAATTAGTTTAAATAGAAATTTAAATAATAAATTTTAAAAATACATTTTACACAATTTTCTCTTCTTGAATAGTCTACTTAATTAATTAAATTAATAAAACACTAATATGCTTATTCGAATAATATATCAAATCGTAGTAGCCGTTATTTACACTGTACCAGATGCAATGGAAACAAGTAGCTAGATTTATAAAACATGGTTTTGTAGTTAAAGACAACAGGTTTAACTCATTCTGCCATCGCTGCGGCGTTAACAGAGTGTGTCGAACAGAACCGGACTGTCGACCGGCCGTCCGTGGACCTTGACGTTGTTTCATTTTGACGTTTAAAAAAAGTAATTCCGAACAGGGATGGCTTATTATAGCATTAGTTTTATCTGTGGCTTTTTTTATTGAAGAATACTGGCAACTAACTTTACTAGTATTCCTGTCATCTACTCCAACTAAGCAGCAACGTTTGTGTTTAGAGTTGCTTTATGTAAATAGTCGAATGGCGGGTTCGAACAGGCGCCGTTGTTTCGCAGTCCGCACCGTAAACCATTAGGCTATCGCCGCTTTGTTTGGTAAAAGTAACATGGAGGGGTTAGGATTGTAGGTTGGACAGTTTTGAATGTGATATTACAGCATTTAGATACAGGTAATAACTTATTAAATGCCGTTAGTGTTTTGGTCACACTTTGAATTTTAGACATGTTAAACTATAAGGTAGAGAAAATTAATGGTATGTTAATGAACTTTATCCCAAAATATCTTTGGTGGAAAGTGGGTCGGGATTTAATTGTCCAGACTAGACCTCTGTCTACCCTGTATTGGGAATTGCGTGAAGATATTTATTTATTTTATTATTAATGAACTTTGTATTTGTTTCTTATAAACATAGAATTGTTTTTGTTTCTTATAAAAAAAATGACATGTTGGAAATAAAATATTTTTTTTTTAGAATTTTCTTAATGAATTAATTAATTATACAATTGAATTAATTAAACATAGAATTAATTATACAATCTTTACGTACTAAATTAGCAAAGGTAAGCAAACAATACTTAGAGGAGAAATGTGATAATTTGCAGTGTTTTCCCACACGGGAATATATTTAAGTCTTAGCTATTTCTCACCATTGTTTCGGACCTTGTAATTGTAGCGCTTACGATTTCTTGCGATCTTTTGCTGCTTGCACCGTTGCATTTCGCTTCGCGGTCATTGTTCTCGTATTTAACAATACTACGTGTAGTGTTACGACGAGACGCTGCTAAACGATCATATATCGGCCATTTTTCTTAATTACGTTGTTTAAATGGTCCGAACAATAACGAAATCTCATGCTAAACTTGGTTTTGTTTCATTGTCAAGGCTTTTAAAGATATGAAATCAGAGAAGTTTCCTTATCCAACTAACATTAAGTATAAAACCATCGCATCATCACTGGATTTTTTTAAATTTCTTATTATTTTTATCGCAGTTTCTTAACGGGCCGCCTTAAAGAGACCGCTATGCAGTGATAAGGCCGCCAAGTAAACATCTTTCAATTTTTCGTTTTTTAATTTTGTTTTGATTTTGTGACGTAAATTTATTCATTAATAATGTATATGTAGTATATTTATCAATAAAGTGTTTTTTCATTCAATCATTCGTTCATTTAATAATATTATTAATGTGAAAGTTTGTATATAAGAATGTTGAGATTTTTGGAAAACACATATAGTTTATGACTTATTATTTTATTATTACGGAGAGGAATATAGGCCGCTTATTAATCCAAGGCTTTGATGAAAGGATCCGCTTAAATTTCTATATAATGTCCATTTGCTTTGTAACAGGTTAAGGAAATTCATAAAGCATATTGAAAGTTAATTATTTCTTGTAAATTAAGTATTTGAATAACTCCTAATTATATAGTGTATAATATATGACATTATTAAAATTTATTGTGAATGCTGTATCATCCTGTAATTTAGGTTGTTAGCAATTGAAGTGTTAATGATATTTATAGTTTGTATGTAATATGTATAATTGCATTACTAGTCAACTCAGTTGGAAGACCATAAAATAAATAATCTTCGTTCCCAGATTATTCATTTATTATTTATTGTGTGGTCTTCCAACTAAGTTGACAGAATCTAGAAAAATACTAAGTAGTAGGTAGAAACTAGAAAAATTGAAGCTTTAAGCGCCATGATCATCATTTGTGATCGCAATAATACGTTCATGACCTCTATTTGCAACAATTGTTAGAATAATGTAATGTAATGCAATTGTGTATTTACAAAATTTATTGATTTTCATTTCAATTCCTAGTTCAGTTTCAAGGACAATAAAAAGTTAGCTTTAGTTAAGCTTAGTTTTAGTATATTTATATAAAGTCAGGATATCGGCTATCGTTGTTGGGTGGTCGGAATTTCGAGTCGAGAGACCCGAGTTCGATCCCCAGGTGGCAGTACCAATGAGTTTTTCAAAAACTTATGTACAAATTTCATCGTTGGCTTGGACATAAAGGCGGCGACGGGCTCACCACCTGTCACGTTGTCCCGAAAATATCTTCGGTGGAAGGTGGGTCAAAGGGATTTAATTGTCTAGACTTGACCTCTGTCTACCCCAGTATTGGGAATTGCGTGAAGATATTTATATATATTTATTTATTATTTATTTAGTTTTAGTTAAGCTTAGTTTGGTAAGTTGACTTAATATTTTTGTTAGTGTATTTTTAAAAATTTTCAAGCATGTGAGCCATGCTGTGCTTTTTGTTGTTACATAAATGAAAAATTAATATACTAGTGTTAATATATTCATATATAAGATAGTGTTAATATATTCATATCTGCATAGCTGTAAAGTAGGTAGTATAATTAGAAGTTAAAAGTTGTTAGAAGAAATTTGGAATAGTTTCTGGCAGATGCAGCAACGCCTATAAGAGACATAAGAAAGAAGTATTTAAAAAAGTGATCAAATGTTACCTGTATGACACGGTGGCTTAGAGATATGAGTATCGCCACGGTACGGCGGAAGTTGCGGGTTCGAATCCTGCCCGTGTCAGTAGATATTTTAAATTTCTCATTTACATAATAGTTTCAGTTAGTGCTATTTAAGTTTTTTATTCATACTAATATTATAAAGTGGGGTTGTCGGCCTGTTTGTCTGTTGTGTTTTCATAGCTAAGCCGGCTTTGACGAAATTTATTATAGAGGTAGCTTGAACCATGGAGAAGGACACAGAATACTTTTACCCAGAAAAAAACATTTTGCATGATAAACGGTTTCCTCGTGACTGAAGTTGCCGGCTACAGCTACTACCTAAATAAAACATTACTGCAATATATCCGAGTTTGTGTTGAATTGTACTTATTTGTACTGTAAGTTGTTGATAATTTTAACAGATAGACATAAAGTCAAAAAAATGCTATTATTATTTCATTGGTCAAATAATTGATTTCTGATTTTAATTTAAATAACACTATAAATACACACTAACTACGAAAGGACTTAATTTTCTAGACCTCTTTCCACCCCTGTCTGTATTGGAAATGTGTTGAAAATATTTTACCACTATTATTGTGCCATTCAATACACTTTCTTTGTTTTTATAAGAAAGTCTAGTCAGTACAGATTACTTGTTTTAATAAATCTCCATTAACTTCATTTTACCGAAATAACATTTTGTGATTCATTAGCTTCTTAAGTAGCGGTTTGTTTTAGACTATAAGTGGTCCGATAAATGCATCGTACAACATAATTCAAACTACAGCATCACTTTAACTGAGTTAGTGCACTAACCGAGCTGTGATAGTGCACTCTCAACCATTTTAAAAATATATCTATGGCGACTTCCGTGGTGTCGCCAGCTCTGAGGTCCCGTGTTCGATTCCCAGTCGGGTAAATATAGAAAAGATATTTCTATACTTTCTCGGGTCTGGGTGTTTGTGGTACCTTCATTGTGTTAGAGTTCATAATACAAGTGCTTAAGCTGCTTACTTTGGGATCAGAACAATGTATGAGATGTTGTCCCTCTTATTGTGTGTATATGTATTTCATTCAGTACAGTTACAAAATATACTTCGACAAATGCGTGCGGTGAAACTTAATTTCAGTTCTATTGTACTGTACTATTTTCGAGGCTTTCTCGTTGATAGGCGTGATTGAATTCGCGTGAAACAGAAAAATTTTATTTTTGCATTGGGAACAAAGTGAAACTTGAAAATAATATAAATTGGCACACAATTTTTGTTTGAATTGGAATATGTATTTATTTTATATTTTCAAGTATTTTTGGCATCGGGAAGTAAAACGAATTATACACTAAAGGCGATAATCTAAGTACTAATATTCGCGTAAACCAATTGATATTAATTATAATTATGTAAATTATAATTTAATTCATTGAATTTAGTCACGATGTGGAATTACTTATAAAATAGAACTTTCATATTTAAACATAGTAATAGCATGATTACACTATCATCATCAAATAAAATCGTTGGCCGGGTGCCAACAGATTGCACTCAACCCAGATTTACCCTCAAAACAAGGTTCATGAACTTTCAAGATTTCCGCATATTGCAGATATCATACAACCAATAAGTGTTGTGTTCCTGTAGTATATTTAAACTTATCATCCGATCGTATTAAACTTGATTTGATGAGTTTCATTATAAAATATTTTAATTTAATAATAATAATTAAATAGACAGTTATGTAAAAATGGCCTCGCATAATCTTGTCTGATCCAGGGGCAGTCTTAAGTCTAGATACTTTAGTCCTTTCGACCTATATTCCATTTTCCGAGAGTGTGACAGGCGATCGTGGTGCTAAATCATAAACGAATATAAAAAAAAATTGTAGGTACGGAATCGAAGTCGAATATCTTGATTAGAATTCAGACTACTCTACCACTTGGTAATCATGTCATTTAAAATTACTATATTCAACTTACACATTTATTTAATAACATTTATTAGACCTTTTAATTAGTATGATAGCGTAATAAAATAATAAATATATAATGAAAAATATACAATACATTGCTAATTTTTTATGGAGCCTAGAATTCTAAATACAATTTTTTAACAATTTCCATTTATAAAAATTCTCCTTTCGTAAATTTGTGACAGCAGAACTTGAAAAGTAGTTAGTTATTAGTACTTGAAATTTTTCCAATTCTATAAGAGAGTATTTATGATTACTTTTTCCCAAGTTTCCTAACTAGACATTCATACACAGAACTAGAAATTCCAAACTATAAAATGACGTGTTTTCTTGACAAATCTGGTCAGAAGAAAAAAATTACTTCCATAATGATTAATATCAGATTGAGTCACAGCAATAGGTAGCAAGTAGATCTATAAAATCATCGGTTATTATTATTATGGCGTGATTACATGTTTATTTTTAATGTCGAACAATAATAACTGTATCGAAAGGCACGGGGAAACCAGTTAACTAATGTATAATAGTAATTAAAAAATTTCTTAAGCAAAAAATAAAACACCTGATAATTTCTTAATTGTAATCTCATATATTTTCTCTTGTCTCATAAAGTTTACATGAAAATAAAATATCTTAACGCCCTTCCCAATACAGGGTCTACCCCTGAGGTTATTAGAGGTCTAACCAATTACGTCGTTTCAACCCACCGAAGATATTTTTGGGACAACGTGACAGGTGGTGAGCCCATTGCCGTCGTAGTGACCAAGCCAATGATATCTTTTTTGTATATTGTTTATAATAAATAAATAATACATACATAGATAGGGAAAACATCACATAAATTGCGCCGACCCCAATGTAAGATGCTAAAGCACTTGAGGTATGGGAATCGGAAACAACGAAGGCACCACAAACACCCAGACGCGAGAACATGTAGAAAAAGTTCTACATTGACCCGACCAGGAATCGAACTCGGGGCCTCGAGGTGGCGACACCTTGAAAACCGGTATTTACGCCACTCGTCTTCGGAGTTCATTGATATAATTCGTACATAAGTTTTTGAAAAAACCTATTGCCCTGCCACCTGGGTCTCTGGTTCGAACGCTGGTTTCTTGTCTCGAATTCCGACCACCCAACCAACCACTCGGCTATCGTGACTTAATTTTTGTTATTTTAAATTTAGCTGTTCACATGGTAATATAAAATAAGGCACCTACATGAAATTTACATGATTTGAGAAAAGATATAAGAAGGAAAGAAAGTAAATATTAGGTTATTAAAATTACTTTAATAATTAGGAATAGGCGACTCAAAAATAATTTAGCTCATAATAGAAGGACAGCAAACACACAAAAGACGCGCATGTTAAAATTAGTAGAATAACAAAAATTTAATATTATAACACGCACAATATTGTAGTAAAAACTATTATGAAGTCTGACGAGTTTTAGAAAGTTTTTCATTATTGTTTAAAAACTAACTTTTTATGTATGCAGTTATTTTAATTTAATATCCCTCCGTTGCTTTATCTCCTCACTGCTTCTTTACTTTCTCCTTCAAATATTTGGTTTGTTACTGTTACAAGTCATGCCTCCGCTCCATTAGCTCATGACTCAGATGTTAATAAGTGTCGTCTGCTTTGGCTTTGGGCAACATTATTGACATTAACGAGAGCAGCGTCCGGTCGCCGATTGTTAGTGTGGATGAAGTATCGCGTTACTTCTGAATAAATAAAGGGGCAATATGGACCCGACCGTGGGTCAGAGGAAGTGGAAATTTTGATTAGGTTCCCTTAATGGAAGTGAATTTTGTATTTATTTTAGACCAATTCAATTCGTTTGTTTCAGTTTGTCATAGTATTATTTGTGTCCAGTTTGACTAAGTTATTGATATAGTATTTTCAATACTTTTACAAATTTAGAAAAACAATCTACACTTATAAATAAAAAGTTACAATAATCAATATAATATTATTTATTAATTTATTAGTAACTGTCTAGCTTCAGTCATATTTTTTTAAAATATATTAATTGCATTTAAGTTATAAAGAAAAAAGTCGACTAGTCCTCTGAGGGTGTGGTAAGATCTAAAACGACGTTAACTGTTAATATTGCTATTTATACCAAAGTTAAGTCATAAATTAATCTAATTAGGTGCTGGATTAGCCATGTACTGACAGAATAAATAAATAAATATCTTCACGCAATTCCCAATACAGGGGCAGACAGAGTTCTAGTCTAGACAATTAAGTCCCTACGACCCACCTTCCACTGAATATATTTTTGGGACAACGTGACAGGTGGTGAGCCCGTCGCGGTCTTTGACAGAGACAGCCAAATAGCCTTTCGGCATATCGTAGTACATAATTTTCAAGAATTGATCAATTTCTTTGTGTGACTTCGTTTTGAGAGTTCATCGTCACTTGTAAATTAATGGAGATATTTCTTAATTGCCACAATTACAAATGCGTCACGGCCGCATTCCTGGTTAGCTTTGTGAATAAATGAGGCATAAATCGTTTTATGTTTTAAATTTAATAGTTGCGTCCCTAATAGCTGAGCAGATGGTCCTTTGTTTGAAACTATTCAAAATAAGATGTGACTTGCAACACGTGCTTATGAAATCTCTATTGTTCTAGATAACTACTAAGAAGCGTTTGAATTTCTTAACGAGTGGTATTAACGTGTGTTAATGCGTGTCGGTGTAATTTGCTACCCTTTTTTTGTCTAGTATGGAACTCATATTTAAACCAGTGCTTGACACTGGTTCGACACCCGCCGGTGTAATGTAATAAAAAAATAATTGTATTTTTTCTTTATTGGTGCAACTGGGCCCACTATTAAATTAAAATAATTATTATTAAATTATATTAAAAAATATATTAAAAATATCTTCACGCAATTCCCAATACAGGGGTAGACAGAGGTCAACTCTAGACAATTAAGTCCCTTTGACCCACCTTCCACCGAAGATATTTTCGGGACAACGTGACAGGTGGTGAGCCCGTCGCCGCCTTTATGTCCAAGCCAACGATGAAATTCGTACATAAGTTTTTGAAAAACTCATTGGTACTGCCACCTGGGGATCGAACTCGGGTCTCTCGACTCGAAATTCCGACCACCCAACAACTCGGCTATCGTGACTTTTATTAAATTATATTAAAATGTTAAATTAAATTAAAATTAAAACACAAATACAAAAGATAAAATCTCATACATTGTTGTGATCTTAATGTAAATAGCTTAAGCACTTGTGTAATGCATGCAGTAATTGTAAAAACTTGGGCCTGTGTAAATAAATAAAATAAATATCTTCACGCAATTCCCATACCAGGGGTAGACAGAGCTCTAGTCTAGACATTTTAGTCCCTTCGACCCACCCTCCACCGAAGATATTTTCGGGACAACGTGACAGGTGGTAAGCTCATTGCCGTCTTTGTGTCCATGCCCACGATATAATACTACGATATTAAATAAAAAAAAAAAAATACGTACATAAGTTTTTGATAAACCCATTGGTACGAGCCTGCCACCAGGGGATCGTACTCGGGTCTCTTGACTCGAAATTCCGACTGATTGGGTATCATTCGGCTATCGTGACTTTCTAAAATTTATAAGTATGTGTACACACTTATATATTTAAAACATATTACTATTTTAAACATATTATTACTACATATACTTTCCTTAGTTAATTCACAATTTAAATGCTTTCACGTATTAATTATACCACCAATTCAAAAGAAACGTCAAGAAAGAGCAGTTTGTACCCACAGCTATGCAATATCTACCTGCGTCGGATTTCAACGCGTGCCTGTCTTTATGAAGGACGAAACGAAAGCATTCAGCCGCTCAAAGCCAGAAACACTCGATCCGACCTATTCAATTCCTTTTATTATGACCTCATACTTGATAATATTTGTTCGCGGTTGGGGATTGGAATGCATTTTCATTTGTCCTAATCAATATGATGGGGAAATTAAAAACTTTTTAGATATTATTTACGAGTATTAGGTATATTTATTTAATTTTTGGTAGTGTTATTGATAGCTTTAAAATATTTGCTTAAAATGCCGTTGCCAATTGTAAGAAGTAATCTTTGGTTGTCTTTTAATACATAGGGAAATAGATAAATAAGCACACGGTACCTAATATACTAGATTAATACAGAAACTTAACCTAATTTATCACGTCGTAAGAATAGCCACTCCGTTTCTTCCAATATAGCTTTGATTTCGGGATAACAATCTCATAATAACCCAGATCGAAATGATGTAAACCTACTGCCATCGCCAATCTGCTAGCTAAGTATGGCCATTATGGCAAATTCTCCTTATTTACAGGGTGCTGTTACAGGACGTAAATATGAAAATTAAATATTTTTGTATTAAATATCCGTCAAACACATAATAATAAAAATTGTGTTTGTTATTTGTCGTACCACCTTTATTTGTAAATAGTAAGGAATATGAATGAAGATAATAGCATATCTTTGCTATCAACCGCACAACCACTAACAACACAAAGAAAAAAACAAAAGGTTGTCAACAAAGAGGTGCGTGATGTAGAGGGTGTTTCGGTGAAAGCATTGTACTGTCCCCATAAGACTTAGTTACTGGACAAGGGGGATTTCGAATGGACATCCTCACACACGTTGTATTATTCGTGTTTATTACCACCATTATGTCATGGGCGTCAAAATGAATAATGTACATTGTTTTGCTTTAATTTTCTTTGTCTTTAGTCTCGTAAATGGAAATTTTGTTTAAAGAATCGATTATTCAATCATGGAAACGTTGGAGATGACCCAAAATAGATTTACAAAAGTTAAGACATATGCATGTATGTATATTGTGTATGACCAATATATCTCTTGATCAATATAAATATAGCGTACATAAAACGTAATTGATTGATAATTGATTAATTTCTCACCAAACTTATTTGGTAGCTATTTCTTAGTAGTAAAGAGACCGACGTGTCGTGTCATGATAGTTTATGCTTATATTGAATACTAAAATATAATTAAAATAAAGTGAACGACTAAAGCTCTCAGTCCTTTGTAAAACGAATGAACCAGAATTAAAAAAATATGAGCTTACTACAACTACCATCCACTGAAAAATTTTAGAATCAACCTTCGCGTTAAAATATATTAATATGTAAGTATAGAACTGACCAAAGCCCCTAAAGTATAATAATATAATACAGAAGAACATGACTAATTCATTTAATGTTATAAAGGCGAAACGGCTTCAGTGGCGTAGTCTCATTGAAAAAGTGTATTTTAAAAACAACCTTCAAAAATTTTGAAGCTTAGATAACTGGATCGAAAAAGAAAAATGGAATGGACTTGAGGACGCCTTTACCCAGTGAGTGGTCTTCAGCATAATATAAATATTTACTAATAATATGAATAGAAATTATTAAAAAAATATGTAACGTTAGAAGTTAAAACTTCTTATTCTCAATTGCAGATTAAGAATAGTGGATTTTGCTTTCATTAAGCTAAAAAATAAAGGCGTATTATTGATGTTATTATACTATACATACGTAACGGCCTATGAAAGTCCACTGCGGAACATAGGCCTCTCCCATAAGGAGGATTTGCCATAATCGCCACGTTTGGCAAGCGAATTGGTACCATAGAACACTATAATTCCTTAAGTTACATAATAACATTATCAATTTGAAGATGTTTCAAGTGCATCTTTTAACTTGATACGTCTTAATACGCAACACTTCTCACAGAAAGCGCCAGTAAAAAAGCCTCGATTGTATTATCACAGTTGCGTTTAAGCTGTTAATATTATAATTAGCATAATAACACGGTTAAAGAACGAAATTCGACCTCAAGTAGAATACTTGCATTTATGCGAATGTGTGGAAAAAGCAGTCCGAGGCGCGCTCACAGACTCTAAACAATAAAACGACGATGTTAAAGTGGGCTATGAAATGTAGAGCTCTTTATTCTAGCGCCATTATTCTATTTTTAGCACAGGTATATCTCGCTGGACCAGACCAAGCAATCTTGACAAGCGCTGCCATCCGTGTAGGGTTTTTAATGAAATTAAAAACTTTATGAATTATTCCACGTAAATCTTTCCGTTCAGAATAATACTTACGCGGACGTTAGTAATGCAGATTAAATTCGTACCGTTATTTATGACGTTGTAAATTTTCGCTGATTAGAAATTTTTAGATTAAGCTAATTATAATTATACTTCGTGCATGAGCCTTTACAGAATTAATTTAATTACTTTGTTTACAATAAATATTAGATTTAAATATATACTAGCTGGGTGAATTACAACCCAAGGACCCACGTTCAATCGCTGGGTCCGTACTACTGAAATAGGTTAATAGCAAATGGAGAAAACTCGCACGGTAGCAATATTGTGTACGTATCTGACTCTAATCTCTTTAAGAAAAGGAGTAAGCCATATCATAGGCCGCTAATTTACTTTTCTTGACTTACTCTTAATGATAGTCATTAAATTAAAGAGAGACTTAAAAAAACTGATACAGGCGTAACGTGGCTACGCTCCAACCTCCGAGCCACCGTGCCCTACTGATGCGTAGTTGAAATTTTAAATTTCTTTCTCGCCTCTTATGGCGACATCTGCAAGAAGATATTTCAACTTCCAGTTCAATGTACGTAACTTCACAGCTACGAAACATTTATACGATAACGCCATCTGAACTTTTTGTTATTAAATTAAAGAGAAATTTAAAAGTCTGCTGAGACAGGTGGGATATAATGATTGTAATAAAGATTGCTAAAATTAAACTAGATTACATGTCTTTTGCGGTTTTCTTTATAAATGAAAAACGCTGCGCAAAATATGTAAATTTCAAGCGTCGTAATATAACAAAGTCTTTGTAAATAAACTTGTCTAAATATCCACGCCATCTTGTGAAAATTATTTTAATAACTTCGAAGTCGTGCCCTTTATTTAATCATAAAATATTGGGTTCGGTATATTATAGGAATATTTTGTATTTGTCGCCTTGATAAGATATCCGTTATTAATGTTGAAGAGGTTGTGAGCGCAATATTAATTAACTAATGTTTACCTCTTCGTCTTTCATCTGTGTCGCGGAAACGGATCCAATGCAAACAGAGGAGCGTTTGATAAAGATGAATTTAAACAATTTCGTTTCAAGAAACGAATTCAAGTGGTAACGTTTTAAGTTTAAATGCTTCTTTCAATGAGGTTGAATCAGAAGTGGGAGCGGGCTGGCTTGAGTCCAAAGTGCTTTGTTTTTTATGGCCTCAGGACGACCCTTTGCAACACTGGAGCCAAGCAAGCCGGTCAAGTGCCTTCAGAGAAATTTTTGTTTGTCTACGAAAACAACTTGAATGTTCTGGTTAATGTCATGCAGATTTTTTTCTTAAATTCAAGTTGCTGCTGCATTCTGTTCGCCTTTCGTAGATTTTTTTATAATAAGATTAAAGTGTCAACATCCAGGTAGCTTAGGATCCGAACTGCGAAACATGACGTCGCTGATTCAAGTCCGACATTCAACTACTGTTGTAAAGCATTCCAATAGACAGCGTGCACTTAATTAAAGTACGGAATTTATAGGAATACGTATTAGTCATATTTTTATTCCTTTATTTTATTAATTAAAAAAACCTTCCCCTTTGTAATTTAGTAAAATAAAATAAAATAATAAATTACTTCACCATATTAATAACTTATCTATTTTTACATATTTTACATTTGTAGATTTTTTTATCTTCATGTATTTCTCAATACTGGGATCGACAGAGGCCTGGATAATTAAGTTGTTTCGATCCACATTTCACAGGAGCTTATTTTGGACCAACCGACAGGCTGTCGATGTTTAACTATATATTTACGTTGCTATATATTTACAAAGATATTTACTTTTAAAATATTTGTATAAAAATATATGACTCGAGTAAAACTATTCATTTTATCACAAAAAATTTTTGTCCCCTGTGAAATATGAACCTGCAACCCTAAGTTTCAAAGGCAGTTTTACTAGCAACTATACTACAGATATTTGATAATTAATTTTAATTATAAATTGTTGAACGCTATATCTGTCTATTTGAATGGACGTTTAATGAGCAATTGCTTAAGAAAGACTCACTACGAACGTAATTTAGTTTTATTAACGAGCTGCTGCTAAAGGACTAATAATAAAACAGTTATACGTCATAAAGTGGTATTATTTTAAAGCTTCATCCGTTTAAGTGTTTATTACTTTTAATTAAGTTTAACTGTCACTATCATCACTTACAGTTACAATTATGTCTTGTTAAATGAATTTTATATTCTTTCGAGGACGTGTGAAGTCCGCCAACACGCATTTGAGCAGCGTGGCGGACGTTTATTATTATTATTATTGTTATATCTGGACGTTTATTATTATTATTATTGTTATAAAAGTCACGATAGCCGAGTTGTTGGGTGGTCGGAATTTCGAGTCGAGAGACCCGAGTTCGATCCCCAGGTGGCAGTACCAATAAGTTTTTCCAAAACTTATGTACGAATTTCATCGTTGGCTTGGACATAAAGGCGGCGACGGGCTCACCACCTGTCACGTTGTCCCGAAAATATCTTCGGTGGAAGGTGGGTCAAAGGGACTTAATTGTCTAGACTTGACCTCTGTCTACCCCTGTATTGGAAATTGCGAAATATATATATATATATATATATATATATATATATATATATATATATGTATATATATATATATATATATATATATATATATATATATATATATATATATATATATATATATATATATATATATATATATATATATATATATATATTTATTTATTTATTTATTTATTTATTTATTTTATATATTTGGACGAATATAAATGAGAAGATCTTTGCCCAGTAGTGGGCTTACAGGCTCCTATTTTAGTCTTTTTACTATGAATACACTCATAATAATGTGATGACTGAAAACTAAAACACACTTAGTATTAAGTGACGGCCTGTGATGAACAATATCTTTAAATAACTGACTTATTTATGGTCTTTTAAAATAAATTAAATATGGCCTATATAATTTCTATTTTTAGGAGGATTATCCATAATCGCCACGCTTGATAGGTAGATTGGCGATCGTAGTATCAAACACATCGCACGCAATCTCTAACTGTTCCCTGTAACCGACTTGCTTAATTTTTTTTTAATTTGGTGTTTTTAAAGATGGTAATACTGCTGTCTATCGATAGCTTTTGTTATTTTTCGTTTAGTTGTATCTATACATAAGGTAGGATAGGGATAAATATTAATACCGATCCGTACATAGTTTATTGATTTAGTTCAATATATTGTCACTACTGTAAACTTAATTTCCTTATTAACATTGGTTTTTCAGATATCGTGATTTTGTGAATGTCTTTAACTATTTAAAACTATTTATAAAATAAGCGATGTTAAAATATTGAAAACTAAATGCTATAGCTCTTTGACCGTACGTTACAGCCAGGTGCCTCTGACGTTTCAATTAAGCTTTCTGACATAGTGTTTAAGAGAAATGCCTAAAATGTGTAATAATTTTACTTTTTTTATATTACAGGTACTTAATCCCGGCTCACCTACGAGGGAATTAAAAATATTTTTACATATTATCAAACGTAACTTATTAATTTAAATTTAAACTAAACTGATTACACATTGTGAACTTATACAGCTTTTAAAAGGCCTTTTCCCGAATTTTTAAGTTTTGACCTTGTTGACTAAAAACTAGTGAAAAGTAGGAAATGATGAAATTGAGGAAGGAAATGATGAAATGAGATGAAGATGACTTGGTCCTCTTTGAACTTTGACAAAACCACAAATATATAGTGAAATTGCAGAAGTATATGGAAAAGACGAGTTTAATATTATAATGTAATTAATGTTATTATTTTAGGTTTTCATTAAAACTTCAGGTGACACGGTGAACTATAAGTTTGTAAAATTCATTACATGCTATCCGAAATTTTAAAAACATATTCTTAATTAAATAGACTCAAAATTTTCATAATAATTAATTTATTTTATTTTATTTTATTTTTTTTATAAAAAGAATTAGTTTGTATGCTTATGGGTATGAATCAAGGTATAAATTTGAATCTCATTGAAGCAAAAAGTCACGATAGCCGAGTTGTTGGGTGGTCGGAATTTCGAGTCGAGAGACCCGAGTGCGATCCCAGGTGGCAGTACCAATGAGTTTTTCAAAAAAAGTTATGTACGAATTTCATCGTTGCCTTGGACATAAAGACGGCGACGGGCTCACCACCTGTCACGTTGTCCCGAAAATATCTTCGGTGGAAGGTGGGTCAAAGGGACTTAATTGTCTAGACTTGACCTCTGTCTACCCCTGTATTGGAAATTGCGAAATATATATATATATATATATATATATATATATATATATATATATATATATATATATATATATATATATATATATATATATATATATATATATATATATATATATATATATATATATATATATATATATATATATATATATATATATATATATATTTATTTTATTTTATTTTATTTTATTTTATATATTTGGACGAATATAAATGAGAGAAGATCTTTGCCCAGTAGTGGGCTTACAGGCTCCTATTTTAGTCTTTTTTACTATGAATACACTCATAATAATGTGATGACTGAAAACTAAAACACACTTAGTATTAAGTGACGGCCTGTGATGAACAATATCTTTAAATAACTGACTTATTTATGGTCTTTTAAAATAAATTAAATATGGCCTATATAATTTCTATTTTTAGGAGGATTATCCATAATCGCCACGCTTGATAGGTAGATTGGCGATCGTAGTATCAAACACATCGCACGCAATCTCTAACTGTTCCCTGTAACCGACTTGCTTAATTTTTTTTTAATTTGGTGTTTTTAAAGATGGTAATACTGCTGTCTATCGATAGCTTTTGTTATTTTTCGTTTAGTTGTATCTATACATAAGGTAGGATAGGGATAAATATTAATACCGATCCGTACATAGTTTATTGATTTAGTTCAATATATTGTCACTACTGTAAACTTAATTTCCTTATTAACATTGGTTTTTCAGATATCGTGATTTTGTGAATGTCTTTAAGTATTTAAAACTATTTATAAAATAAGCGATGTTAAAATATTGAAAACTAAATGCTATAGCTCTTTGACCGTACGTTACAGCCAGGTGCCTCTGACGTTTCAATTAAGCTTTCTGACATAGTGTTTAAGAGAAATGCCTAAAATGTGTAATAATTTTACTTTTTTTATATTACAGGTACTTAATCCCGGCTCACCTACGAGGGAATTAAAAATATTTTACATATTATCAAACGTAACTTATTAATTTAAATTTAAACTAAACTGATTACACATTGTGAACTTATACAGCTTTTAAAGGCCTTTTCCCGAATTTTTAAGTTTTGACCTTGTTGACTAAAACTAGTGAAAAGTAGGAAATGATGAAATTGAGGAAGGAAATGATGAAATGAGATGAAGATGACTTGGTCCTCTTTGAACTTTGACAAAACCACAAATATATAGTGAAATTGCAGAAGTATATGGAAAAGACGAGTTTAATATTATAATGTAATTAATGTTATTATTTTAGGTTTTCATTAAAACTTCAGGTGACACGGTGAACTATAAGTTTGTAAAATTCATTACATGCTATCCGAAATTTTAAAAACATATTCTTAATTAAATAGACTCAAAATTTTCATAATAATTAATTTATTTTATTTTATTTTATTTTTTTTATAAAAAGAATTAGTTTGTATGCTTATGGGTATGAATCAAGGTATAAATTTGAATCTCATTGAAGCAAAAAGTCACGATAGCCGAGTTGTTGGGTGGTCGGAATTTCGAGTCGAGAGACCCGAGTTCGATCCCAGGTAGCAGTACCAATGAGTTTTTCAAAAAGTTATGTACGAATTTCATCGTTGCCTTGGACATAAAGACGGCGACGGGCTCACCACCTGACTAGACTTGATCTCTGTCTACCCCTGTATTTGAAGCGAAACTTTCTACTATTGTTATTTTATTGAAATCGAAAGTAAGAGAAAATGAATAAATATGTAGTTTTAAAAATTTAAAGAGTTAAACTCTGAAATGCTTGAGTCCCTATGAACAATAAACCCGCATTATGCACCAAACAACGATGACTGTTTATTTACGGACTGCTGTAGACAAACATATCATTTGTCATAATCAACTTAATGTAAAACAATTGAGTATCCTTAAGAGAAATATTGAACCCGTGCTTAAGTTAACATCAATCAAGACATAGTTGGGGTCATTAAGAAAAAAGTATACAAAAGCAAATATGACTTGGATTCTGTTTTTACAGGCAGACGATAAATGTCTTTATATGTAATGTCATAATGACGACAGGCTCACCCTTTGTTACGTTGACCCAAAAAAGAGCTGGAAGGTGGGTCGAAAGGAATTCCATTGTCAAGACCTCTATCTACCTCTTATATTGGGATTGGTGTGAAGATGATAAATATTTTCAAGCGACTTCAAAAAAGGTGGAGGTTCTCTAATTGTTGGAATCTTTTACATGAAGTGCAATCACAACAACATGAATCGCTACGGCTACATAACTAAAGAGTGTCAAAAAGTAGAAAGAAGACTTGAAAGTCAGTTGAAGAATTGAAAGAAACATGCAACCATCAAATTCTGCGCAAAGCTTGTCAAATAAAAAGCTCTTCCATTGAGAGAATGTAAATTAAAGAATAAATTAAATGATTACAATGATTACATACGGCAAAGACTAAAGTATTAAATATGCAGTATTAATATGTAATCTGAATATGATTACATAGTTAAGTTAATAAGGTAAGTTTCATTTCAACCGAAACAGTTCGGGACAGTCTATTCTTTTAAGTTGTTGAACCACGTCTTTGGTCATTCACTGACGCATTTCACGATTACTTGAGAATGTACTAGAGCGCATCTACTGACCTCAGTCTACTGAGCCTTTTTAACGTTACGTTAACGTAACGGTAAACTTTGTTACTTCAAATAAACTGTGGTGAATTTACTTGGAAAGGATTTAACTGTCCACGTTGATCTGTCTGACCCATTTTAGGAAATAGGGTCGTAAGCTTGTTTGTATTGGGTCGTTTTAAGAAAATTTATTACTAATTTATATGAGAAGAGGATACTTTTATCAACCTTTATGTCTTGTAAAATTGGGTCGAAGGATCTAAAATGCCTAGAGTTCTGCCTATATCAGGACGGAAAACATGCGTCAAAATAAAAAAAAAAGAAAATAATGATTTGTTCTTTTGTATTTTTAATGTCAATTTATTTTTACTATTTCCCTGAAATCATGCAATATATCGTGTTCGGGCGATGTTTACGATTTATTGGAAAAGCTTTTACTTCCTGGACCATTGCAATAAAATGTTATTTCCATACATTGTTTTGTTAACATGTTCTAAATAATTCTACACTATAAAATGGTAATTTATATTCACATTTATTTCTTTACTTATTCCAATAGTTAAATCTAGATGTAAGTGATATTATCTAAATTATGTATCTTCTTTTAATTATAAAAATGCAGCAAAAAAATCTGCAACCTAGGAAAAGCTTTTTAAATATATTTTTTAAATTGTACTTAAAAAAATATCGCATATACCATTAATCACGCCATTTCCAATACAGGGGTAGACTGAGGTCTAGTCTAGATACCGAAGTCCCTTCGGCCTACCTTCCACCGAGTACATTTTTCGGGACAACGTGACAGGTGGTGAGCTCGTCGCCGTCTTTATGTCTAAGACAAAGATATACATCGTACATCAGATATTGAAAAACCCCATTTTCACGAACCGTACACCAGGGGATCGAACACGGATCTCTTGACTCCAATTTCTATCACCCAACCACTCGGCTGTCGTGACTGAAAATAAATAATAATAAATATCTTCACGCTATTCCCAATACAGGGGTAGACAGAGGTCTAGTCTAGACAATTAAGTCCCTTTGACCCACCTTCCACCGAAGATATTTTCGGTACAACGTGACAGGTGGTGAACCCGCCGCCGTACTTATGTCTAAGCCAGCGATGTTATTCATACATATGTTTTTAAAAAACCAATTGGAACGAGCCTGCCTGCTGGGGATCGAACTCGGCTCTCTTGACTTGAAATTTCGACCACCCAACCGCTCGGCTATCGAGACTTAAATTGTAAATAAAACTCATGAATCCGTTTCGTCGACGACCACGACGATTTCATGATGACGATCGTTCGATTGACAACGACGATCTTGACACTTGGCCATCCCGTAAGAATGCGTAAACATATAATAAAAAATAAAATTGTATACAAATAACGTTTTAAATAAATTCAACCAGAGCTACGTACGTATTTCTCCCGAGGCGTATTAAATGGATTTGTACAAACTTGAAAGCAATTTATGCGACCCCAGAGTACTTTCCCAATTTACGGTAGTGTTCTACAAAGCTATGAAACTACGCCCAAGCCTTTTAACATCTCGCGCCCATTTATTCAACACTTCCCTAATCCAATCCAAGTACTGACCACATCATTAATTTTCTACAATATCGCACCACCCCAATAATGCATCCTATTCGATATTTCAGTGCGAAGTATTTATATTACTCGGTCTAACAAAAGCGCGGGTCATAAATAAAGGTCTTACCCCCAGGGGATACCGCCTTACTGCCTTTGATACGGTCCCTTTCTTACTTTTATGCGGTCTAATGTTACTGGCTCTTCGTGTATCACTTTGTACGAAGTTCATAAATCATTACCTGCTATCACGGGGTGTTCGGTATTACAAGCTGTCTCCGACACTTTCTTCGCGTTATCTAATAACAGGTGTTCGTGAGCGGTGCATAATTGAAGTTGTTCGTGCTTAATTTTGCGGGCTAATGTACAAAGTCGATGATTGATTTTATAAATTTAAACTAAGAGTAAGTAAGACGTGAAAAATAAATGCAATACGTGAGTATGACGTGAATAAATATATATAAATATCTTCACGCAATCCACAATACAGGGGTAGACAGAGGTCTAGTCTAGACAATTAAGTCCTTCGACCCACCTTCCACCGAAGATATTTTCGGTACAACGTGACAGGTGGTGAGCTCGTCGCCGTCTTTATGTCTAAGACAAAGATATACATCGTACATCAGATATTGAAAAACCCCATTTTCACGAACCGTACACCAGGGGATCGAACACGGATCTCTTGACTCCAATTTCTATCACCCAACCACTCGGCTGTCGTGACTGAAAATAAATAATAATAAATATCTTCACGCTATTCCCAATACAGGGGTAGACAGAGGTCTAGTCTAGACAATTAAGTCCCCTTTGACCCACCTTCCACCGAAGATATTTTCGGTACAACGTGACAGGTGGTGAACCCGCCGCCGTACTTATGTCTAAGCCAGCGATGTTATTCATACATATGTTTTTAAAAAACCAATTGGAACGAGCCTGCCTGCTGGGGATCGAACTCGGCTCTCTTGACTTGAAATTTCGACCACCCAACCGCTCGGCTATCGAGACTTAAATTGTAAATAAAACTCATGAATCCGTTTCGTCGACGACCACGACGATTTCATGATGACGATCGTTCGATTGACAACGACGATCTTGACACTTGGCCATCCCGTAAGAATGCGTAAACATATAATAAAAAATAAAATTGTATACAAATAACGTTTTAAATAAATTCAACCAGAGCTACGTACGTATTTCTCCCGAGGCGTATTAAATGGATTTGTACAAACTTGAAAGCAATTTATGCGACCCCAGAGTACTTTCCCAATTTACGGTAGTGTTCTACAAAGCTATGAAACTACGCCCAAGCCTTTTAACATCTCGCGCCCATTTATTCAACACTTCCCTAATCCAATCCAAGTACTGACCACATCATTAATTTTCTACAATATCGCACCACCCCAATAATGCATCCTATTCGATATTTCAGTGCGAAGTATTTATATTACTCGGTCTAACAAAAGCGCGGGTCATAAATAAAGGTCTTACCCCCAAGGGATACCGCCTTACTGCCTTTGATACGGTCCCTTTCTTACTTTTATGCGGTCTAATGTTACTGGCTCTTCGTGTATCACTTTGTACGAAGTTCATAAATCATTACCTGCTATCACGGGGTGTTCGGTATTACAAGCTGTCTCCGACACTTTCTTCGCGTTATCTAATAACAGGTGTTCGTGAGCGGTGCATAATTGAAGTTGTTCGTGCTTAATTTTGCGGGCTAATGTACAAAGTCGATGATTGATTTTATAAATTTAAACTAAGAGTAAGTAAGACGTGAAAAATAAATGCAATACGTGAGTATGACGTGAATAAATATATATAAATATCTTCACGCAATCCACAATACAGGGGTAGACAGAGTTCTAGTCTAGACAATTAAGTCCCTTCGACCCACCTTCCACCGAAGATATTTTCGGGACAACGTGACAGGTGGTGAGTCCGTCGCCGTCTTTATGTCCAAGCCAACGGTATAATTCGTACATAAGTTTTTGAAAAACCCATTTTGGAAAACCCACCCAAAGATCGAGCTCGGAGTATGACGTGACAAATAAGATTGTATAGTTGGTGATTTTGTGGATTGACAATTCCTAAAAGAGGTATATTTAAATAATAAAAACAAGCTTACGATAGCGTTCCGAATTCTGTGGTTTTCAGTTTTCATTGGAACGTCGACGTAAATATGATAATATACTTGTCATTTATTTTTCAGGACAACTTGTACTTAACTGCCGTTCGTACGAAGCTGGCAGGTAGCAAGCCTCAAATTATGCCATGCACGCTGGTAATATTCAGTAGGCCTTTCTTGTAATGTCGAAGTCGGGTTATTTAAATATTTTTTGTCTTGTCAACCCACATACCGTCAGAGCTTATTTAGGACGACGTGGGACCACAAGTGGTGAGACTGTCGCCGTCTCAGTCTCCAAGATAACGATACAATTCAATAATAAATACACGATAAAAACTCTCTAGTATAGAACTAGTGTAGTCTAGCACGGGCTGACATTTGTTAATCGAAGTCAACCTTATTCGAAGTAAAGTTTTTCTCAATACTTAATTTACAGAAACAATATTTTGTTAATATTTACAATACTTATTAACTAAACTACAATAATCATAGCGCCCTACTACTCCTCGTGGTATAGTACCAAGAACATTGGCTACGTTCGTTTCATGGCATTAGGTTGAATGGCTAGACTTAACCGTTGAAGTTATGTTCATTTGCGGTTCTATTATTTTCACTTTGAGCTGCAACTCACAGAAATTTTTTTTACACTTATAGGAGCCTATACATAATAAATATAACATGTGTATTTACACTTAATATCTGTGAAGGAGTTGTCTAATGTGCCACATTTGTGTCTAACCCATGAATCTCCTTCTCATATGACCTTTTTCATATGAGAAGGACCATACCATAAGTTTTACCATAAGTTGTAATATAAGCTATAATTCCATTCAAATAATATGCAATAAAAAATGAAGTTATTATTATTTTTCACTTCGAAGGAATTTATATAATACGGTACGACGGCACATAATAAATTGTTTAGTATATACATTACTTTGATTTACGGTATATCAGATATTGCTTAGTAGATGTATAATTTTCGTCTACAATTCAGGCTACTGTTAAGCTCAAAACGCATGTTAGGCTCTTCGAGACAGTTTCGCCAGCCTCGCAGCTCCGAGAGACTAATTTAACTGCAATTTGCCGAGCAACTTGAGTTGCAACGGACGTGTGACTCATGTTTTTGATTAAGCTTTGATTACCCGTCGATTTGAGCTGGCTGTGCCAAACGTAATCTTGTCTGAACTACATATTTCGGTCACAAATTTATATTAGACGTATTTAGTAACGGTGGTTGTGATAATTAAAATATTAGCAATGCGGTTCATATTATGTAAGGTAATATGTTTTTAAAACAATAACATTTTTAATAACATTTTTATAAAGCTTTCATTAGTAATGTTACATATTATCACAAGAAATAAATATATATTCATTAATTTTTTTTTATTTTAAATATATGTACGTACGTAAATATATATACACGTTCCCGGTGTTTCTTAGCCCTTGTCTATCTAAGCACTTGTAAGAGAAGTTAGATAAGCTCGTTTAAAAATATCTTTGACTTAAGTTGCTTCAAGTGCTTTTGTGTCATTATTTGTGCTCCTTGAAGTTTGAATGTTTTTTCTCTAAGTGTATTTCAAAGAATTCGACTTGAAACGTTTCGTGGACAGAAATATGTTGAAACACAAATCTCAAAAAGAAAAGGTTAAGGGGCTTTGTAAATGATACTGTACTAAATTTTCGACGGACTATATTTCTTCAAATTTCAAGAGATTTATGTCTGCCAACGTAAATATTTGATACACATTTTTTAATACAGAAATATTTCTCCTGCGACGGAAGTTGTTTGCATAGTTGCAAACTAGTACTTCAATGGCAGTTGCAGTAGCCATATATATATGAAAGCTCGTTAGTACCCCGAGTAAAATAAGGTTTCACGTTTATTATTTTTGAAAAACATTTCATGCTTTTATAAGTATATATATAAAATTTATATATAAATTAGTGTAAATGACGATAGCCGAGTGGTTGGGTGGTCGGAATTTCGAGTCAAGAGACCCGAGTTCGATCCCCAGGTAGCAGGCTCGTACCAATAGGTTTTTCAAAAACTTATGTACGAATTACATCGTTGGCTTGGACATAACGACGGCGACGGGCTCACCACCTGTCACGTTGTCCCGAAAACATCTTCTGTGGAAGGTGTGTCGAAGGGACTTAATTGTCTAGACTAGACCTCTGTCTACCCCTGTACCGGGAATTGTTTTTAAAAGTAAATTGCATATTAACATAAACCAATAATAAAAGAATAAAGAGGTTTTATAAATTTATGAATATTTGAATAATAACTTATATATCTTATACTAAACTTTCATTTATGTTACAAGCTTTTGAAGAAAGCCTTCAGCAATAGACAGGCAGATTGACAGACCCCCAAATGATCTTATAATAGACTCTTTGTTTTAGGGGAGTTTACTATTACAATGTGACTTAGAACTAAGAGCTTACGTCAATCATTTATTTGAATAACTATGAGTAAGCGATATCAGTTACATTCTAACCAAATTCTTTTAAAATATCGATAAATCTAAAAGTCTAATGGAAGTAGGTTACTACGTTTTTTCACTCATAATATAATTCTGACTGTAGTGTTGAAATTCGGACAATGGCTCTGCAACTAGATGCTTAGCCGCGAATAACGGAATAGTAATCGGATTAACGGAACATTGTGTAACACTCGCATGTTATAAATTCATATAATACTTTAAATTATTAAGTATCCAACTTTATCCTGCTTAATAAACAATATAGTTTCACTTGAACTCTGTAGGAGGCCATATATTTTGTTGGGATGTCAGCGTAAGTAGCGTATCGCTTAAGTTTGGTCCGTAATGTTCGAAGTAATTATTTATTGAAACCATTTAGAAGAACTTTCTCCATTAATTTATGTTGCAAAGTGCAAAACACACATACATATGTGTTGCTCTGTATGTGCCACATATATATGTAATGCCTTGTACTGAATTTTACGTTTTCGCCTCTCCCATAAGGATTTGTCATATTTGGAATTTTCAAAAGCTTTTCTTTCCGGGTGTAGCGTAAATCATTGAAATTTTCAGTCACCTCTTAAGGGCTTGAAAATGTCAGTGGCTACTGCCAGATGGCGGAATTACTATCTAGAAAATAACCAAATCTAAATAAAGCAAACCGGTGACGGGCAGCTGCTTTAAACGCATGCCAAGCGTTGTGATTATGGCAAGATTGACAAGAGCATCCTGTTACCTGCATTGGTATTCTACCGGTCACTAAGTTAAGTCATTATAGTATGCTTAAGAAAGAAACGTTTCCCTTTCAATAAAAAGATTGAAAATAGTTTATTTGGTGCGGCTAAACAAATACGAAAGACGGTCGGCAGAGTATATATCAATGACACTACGTTTTAAGTTGCCCGGCTATTGCATTGAAATACATAATAAATATGTTCACGCATGTCCCAATACAGGGATAGACAGAGGTCTAGTCTACACAATTAAGTCCCTTCGACCCAACTTCCACCGAAGATATTTTCGGGACAACGTGAGGCCGTCGCCGTCTTTATGTCCATGCCAACGATATAATTCGTGCATAAGTTTTTGAAAAACCCGTTGGTACGAGCCTGACATCTGAGGATCGAACTCGGGTCTCTTGACTCGAAATTCCGACCACTCAACCACTAGGCCATCGTGACTTTTTGTAATTGTGTCGTGATTGTATTGTATACTTGAAAATTTATTACTAATTACTTTCTTAATTTTATAGTTTATTTACTTATTCCTAATTTATCATTAGTGTCCACAAATGATTGCAAATTACGTGTCAGTTAAATACATGGTAATTTTGGGTAAGTAATTACTAACCCTAATTGTGTAACAAAGGTTTGCTTAATCAGATCAAACATTCTAATTCGTTGAGAGTTTCGCTTAGTTGCGGTTGATGGAGGTACGTGTATATCATTATTTTAGCTAAAATTAGCTCCTAATAACTCAAGTGTTCGGGCGGTTAATTAGAAATTTCAGTCCCGCTGCAGGAGTTGTGATTTACTCCTTGAAATTTCTCTAGTAAACAACTTTGTGTTAATGTAATTTGTCTATATCTCAACGATCAAATTACCGAAAAGTAGTAGAAGATAGAAGTAGTAGTATCATTCATTGCTGTAACTAGAATATTCTAGTACAATTCAATTATAAAAATAAATAAATAAATATCTTCACGCAATACCCAATACAGGGGTAGACAGAAGTTTAGTCTAGACAAGCACCAAACCAACTTCCGCCGAAGATATTTTCGGGACAACGTGAGGCCGTCGCCGTCTTTATGTCCATGCCAACGATATAATTCGTGCATAAGTTTTTGAAAAACCCGTTGGTACGAGCCTGACATCTGAGGATCGAACTCGGGTCTCTTGACTCGAAATTCCGACCACTCAACCACTAGGCCATCGTGACTTTTTGTAATTGTGTCGTGATTGTATTGTATACTTGAAAATTTATTACTAATTACTTTCTTAATTTTATAGTTTATTTACTTATTCCTAATTTATCATTAGTGTCCACAAATGATTGCAAATTACGTGTCAGTTAAATACATGGTAATTTTGGGTAAGTAATTACTAACCCTAATTGTGTAACAAAGGTTTGCTTAATCAGATCAAACATTCTAATTCGTCGAGAGTTTCGCTTAGTTGCGGTTGATGGAGGTACGTGTATATCATTATTTTAGCTAAAATTAGCTCCTAATAACTCAAGTGTTCGGGCGGTTAATTAGAAATTTCAGTCCCGCTGCAGGAGTTGTGATTTACTCCTTGAAATTTCTCTAGTAAACAACTTTGTGTTAATGTAATTTGTCTATATCTCAACGATCAAATTACCGAAAAGTAGTAGAAGATAGAAGTAGTAGTATCATTCATTGCTGTAACTAGAATATTCTAGTACAATTCAATTATAAAAATAAATAAATAAATATCTTCACGCAATACCCAATACAGGGGTAGACAGAAGTTTAGTCTAGACAAGCACCAAACCAACTTCCGCCGAAGATATTTTCGGGTATTATTATAACATGACATGTGGTGAGCCCGTCGACGACTTTATGTCCAATCCAACGATATGATTCGTACATAAGTTTTGGTAAAACCCGAAAACCCGAAATTGGTCCGAGCCTGCCACCTGGGGATCGAACACGGGTCTCTTGACTCGAAATTCCGGCCACCCAACCACTTGGCTATCGTGATTTGGGAATTATAAAAAAATATGGACAAATTTAACATTAACAGTCGAATTCAAAGTATGTCGTTTAATTAAATGCGGATTCGCGTTTTCGGTGAATCATAAAACAGTTATAAAGTTTCATTTGAAACGTTTGCAACGAACCGTAACAGGCTATTAACCCGAAACCCATAAACATACCTCATATTGACAAATAAGAATATTCTAGTACTTTTTACGTATCCTTTTTTAGTTTAGATCCGACTTCAACTATGAATTGATAGGTCAATTTGTACGGAAAGAGCTTTTGGCAAAGCAAAGCGAGGTCGGAAATTCTAACAAGTAAACTTTTAACGTAGCGCCGGATTCGACCGAGGGTGCTGATAGCTGTTTCTGAAAGCAATTTATTGAGGCACCTTGCTTAGACCTTACTTACGAGTATTTCGGTTCCAATTTATTTTGCCAATTCTACGTTTCCAGGTAGAAGTTACGTCGGGATTACCTTTAGCTTCTTTCTACAAATTTAATACATCGAATTTGCTAACCGTTTTGTGGTAGTTTAGGTCTAATGTAATTTTTAGTGGGTATAGAACTCGAGTGGAGACTCTCCTACTCCTGATTCGTTTTCCGTGCGACCAATGATTTGGCTTTCGTAGACGAAATAATTTTTATCTCGGGAATTACTGTAACTCATTGGCTAAAATTTTGTGTTTAGATATTGTTTTATATTCCAAGGTGTAATTTCTAAGGTTTGTTTAAGTGTTCATTAAAAAAATATTATAGCCAATTTGTAATGTTGACTTACTTTGGTGTTTCATGGTTTTTTTTTTTTATTATTTTGTGGTGTATAAGTCACGATAGGCGAGTGGTTGTGTGGTCGGGATTTTGAGTCAAGACCCGAGTTCGATCCCCAGGTGGCAGGCTCGTACCAATGAGTTTTTCAAAAACTTATGTACGAATTATATCGTTGGCTTGGACATAAATACGGCGACGGGCTCACCACCTGTCACGTTGTCCCGAAAATATCTTCGGTGGAAGGTGGGTCGAAGGGACTTAATTCTCTAGACTAGACCTCTGTCTGTACAGGGAATTGCGTGAAGATATTTATTTATATTTATTTATTTTGTGGTGTATAATAAAGGTATTGCTTGATTGGTTCATTCATTCATTATAGTTACCCCTGTACTGGTATAAAATATGCGGATGGCCAGTAAATGTAAAAAGATTTTAAACAATCACGCTAGCATCAATAACAATAACAATTATCTGCTCGTCAGTATCTATTTAACTTTAATTATATAATCTATAGCTTTATATTTCAATACTTATACTTGAAAACAACGTAAAGTAATAACATATAAACTAAAATAATTATATGAAATGGATTGCTGAATAAAGAAGTAGAATCGTTTCACAAAATTACACGCCGCCTGCTGTTTCGCAGTTGAATATTTTACGTCTTACTTTTATAGACGTCGTTGGTGGTAGGAATATTGACACTTGTAGTACGCTGTAATTACATGATCGTTCGCTGTTATTGTCGCTGGTGGTGCCGAAGACCGCCCTGAGTGTCTGTCTGTCATCGGAGTTTGCTGTTAAACGGTCTCATTACTTGCGACGCACCGACACGTATTGAATTTATGACTTTCAACGCAACACGAACCTCCACTTTGTACCAGATATATTTGTCTTTACATAAAATATAATTTATTGCTTGTAATACACGGGAGTTTTTATGACGTCATAAATGTTTATTAAGTCTATTCATAAATTATTCATCCTCTTTTTTAAGGAATAAATAGGTAAAAAAGCATGCGTTTTTCTTATAGTGATGTGATCCACACCAATGTACTTGCAGCTGCAGATGCGATGTCTGCTTTAAATAAGGAATTGGGGAGGGAAAAGTAGAAGAGGAAGGATAATTAACTTCTGGTTATATTACACATTATACGACCTCTATTTTACGTCGTTGAGTTACACAGTTCATTATAACTCTATGCTTTACGTTGGCGTTCATCGAAGCCATTGTATTAACAAAACCCATACGGAAGTAAAAGCCACTGCTTGACTTTGTCGTTAATATATAGTTATGCTTTCGTAATTATCACAATTAGATGATCATATAGATATTAGGGTAGAATTATATAGGGGTATGTTCCCACTGGAGAAGATAGTTGGTTTAATAAAGGCGAAAGATGTATGTAAGTATCGTCACACTTGGTGAGTTGTTCTTTCTGGTTACCCTGAAAAGGTATATAGTACTAATATGCGCACAGTATCTTCTGAGCAACAATGAAGGATGAAGGTAATTAGGAGGTTTTAAATGTCCACAAGAGAAAGTTTCAAGTTCTAATTAGGTAAGCTGCACAAGTTTGTATATTACATCAAATCATTTCCGAACAATTCTTGAAACTTAGTCTTTATTTAAGATAATATATGCTTTTCCTTGACCAATCCATCCACATTAGTAAAACAAAGCATAGTAATTTCGTAAATTTTAAATGTAAATTGTTACAGAAAAATAAGACAATAGTGCAGGTAAAGATTTTTTGCCAACATTGCAACATATGGTAATAATTTTTCGGGTAAATTGTGCTGCTTCAAATAAAACACGTGCGACTTCATTGCTGGCTGGTCTCACGCATTGCTAAATCGTTTTTCTGAACCCATTCATTTTAAATGTTCCATATTTAAAGTGTCCACTGGCTTTGAATACAAATATGCACCAAAAGAAATAATTCTTTTGTATTTTAATTGTTTTTGATTGCAACTGAAGTTGCAAGTGACACAATAGAAAGTAACTGAAAATAACATTTCATCACGTGCTGCAATAATAAAATTCATTACTATAACATATTAAGGGTTAGTATTGTATTTATCATACTACTAATGTATGCAGTTTATGGCGCTTATAAAATGTCTGGTCTAGACATGCAATGTTTTATTCATTACTATTTTAAAATAACAATTATTTTATGTTGCATAATGTTTTATTACATATTAAAATAGTTTTTGTTCATTTAAATAGTGACATATATAAATAAATTCATATTCATACACACGAAGATAAATGTAGTGTCTTTGTCAACTGAATTAAATGAATAAACTTTAAAGCTTATCTTTTCAGTTGATGATATGTGTACTGCTTAAGAAAATAAACTTTCGCATCTTTCAATCTAAATATCATACGATGATTTATAGAAGAAAATATTATAAATATAACTAATAATAAATCAGGTTTTCGCTTGTCATTTACTATTTTTCACAAAGGAAATGATTTTGTGTAGCGTTCAAAAAGATCTGGTCCATATAAAACTCCTTTTCAGTTTTTATGTAATAAAAAAATGTATATTTAAGAAAAACTTACATTTAAATTCAGTTAAAGTTCAATGATCCTATTGCCTACTACAAGGCTACAACCTCGTATTGACATACAATGATCGGTAAACATGTTGCCAACATGTGACGCTACTTGTCGTAAATCAGGCGAGGTTTTGTGTTATTCAGACTTCTCAAGCAATATTTATTACTTGAGGAACCAAACTGTACAAGTAAAAATTTTATTTACAGAGCGTCAATAGCCTAATGATTTAGGGAGTAGTCTTGTTCGATCTACATGAAGAATAGTTCTAAAGTTTTTTTGGCTTAACTTGGATCTTAAGACATAATATGTAAGTTGGAGGAGCCAAATTGTCTAGAGATTTATCACTACAGTATAAAGTATACGGCGTTGAGACATTAATTATGCAATTTCTTAAAAAAAATATATTAAGAGAAGTAAAAAAAAACATAATACAAAACGAGTCCAATACGCCCAACAAACAGGTGCATCATATCTTATCTATCAACAACATCACTTGATAGAATGACTAACTTTTTTCTTACCAAGCGTAGCCGCTCAAACAATTGTGGTTACACAAGTAAACAGAGTTAATTTCCAGCTGAGTTTCGGTTAACGGATCATTTCTAAATAAATCGCTGGAGCATTCAACCTGCGTTGTTTGCGCAATTAGCGTCTAACTTGCTGACGGGTATCTCGAAATACGTCGCTTCAGCAAAATGCCCTGTTCAAATCATACTACAGCGGAAGGGAGGCTAGTACAACCGCCTAGTTTGTTCCGAACATGTGCAATGTACGTAGCCGGTTGAATGAGGTTAAGCAAGACCAATTAGAAACGTTAGTTCTGTACAAAGGTACTGTTCTATCACTTGGCATTGAAAATTTTTTGACATTTATGTTAAATTTTATTTAGCAGAATTTGTGGTCTCCGGTAAGGTAGCTATGGCAAATCCTAACCACCACTTAGTAAACATACTGATATCCTTTATGCTTTAGTGGACTTTTAGAGGTGATTGAGTATTTAAGTAAAAACATAAATATATGGACATACGCGTTGACTAAAAATCTTTTAATCATTACGCATTTCCTAATATTGGGATATGCGCATGTCTAGAATATTTAAACCTTTAGATACAGTTTTCGCTTATTAAGAGGCTTATTTGGGACGCTTTTTAGTGTCCACGCAAAGGACATAATATTCTTATATAGATAAATATTTATATAAAAATCCATGACTCGAGTAGAAATATATAAACAATTTAGTAAGAACGGATTTTAAGCAAAATCTTTCCAAAACAAATTTTTCATCTAACATCATTAGTTTTGAAGTAAGTTTTACTAAGTGTTGTGTAGAGATCGTTATTAGTCTTTTATATGTATCCAAGTGCAATCGGAAATATTACTTATGTTAAATATTACTTATACATATTAGATGGTGACGGGCTCACCACCTGTCACGTTGTCCCGAAAATATCTTCGGTGGAAGGTGGGTCGAGGAACTTAATTGTCTAGACTAGACCTCTGTTTACCCTTGTATTGGGAATTGCGTGAAGATATTTTTTAGATAAGAAGTGTTATAATGATTTCTTATATTTACGCGAATACTACACATTTTAAATAAAAAGATTTTCGGATTTTATCGCGTTTTTAATTAGTTTTTACAAACTATTTTTATTTCCCGACGTTTAGGATGCTTAACAGCATCCGTGGTCACGGGGTCCGAAAATCGTTTTATTTTATCTGTGTTATTTTATATCACGATTGCCGAGTGGTTGGGTGATCGGAATTCGAGTCACGAGGTCCGCGTACGATACCCAAACATTACATTGCACGTTGTTCCAAAATCTGTCTTCGGTGGAAGGAGGATCGAAAAGACTCATTTGTTGAGACCTTTATCTACCCCTGTATTGGGAATGGCGAGAAGATATTTTTTAATCTCTGTTATTTTGGTACACAAAATCTCCTTACTTCACTTAAAATCTCCTCCAGAACATTAATATTGAAGCGTTTACCGATTTATCACAATACATGCATAAACATCACGCCTCTTTTTCATAGGGGTAGGCAAAGACTACATCCTTTCATTTGCTATGACCCTGACATATTTCTTTTGCTTTCTCTACTTTCATAGAGAGACCTTTTGATAATGTCGTTTCATTATATTCTTAACGTGCCGTTTTTTCATTTTAAGTTGAAATTTTCCCGAACTACGCCGCATCCTCTAATAATATTTTTAATGATTTAGTTACGAATCATAGAATCAAACGAATTGTATTAATCTCACACATCAGACTAAATAAAATATTTTTCTCTATTCAATATACTCACACGAGATAGTCGTAAGTTCTTATTGAGATAGAGTAAGTTTAGATTTTGCATCGAAGTTATTATTAGTACCATGTGAGTGCAACCGGCAATATCGTCAATATTTAATATTCTGCTGCCATAATTCGTTGATCGTAAATATGCAGGAAGAAGCGTTGCAGATACAACTTGCTCTACTTGACTTTAAGCTATGTCTAGGTAAAATAGAGTTCAATTTCCAGAAATACAAATCAAAAGTTCTTATTTAGACCCGGACATTCTATTGCTGCAAACACTTGTAATACTTAGCTTCATTTGATTAATATATGAAGTTAAGTTTAGAGAATACACCAGAGATTCAGAATTTAATTTTCATTATAGCTCTTGCGTTGGGTAGTTGACCAATGCATCATCCAATATTACTCGCAGAAATGCAATTACAGTAGAAAATTTTATTATTATACGGGAAGGTGTTTGCCGTTAACAATGAGCGGTTAATCCTCAGTACCACATACGTGCCACGTAGCCTTGTAATTGAGAGTCCATATTTTCAATAAAGCGCATTGATTGAGCACGTTTTCGACCATTCTTTGCTTCGCCTGCTGGTACAAATGTTTATTATTATAACAAACGCCTTAACAAAACTTTGTTTTGACTCTTGAGAACAAAGACATTTCTTTTCCTTGGCACTAGGAACTTTAGCTTCGGTTGAAGTTTTACTGTGTAAGCACTCGCAAGCTCGTTTTTTATTACTGACTCTGGTAGTTTGCATTTATATGCTGACTTTAATTCGTAGCCGACTTGGGAACGAGTTACTGCAAACATGCAATAAGATTCTGAAATTGTAAAATAAATTTCGGCGTAACTACAATTTCCCATTCGAGTTGTTTAAAAATGTCTCAGGACATCTTGCAGATTTTTTTTACATTTTCAAACTTAGACATTTATTTGAACGAGTTAATTTAAAAGAAATTTTAACTTCTCTCCATCTCTATATGTTATGCATAGACAAAATTAACAGAAATATAAATAGCTTGGTAAAATATATATGTTCCTAAATTTTATTTACCGAAGTATGACTAAGAATTTGACCTGACTATTTTTGTTGTTAACTTCTATTGAGTAATGCCCATATGCATTTTGATAAAAGTATAAACATACATAACCCTCAAATATATATACATACCTAACCTTCAAAATTCCACTACCGGACATGAGCCTTGTCATATCAGACACCTCCCATCCTAGACACTACTGCCCGTCACCGTTCTGCTGACTTAGGTCCAGTAGTTTTTAAAATGGTTATACCGGCTTCTGTGGATAGCTAACACTATTTTAATGATTGTCTTAAGTCGCCTCTTAGAAAATGGGGTCCGTGTAGTCTTACGCCGATAGCACAAGGCTCTATATATAATATACTTGAGAGAGAAATGGGCTGCTTGTATACATATATTAACTTTCAATGATCTTCATTACGAGAAAGGTCATACTACACTGGTTAATAATTTACAACAATATTTCATAAGAAATTGATTTTTAAACTTGGCGTAATGGTGGAACTTACTAAAACAAGATTAACAAGCTTAGAGCCGTTTGGTAAATTGAAAACGACATTTTTTTTTAAACATCTCCGATGAGCACGGAAAGTTTTGATTTATGCGCATTTTGATGGTCCCGTAAAACTTCTATGAGGGTAAACCTCCCGACATCGTAGAAAACTTTCCAATTTGCTCGGGAGTGGGATGTAAATAGTTTTTATTGTCCGTTTCACGAAGTTTTTCTAGCCATTTGCTGCTTTTCAGTTATTTAATTGTTTTTATTGTACGTTTAGTTACTTTAAACATTGCTTTTACATTCTCATTAAATTCGCATGAGTAAAATGGCCAAAACATATAGAGTTTTAAATTAACATGATCAACTGGATCTTCTGCAACTTACTTATTAAGCACTACTAGACTCATTATCAAATGTGATCTACTATTAATACATTATTTTTACATAATTAATGAGACTTACTTACTTGACTTGAGAAGTCAAGATAGCCGAGTGGTTTGTTGGTCGGAATTTCGAGTCACGAGACCCGAGTTATATCCCCAGGTGGCAGGCTCGTACCAATGGGTTTTTAAAAAACTTATGTACGAATTATATCGTTGGCTTGGACATAAAGACGGCGACGGTCTCACCACCTGTCACGTTGTCCCGAAAATATCTTCGGTGAAAGGTGGGTCGAAGGGACGTAATTGTCTAGACTAGACCTCTGTCTACCCCTGTATTGGGAATTGCGTGAAGATATTTTGAGACTTATATAAAGTTTGAGATTTAATATAATATGTCAACCAGGTATAGTTCGAGTAATTTAATTTCAGTTCCATTATTTAAGGCCTTGTAGACTTTTAAAGTTTTTTTCGCAGCTTTTAGCTTTCCCTGAGATATACTTGTTCTAAATACATTTACTTTAGAGTCTCTCTCAATAACTGTCAAAAATATTTTTAGCTATTTAGCGAATAAGAAAAACATCTTTCAATTTAATGATAATATTAAGTAAAATAATTGCACTAAGTACGATATTAATGAAGTTAATGTCACCTATTTAATATTTTACATTCATTATACATTATTATTAAACGTCGATGTGGTATTTTCCAGGATGCATACTTTCCGTGCTCTATCTATGGCAATAAATCATTTATAGATGGCGACTATAGAAGCCCTACACCCCAATGCTTTGTGAAATCGTGCATTTCTATGGCTTACATAGTCGGGAATCGGGATTGGGTTTTATTTTTATTGTACGTGTATTTTCCACGGTTTAATGTAATTCTCAGAGAAATATATATACTGACGATGGTACTGCAAAACACTGCATAGTAGATGCAGCTGTTAGCTTATTAACGGCTTATTAACCTATAAATTTATATAACTTCTTTCGATATCACACGGCATGTGTATTACAATTAAAAACTTCATATAAAAATACCGTATGTTGCAAAAATCCAAAATTGAAATATTTGACATATCGTTTGGCATTTTTACTCAAGAATGTTAATAAATACTTTGTAACCCGAAACACCCACGGAAACGTGAAATTTTCTCTTTAAATTCACCGTGAAACGTATGTAATTTGTTTCAGACTGCCTTGGTAACCAACGTTGTTATCCGACAAATGATATTCTTTTCGTAGCTATGATCAAACATTAATATTATTACTAATTTTAATAAACTGACTGAGACTGAGTCGGAGAAGCGTGGCAGGCTTCAGCTAGTATTTCAATAAAATTTATCGCGTCTGTAATCGTGCTAGATGAGTATTAAACCTTTCACTTCGTTTTATACACTCTCTAAAAAATCAATTTGTCGCGATCGTTTGGTGCAGAGGAAGCAATGAAAACGTTGCTTTACTCTATCGACTCTGTTCCGCAGCTTTCCGTCCACTACTACAATCTTGATAAGTGAATTTTAAGTCCAAGTAAAAAAGTAGACGTTGTGACTATTAAATGTCTTAAAAATTTTCATTTAATGTTTCTTTTATGGAATTTCAATACCATGCTGAGCTTTTTGTTATTAAAAAATTAAAAAAAAATTAACATTCAAATACTTACTTAAAACTTTTGTGAGACATTGTTAATTATTTAATTAAAAACGGACCTATTAGAGTTTCTTCATCAGGGCGAGTGGGATGAGTTAGCGGTCGCGCTTTGTCTCGCAATGTATCACGTACGTGTAAGAACGAACTTTAACTTTGTTCTGATTTGCCTTTTGTATATAACATTCTACGACACCTTGTAATAAATTAAAAGAAACAGTTCGTTTTGATTTTTCTGTCATTGGAGTCATTATGTCAATTCTACTTTAATACACATAGAAACTGAGGTAAGATCTTAGACTGACTTTAATTATAGTTAAACCATTTTTAATAATATGGTGAGAAAATAGTTAAATTTCTAAATTCCAACACGATAGCCGAGTGGTTGTGTCGTCGGAATTCGAGTCAAGAGACCCGAGTTCGATCCCCAATTGGCTTGTGCCAATGGGTATTTTCAAAAACTTATGTACTAATTATATCATTAGCTTGGACATTAATACGGTGACAGGCTTACTATCTATCAAGTTGTCCCAAAACATATCTTCGGTGAAGGTGGGCCGAAACGACTTAATTATCTAGACCTCTGTCTATTGGGAATGGCGTGAAGATATTTTTATTTCTAAAGAATTGTGAAATGTGAAATAAATTATTTCACAATTTCACTCCCACGGAGTGACAAACTGTCGAAAATCTTCTTCTTTTGAACTTATTTGCAGATGCTCTTGGACTACAATAGTCACTTACCCAACGCTAGAATTTTAGCTCGATTTTCACTTTTGTCTCATTAAAAAGTCCCAAGTCGTCTATTGCTGCACTAAATTGTAAAGTTTCTTTATACAAATATATTTTTCTTCTACACATACCTAATTAAAATTAATTAGATATACTTTAATACTGCGTTATAATAACAATATCTTTTTAAATGAAAATTTTGATTACTCGAGAGTAAAAGTTTGCTTTCTCACAATGAACTAAAATTACATTTAAATTTCTTAATCAAAGCAAAGCAAATAAACTCATCAACCAGAAATGAATAGCGAATGAATTCTTTCATTTGCGAGATTCGATTAATTTTCCGTACGAAATGAAGCCAACGTATTCCATAGAGTAAATTTAATTATATTAGGGCGATGGGTGGTCTAATAATAATTAGACTTAAAAGAATCCCCAATATGCGATTGTGCAGTTTTTATTAGATTATCATTTTTATTTGTTAATAAAAATAATTGATACACTGACAAATGAAGTACATTGTACTTGTTATTTAAAAAAAAACACACCCAAATTATCTAGGACCTTTGTCACCATTTTTGGCGATTTTCGAACGAAGAAAGGGGCACTCCTTTCTTCTTTCGAAAGGAGTTTTTCTTTCTTGTGCATGTTGTAAGCTGTCTGATATATAACTTTTAATATCAGACAGCATAGTACGATGTGACAGTAGCGTACTAAATTTGCCATTGGCTTTTGTGACACATGAGATGCATATTGTATTTGACTTGTTAAGAACTTCTATTGTTTATATATTAAGTATCTGATGGGCATTTGATGATTAGTAGTTGAACAAGAAAAAAATCCAAATCAAATTATGAATAATGTATAATTACTTTATCTGGATACCCCTTCAGTGATGATACGTAACGAGGTAACGAAAAAAATATAAAATTGCAACTATATTACGTATTTTTTAAAATTTCTTTCGGAATAACTGCGTCATGTAAAACATTTAGTTTGAATAATGTTACTAGGAAATATTGAGCGTTTGAGCCTACGAGGATTTGATAGTTTTGTAATGTAATGTGTAAATCCACAAATTAGCGTACCGTTCACTAGTTTCATCAAATATCGTCGAATCTGTGATTCGTGTTGCAGCATATCACAAAGGCCGGCCATTGTCAGAATAGGAAATAGCATCTCTCAAATCCTATTTCGACTAAGCAACGTTTAATTCACGAACGAATGTCTCCTGCAGTTCATTTAGCAACTTGGTTAAGGATAATTTGACTGCTATACAACTTCCAAAATTTCGAAGATAGATTAAATTCATGTAATTACAAATTAATTATTTGTAATTACGTGCCTTTGAAGTTAATTCTGGTTTAATACTTTAGTAAACCTTGAACGTTAGGTGTTTTTTTCTTTGCAATATCTCGGAAACACAAATACAATTTTTTTATCTCCACATCTGTACAATCTGCCATAATTTCAATGCTTGAAAGCAGATTGGCAAACGCAGTACCTGGTTTCCCGTCGACATGCTGCAAAATTTTGTTTGTATTATTTGCGGGGATTGCCCTGTCATCTTATGAACCAGTATTCTATTTTCTAGACTTTCTCTTACTCGCCTCTTACGACTCCCACAGCAGTGAAGAAGCAGGTATATTCCTACAACGATACAACAAGGAACACTACCTAGTTTCATGAGGTTCTTAAAACTAATTTAATATGTATAATTGTAAAGCATTGCTAGTGATGGCAAAAATGTTTTAAATATTTTAATAATAAGTCTATCTTGTACCCAAGTATCAAGTAGTATATAAAAATCGTATTGACTTGAACCGCCAATACCATTGTACCTACGAAAGAAGTAACGAGGAAGGGATCTGAATAAAATTATAATATATTACTCCACTTTGCACTTCTGGGTGGCGGAATGAATGCAGAGCGGTTTTCCATAACAAGACGCATGTTTCCTGTCCCACATCGAACGTACCCTCGGTTCAACTGACACCCGCTGAATTTTTATCACTACACAAATAGATGCTGCAACAATGTAGACTGTTTTTTGAGTCACGTAAAAAGTTATCTGTATCGTGATCATGAAAAACCTAGTCTTTCATTACACTAATGTACTAAATATTTTATTTGGAATACTTTTTTTAAAAAACTACACTCTGTAATAAAAGTTGTATCAATATAAACCGACTTCATGCTATTTGTGCTATATCTACACCATAACAATATAGAAAGGGGTGTCTCTTTCTTCCCATGGGTATCGTAAGTGACGATTTAGATTTCAAAAACTTTTAAAATGAACAAAAACATCAGAACAAAATTCACAAGAGCAGTGATTGGTCTAATATGTAAAATGTCTGTTGCGATCGCCAATCCAGTTGCCAAACTTGGAGATTAGGCCAAATCGTCCCATACGGGAAAGGACTTCATTCTGTAATGGACTTTAGCAGGTTAGAATACATTTTTATCCTATAACATTTAGGTCTAAATTTTTTAAAGTACGGCATCAAATAAGATAAATCTCGCTTAGCTCCTTAGGTTGAATTAAATGTAAAGCAATATAATAGTCGCAAGTCACGATAGCCTAGTCCTGGTGATAGGCTTGTGTCAAAGAGTTTAAACAAATTTATGTACGACTTATATTGGCCCCATTGGCTAGGACGGCGTCAGGCTCACCACCTGTAACGGTGTCCCAAAAATGTCTTCGGTGAAAGGTGGGTCTCAAGAATCTAGTTATAATTCCAAGTACTGAGGTAGACTCTGTACTAGGGTAGACTCTTCTGTCTACCTAGTACTGGGAATTGCGTGAAGATGTTTTCTTTTTAATATAACTGTCATATGATGATCAACTTTCGAAGACATGCGTGAACAAACATAGTCTAATAAAATCTTGTATTTTTCTGTCAATAATATTATAAATATACAAATTTGAAGTTTAGTTATTATAAATATACAATTAGAATAATATTCTAAAAAATCTCCAATGATACGTTCCTAACCTTATCTTTACAATTTATTATTGATGCCACATCCATCCATTGTACCTAATTTGGAATATGTCTCCTATGTGCATATAGAATGTATATTGAATGTTCCTGTATACTGTTTTCTTAAATACTTATTCAGTGCAATATTAACAAAAATTCATTTGTAAGTCAATATTAATATTGTTTGATGAATATTTAATTTTATAGCCTGTGTAACATAGGCCTATATTTGTATTATAATTTACAGCATTTAATAAGTGCTTCTACTCGTAAATATGGCAACGGCGGGTCTCGTATACGGCGCGACACGGTGATCTATATGTTAATTTTATAACCCAGTTGTTATATTACTCACAGGAGTTATCAAAATATTGTGTGAGTAAATTGTGATAAAGATCAAGTACCGTTCAAAAATAAATTTCTAAACCGTAAAATATGAAAACGTAAATTAATGTTTATGAGACATGTTCAAACATATCTCATAAACATTAATTTACGACATAAACAAAAAGTTATTCTTTTCAAAGAGAATAACTTTTTGTTTATTTTTAATTCATTATTAATTTTAATATCCGTGCAATCCTGTCCGGTTAAAAACGGTGTGCATAATTTTATTGTGTGCAATGTCGTTTAACCGTTTTGTCGTGATCGAGTAAAAAAAAATCAATCATCGGAATATACAGATGTATAAACATAACAACTTTCATAGTTATTGTGTTACTCGTAGGATAGAAATATAACTGATTCGTTTTTCAAACACAACTAAGTTTTCAGGACACTTACAATATCAAAGGAAAGAAAGAGGGTGATAGTCTAGGAAAACTGTCACCACGTTACAAAAATATTTACAATAACATCCTATTTTAATAACAGTTATTTTGAATTATTTTTACAGTACATTATAAAAGTCTTAGGATCTCCATTTATTTATGAAAGAATTATAAAAATGACCTTCAAATAATAAAATATAGATGGTATTTGATGATAAAATGTAAGACAGTTAGTGAAAAACAAATTTTCCAGCCTATTCGTTTTCTATAAAAATTGATGGACATTACGCGCGTGCCTTAAAAATAGCTTTCAACCGCGAATGGATCATAACTGAGCTTTATTTTATGTTGTTTGGTAAAAAAGTGATTCGCGGTTTATTCGCAAAATTGGAAATACTTTGATAGTAAAGTATATTTACAAAGTAATGTAACGTGAGTTCACCTTTCATAATAATGTACTTTAATAATAATTGACTTCTATGTAATGACAGGAAAATAAGTAAAAAAGGTGTAAAATTCGGCAGACCCGTCCGATGGGCAGCAACGTATAAGTTGCGTGGTACTGCGATAGCCAATCCGCTTTTCGAGCATAGCCTACTACGGCAAACCTTCCCTAACGGGAGAAACTGATGTCCTGAAGTTGGCATTACAGGCCGTTATGATGATTAAGATGGTGTACCCAGAATTACAATATTTTTAATTATATATATGAAGACTTGGTAAAGTTAAAAAAGTAAAGACTTTGTAAAGTTAAAGTTAAGTCATCATATTAAATGAACATAAATACATAACGATCTGTATAATTCCAAGCAATTTGCAACAAAACAATATATTAGGTATTATAAAGTATTAAAATAGTGTCTTGGATTTCTTATATTCCTTTGTAACTCGATTATTGAACATACTGAAGCGTTAAGTACCGAGTGTTTTGCCGCATGAAAGGGCTAACGTGACAGGATAAATGTCACTGCCTCACAGAATACCAAATTGAAACGTAAGTATTCTGCGTTACACTGGTTTTTCTGGTGAAGTAGGTAACTAGAGATTCTCTTTTCTCGTCTTTCTTCTGTATTTTTTCTTTTCTGCTCGATTTCCTTATAAAAAAAAACTTTAAATATAAGCCACTTATTTCGCTGCTTATGGATAAAAATGGTATATGGTCTTTCTACGGGTTATTTTGTCTAATTTTATAACGGTCGTTTAAGTGGTATGTTCTTCATGCTATGTAACTGACAAACAAAACTACTTACGCACTTTGAGAAGTCATAGATTGCGATAATCCATTGCAAGTAAAATAAATCTTTCTTACTTAACGTCCTACTTATTATTGGAAATTTAATTATCTTATGGAGGCCATAATTGAGAAAATAATGCTGGTTGTAACTTTCTTTAATAAATTGAATGAAATTCCTTCTATATGGAATATAACAATAGGTGAAAGTAAATTTAGTTGATTGGGCCAAGTGATTACTGGACCGTCTATTTTTATTATCTTCTAAGAAAGCGGTCGATCTTAACGAATTAATGCAGCCATGCCTGCCGTGAGTTGATTCACTTTGACTCGCTTCCGCTGTTGCCACACCAACGCAGCGCACCCCAGTTTTAGGGAATGCCCCTGCCGGAATTCCGTATTCATTTGTGGCATTGCATTAGGCGTATTGTCCCGAAATGAGACGTTGAAAGAAAACACAAATAGAGCTTTTATGGCTTAAAAATGCAACCTAATGAAATTTTTCCAAAATCAAATTAATGTTAGATTCTTTTGTTCATAAATTTTACCTTTTTCTAATTAATATATTTTCTCTGTCTAGAATCTAGTATATGTAATAAAAAATATGTAATAAAAAAGTTCACGACCAATTCTAATACTGTGCTGTTTCCTTTAGATTTTTGACACCTATAAATATCCTTTCAAGTAACTTTTGCAACCCATATTTTACCTCAACCTATTTAGAAAAACGTGACAGGTGGTTAATGCTTAATTGGTAATATTGTAAAATTTGCATATTCTTTCAAAAACTTAGGTCGTTGAGAAGCCTGACAAAATTTCAATAGTGTCATGTTTCTAAAAGATAAGCTAACATTTTAATTGGATTTCAGCGGCCCTTAAATGGGGGCTATTTGTTTACCAATATAAATTATATTTTATTTTGAAAAGACTCCCTAGCAAATCGAAGGGATGAAAAGGGGTTAAATTATATATTCAACCCCCTTTTTTTACCTGCAAAAAACTTTCCACAGCTTCTAAGTTATTATTATTTTTAGAATGGCATTGCATTACAAAAATCCTTTAATTGACTCTGACGACAGTATATACCTACCTATACTTAACTTTTTAAATTATCATCGAATAAATCAAGTGGAAAATTGAAATTCGAGATCGCCCTGCATCTCGATTACACGCATAGCAAAACTAACTTTGATTAACTTCGGTTTAAATTTCGAGTGTTTGTTCATTTAAAACAAAAATTTATCAAAGCTTGAATTAAATGAAATGTGCTGTTGTTTAATTTAGTTATTTCAATTATTTTTATAGATATAGCCTACCTTAATTATTAAATGTATCATCTTTTATAATCTCGAAGGTCAATTAATTGAAATAAAGTATAGAAAGGACATTAAATAATATCCTATCCATACATATACTCGTATATCAAAAACATGCGACCGAATTGAGAACCTCCTCCTTTTTTGATGTGTTTTCAAAGTACAGCATCAGTATATTTAGCAGCATGAGTAAACTTGTTGAAATTTAAATTTATCGTTATACCTTTGTACCCTGATCCATATGGGAACGGGAAATATATTGTTATAATTAAGCTATGTGATAGATAAATTAAGATGTGTGAAAGGTATGTGATATGTTTTATAAATTGCCATTGTAACCGTTGTTGTCTGAAAAAATACATACAAATATAAACATACATTTATATTATTAAAAATTACTACTGTTGTCATTGCACATCTAAATAAAGTAATTTAAAAAAATAATTTTAATATTATGATTAAAAGTAATTTTACTTTGTTAAACATGTTTTTTACGCATTTTTGAATTCTGCGGTAGACAGAGGTCAAGATAATTTATTTTTTTCTTCGACTCTCATTACGGAGCTAATTTGGGACAACATGACATGTGGTGAGCCTATCTCCGTCTTATTTTCCAAGCCAAAGGTACAATATACTCACAAAGATAATTATTATACATCTATCAGATAAATATTTTTATAGTATACATTTTTATAGTATACAGAGCACACATCATGTCTCATAAAACATACAACTATTAAGTTCATTTATAATATTAAGTAAGCTTTGAATTATTATTATTTTGATGTATGTTTTAGTAAAAAAATATGTTTTCGTTATCTTTTTTATTTACATGGAATCGAGGTGCTTCCCCAGCAACATTTTCGACATCATCGATGTAATCTGTATTGCGCGCGGGTTGATTTTGCGACTTCTTTAGATGAAATTTAGATATTGCACTGTACGCGTATTCCGTTTACACTGTAAGTAATTGGATGGGGCGCAAAGGGGCGGTGGTATCAACACTCGTCAATCGCAATAAAATCTGTGATAAAACTTTGCAAATCGCTCTCTGGATATGGCCTACAAGAAGAATATAGATTTACTGAAAATGAGATTTCTACATCGCTAGAATTCATGCAAATTGTTGATACTTTGTTTAATCTGTTATAGCGAAAATATTTAAAAACTATTTTTTTTAGTAAAGAATTAGGTTTTAACATATTCATTTATTGCTTCAGGTGCCTATAAACATTTTTAAGTTAGCTTTTTACCACAGTTCACTAGGGATAATATGACTCCGTGACAATATCACGATCCAAAACAACGTACAATTAGTAAATAAGTTTCCACATCATGGGGGATTATAATGAACACTAAAGAATAATTCTCTTTTCAGAACATAATTTTGTCGCAATTGAATAATATGAATGTGTTAATAGTTTCCATTTCATTACGAAACGATAATGAACAATCACCATACTAAAATTTTATTCTTTGCAAAAGTGTAGTAGACAGAGTTCTAGACAATAAACTCCTTGTGATCCACTTTCCACAGAAGAAATATTTTTGGGACAACGTGAGAGATGGTGAGCCCGTCGCCGTCTTTATGTCCAAGCCAACGATATAATACGAGTACGTACTTAAGTTTTTGAAAAATAAAACCTGGTACGAGCCTGCCAATCGGGTCTCACGACTCGAATTCCGATCACTCAACCGCACGGCTATCGTGACTTTTTATCCTTATTTTTTCTTTCTTGAAAATTGATCATTACCTAAATTTATTCCTTACTGAAACTACTGTTTAATGATTTGTATATATTTAATGATAAGGATGAACAAACAGCGCTAAGTTTTATTAGACTTTAACACCTCTGTTAAGCTTTCGTTCGTTTACAGCCTAATTATAAATAAAGAGCAATAAATATGTCGTTACTTGGATACAAACATGTTACCGACGGCAGGAAATTGTCGGTTCTCTCAGTGAGATGTTACGTATTTTATATGACAAATTGAGCACTCAAAGCATTTTTAATTACTATTTCCTTATGCATGTTACTCGTGTTATATATCTTACTACCGGATAAGAACAGCAATTAGTGGTTTAATGAAACAAAAATTTTAGTAGAAGTGATCTTAAATAAGGTCTGCGATATGTTTGTGTTTTATTAAAAATATGTGCTTAAATTAGTTACACCTTAGTAACACATTTGACGGCTCGACAGCCGAGTTGGTATTGACCCTCAGGGTAGAAGCTCTGGGTTGTCGGTTCGAATACCGTCAGGGGCAAACATTTCTGCGACCAATATGAATGTTTGTACTTGAGAAATGGTATGTTTTATACTTATATGTCGAGTATGTTGCATCGTTAGCTTGGACATTAAGACGTCGATAGGTTGTCCATCACCACACAACCACCTGTCTTCGTTCTCTTCTTCTTTAAGAACAATTCGTTAAATTAGTTCTTTTTATGCTTTAAGAAGAAAAGAAGGCTAACTAATTTAAGACGAAAATAAGGTAAGACGAAAATGCGCACTAATTTAAGACGGAATTTCTTAAAGAACAAAAGAAGGCTAACTAATTTAAGACAAGACTAATGTAAGAGCTAACTACCTGTCATGTCATCCCAAATAAACTTCGGTGAAAAGTCGGTCGTAAGGATTTCATAGTCAAGACCTCTGCTTACACCAGTATGCGAAATAGGGTGAAAATAAAAAATGTAACAAATTAAATACTGTGAAATATAGAAATAGACGGTCGGCATGCAGATGGCGATCACAGTACACTTCGCATTGTCCAACAGCGGCCCTCTTGATTTTGACGTAGTATTTATAAAAGGTTAATCTCTTAGTCCCGATTTACTATTTCCACTTGAAGAAAATATTATTTTGTAGCAAATGGCATATTACTAAAAATGTCATGGCTACCCGACAGTTGGACAGATAAACACCTTGAAAATGCTAGAACAAAATTATGCTTCGTCTTTGAATTATAGTACATCCTTCTTTATGAAGAGACCCTGCAAGAATCTCTTACAGTTCTTTAAGTAAGAAAGTACTAAAGTAAAACATTGATATTTTAATTAAAATACAAGAAGGCTGTCGAAATAAACTACACGTTCGTTCAATATGTACACGAGTAAGGAACAAAAACCATTATTGTAAACTCATAAAATGACGGGATAAGAAACAAAGACTTTTTTTGTGACTGGCAATAAATGTGTAATTAAATCGTCCCCTAAAATTATTGACCGTAAACCTATTTATTTTGACGGCTGCCAATACTTGCCTTATTGTTGAAAGGAACGCTTGGAAAAAGTAAGCATGTCGACAGATTTTTTTTTCGTGAACAAAGGCTAGTGATTCTATTTTTGAAATTCACGACGGATTACATCATCGAAAACACAAAGAGTTTTGTTTGTGCAGGAAGGCGAATGAGAGCAGAGAAATGCGTTTTCGTTACGCATATGTAACGAATTATGTAAATGATTGAAACGAGCATTTACAACTCAAGTTACAAAGATGAATAATGAAATGTTTACTCTTTAATACAAAATATCCCAGGCTGACGATATGATGGCTATTTCGTTTTCAATTTTCATATTGAGACACGGAAACACGCAGACATTTTATTTGCGAAATAGTCGGAGATATTTTAGATTTTTTTTCAGACATAGCTATTACCTATGTGGTAGACAATTGAGACACCGCTTAAACCAAAGACGTTATAATGAACAAATTATTGCATTTTTGGACAAACAAAGAATTTGAAAAACTGACATAATTTTCAAACCAGACTGAATTATCTGCCCATTTAAATATATATAGGAGGTCATGGATCTTGGAAGATCAAGGCCAGCTGGTTCTTGAGCAGCTAGATTTAGGATTGACTGATCGACCTTGATCACGTTTCTAATATGTCATCTCTGATCAGTTAACAGTCTCGTTCCCATTGTGACTAACTTAGATTATACATGTGCCTTGTACATGTGCGGATGGTTGCGTAATATGACACAAATTTAAGATGTCGTAACCAGGAATGATTTTAACGGCTATTATGTTACGCTAAGTCGAACACGTGACGACTCGAAATATGCGCGTAACGAATACATATAATTTTGAAAAGCCTTTTAACCGAAATAAGTCATGCTTTATTCCTAAGTAGGTCTTAGGAATATTATTTTTAATGCTTTTTCAATAAAAAAATCGTATAACAATATTATAAATTAAAAAATTTCCTTTATATGAATCTTCTTTCTGGATATCGAATTCTGATTACCGAACCACACTGCTATCGTGTCTTCTATATATAATAAATCTAATTTAAGATTCTCTGCAAATTGTTTATTTAAATTTTCTAATCTCGGCTACGGTCCTGACATAGAGTGCAAATTATCCTAAACCAATTATCCCTTATTACTCGTACACGTAATAAGAGCTTAGTGAAAGAGGTGCTTTGTTTTGCAAATGATGATTACGACGCAATTGTTGAACAAAATCAATAATGTGATATACATTCCCGCTCTAACAAATTACTTAAGCAAATTAACTACATTTGCATAAATAATTTGTTAGAAACTTTTATTAGTGTTTGCTTGAACCCAAGACTATTTCTTCGTATTTGATGATGTACTCGTCGTGATTGAAATTGATGAACTTACCAAGTTTGAGAATCTATGTAAAAATATATCTATTAAATATTAGTTATATGATTTTTTTTACGGAAAACACCCTGGAAGGAATTAATTAACTCTAAACACTAGTCACAAAATCATAAGCTTATGGCAACTTATTTTATTTTTGTACTTATCTATTTGTTAGTCTTTGATACTTCTCATAACTATGATAAAATTTGGGAGAAATATTGATAAATGTGAAAACCATATTATCTACACTATTTTGAGCTTAATTAAACAAATACGATTGAATATTTATTTGCATCTTACTTCGGCCTTAAGACTATTTTTGTTTTAGTTTCATTAAATGATGAATGCAAGATGCAAACATTTCAGTAAACAATTTATCACAGGACACGGCAAACGTAGGTCTGTATTGAATTTAATAAAAAATACATGATAAAAACTATCCTTGCCTTAGACTGACGTGTCTAATAAATAGTGCAAAATACACATCTAAAATAAGCGTGAAAATTGGTTATATACTTTCGGAGATCGTCATGGGCAACAACGTGTCATGAAAAATATAATAGTCCACTAGTGGTATTCGTCATAAAACATACAGATAAGACTTAAAAAGATTGCTTTAGTCAATTCTCTTAACTTTATTGTAATAAGTCGAAATAAACCTAAAGCTCAGTTATTCAAACATTCTAATTAAACAGTGAATAAACCTAAAATATCATCAGAAACATTCGAATTAATAACTATTGGATAATACACTGTATTTGAAATACATGTTCATGGTTTGTAAGAGGCGTATCTTCAAAAATCAAATTCCTTTCAAACCATACTTATTTCCATACGTTGGCGTATTATTGAAGAGTGGTTCTTTGAATTGCAAATGTGCTAGTCCTTGGGCGGATACCATTGAAATGTCAATTTGTTTTCTATTGGGGTTGCTTGTTTGGTTACCTCGAGACATATCGCTTCACTTTTGTTTATTTTTATCCCCGCTTTTAGCCCAATCTTTAACTTTCTTTGGACGAAATGAACACATTCTTTATCTTTATTTTTGATGATTCATTCTTCTTTTGTTTATTTTACTTACTTTTTTCTTATAGCTATGTAATTAAATTTCGTACCGACGTTAAATTGAGTTTGTAATTTCATAATTTGTAGAAAATGGTGAGATTTTGTAGAAAACAAACGTATATTAAACTGAAAGTGTTAGATGTCAAACGAAAAAAATGTATAAAGGTATAAACTACGCTGGGTACAAAATGTTATTTGACAGCGTGCGGTTACAGCAGGCATTCTTTTTTGTACAATGCCTTTGTTATTAAGGGCTGCTTGAAGTTTGCGGTGATTGTATCCGTCGTATCCTACCATATCCGGTTTTTATTAGAACCGGTATCGAGTGGCTTCCGAGAGCTTTTGTGCGTCAATTTTGGATTTAGTGCAAGCCGCCTATTGTTGGTGAGATGTCGCCCACCGTCGAGGTATTTCAAGCGTTTTTTTGTAGTATATAAAAGCTCGATTACAGCTTTGACAGTAGTTCATAAATACTTATAAATGTAGAGTAGATACTACAAAATTAAAATATACCTAGTCAGGTCATAAATTCTGTCACATGTTTAATATAAAATAATTGAAACAAGTTTATTCATTATGTAACCATTTATATACCAAAATAAACTTAACAAAACATAGATTCTTATGACACTAAAGTTTATTCAAAATGACCTCCGTTATTTTTAATACAGACCTTCAATCTGCGCGGCCAGTCGTCTATCGCAGCACGAACGAGGTCCATGTCAATATCGGCGGCTGCCTTAATCAAGGATGTCTTGAGTGACTCCAAATTGGGATAAGGCTTTGAGCACGCCTTTTCCTCCAAGTATTGCCGTATCTTGAAATCTATCGGATTCAAATCTGGACTGGAGGAGGGCCAGTGTTCGTGCCGGATAGAATCGATTTCACGCGCCGCCAGCCGGACTTGTGTGCTCTTCGCTGTATGAGCTGGCGCCGAATCTTGTTGGAATACCCAGTGCCTGTAATTGAACATGGTATGAGAAACAGGTTCCACAAGGTTCATCAGGACTGTATTTTGATACACAACTGCATTCGTTTTTACAGTTTTCTCACAAAAATGTACCTATGTTAAGCCCCAATAAGAAATTCCCAACCATACCATGAGCGAAGATGGAAAATGACCTCGTTGGACACGCGGAATACGGTTGCTCGTTTCTTCACTACTGCGTGCGTACACCATATCATTTTGTTTGTTGTAGCTCTCTTCTACGGTAAAAAAAAATTTTTCATCCGAAAAAAGAATTTCCCGATATTTTTTTCCAACAAAGCGCGGCATCTCTTCAGTCTCAGGTTCATTAGACGAGCATTCAAACGATGTCCTGCTTTTCTTCGATATGCCCGAAGCCCTAAGTCTTCATTTAACATCTTTTTCACCGTGGTTCTGCTTAACCCCATCTGAAGGGCCAACAGTTTCTGCTTACGTTTGGGATTTCTTTGAATTCGCGCCTTCACAGCTTTTTTCATTGCTGGAGTCCTAAAAGACCGAGGGCGACCACTTCTTGACTTCTCATCTACACAAGAGTCTTCATTGTATCGTTTGATGGTACGATAAACGAATCTTTTGGTTATATTCAAATTTTTCAGTATGTCAAAAATTTTAATTGGCGCGTAACCGCAACGGTGCAACGCAATAACTGCAACACGGTCTTCTTTAAGCGTCCACTCCATATTTAAAAATGAGTAAAATTCTAAAAAGTGTACAGTTTTATTTTCATGAACAATTCAAAACTCGAATTCAATAAACTTTTTTGTGGCCAGCATTCTAAAAGAAAAGTTTTTACTGTGTGATAATACTTATGACCTGACTGTGTATTTATAAAAGATATACATAAAAGAAAGATATATAACATATATATGAAAGAATGAAATATATAAAAGAGCAAAGTAATATAATAATAAATAAAATGGAACAATTGCAGGCTGCAGTCGGGTTTAAATTAAAACAAAATTAAACAAAGGGCGGTCGGTAGAAGGGTCTATGATGCGAGGTGTTCGGTGCTGCGTTCGCCAATCCACTTTCCAAGCGGATTATGGCAATTTTTTTCTTACGGGGTAGGCCTAAATTCTGCATTGGACTTTATATAAATAAATATCTTCACCCAATTCCCAATACAGGGGTAGACAGCGGTCTAGTCTAGACAATTAAGTACTTTCGACCCACCTTCCACCGAAGATATTTATCGGGTCACATTATTATGCATTTGACTTCTATTCCTTATTTTTAATAAAATAAATTAGGTTACTTGACTTTAACTTTATTTCAATTTAAAATTTTTTCTTTTAATAATTCTACAGATAGAAAATACAGATGTGAACTATAAAAATAGTCAAAACAGATTTAAAATGTTCAAATCTAAAATGATTGCATCGCCTGTTGTCTTATTCATTGAAAAACTAATTTGAAATTATGATATCTCGGCGCATTGCTGGCGACTAAAATGTTTTACAACTGCGTCGATCCACTTGCAGACGAGTGCAACGCTCCAATAGAATTACAAAGTTGATTAGAGATTTAAATTTATAATTCACCGATACGATATCAAAAATTTAATACTTACTGTAATGTCTCTTGATTAAACTAAGAATAAAGCGATGTAGATTATTAAACAAAACATTGAACCACGGATTTTGCTGTCATAAAATTAATTATAGCTTTTAGACTAATTATAAAAGCTTTTTGATTAAAAAATTATTATATTTTTTAAGACTTACAGTGAAGTTAATGTAATTTACTTTATTATTTTCTTTGTAATATATATAAATTATATAAAAAGTCACGATAGCCGAGTAGTAGGGTGGTCGGAATTTCGAGTCAAGAGACCCGAGTTCGATCCCCAGGTGGCAGGCACGTACCAATGGGTTTTTCAAAAACTTACGTACGAATATCGTTGGCTTGGACATAAAGACGGCAACGGGCTCACCACCTGTCACGTTGTCCCAAAAATACTTTCGGTGGAAGATGGGTCGAAGGGACTTAATTGTCTAGACTAGACCTCTGTCTACCCCTGTATTGGGAATTGCGTGAAGATATTTATTTAATATTTATTATATAATTTATTTACTTTGTAAGTTCTGTGTGGAACATTTCCTATATGTAGGATTTATCATCGTCATAGGTTGCTTCCTGTCCGTTAGGCCTTATTACAGCTTCCCTAATACGACTCTTACAACACCCACGGTAAGAAAAATGTTAACTCCTTTGTTAACATGGCACGCACAGGCACAGCAAAAGTATTGCTGTGCCTGTTCGTGCCATAAATCAGATAAAACAAATTCAGAACTTTTACGCCATTTTCAATACAGGGGTAGACAGAGGTCTAGACAATTAAGTCCTTTCGACTCATCTTCCGATCACCTTCGATTTTGAACAACAACACAACACTTTGTGAAAACATCAATACAACTTTACATAATATTTACAGTTTTGTGAATTTATTGTGAACATTGAGTCGATCGCGGCTTGAAATTTCTTTGTCGTGATCGTAAAATTCGAAAGAAAAAAATAATGAATCCACCGAAGACATTTTTTTAAAATAAGAAGTTGAATATCTTGAATACGTACTTAAATACACGGTCAAAATCAAAACTGTTTCTAATAAAATCTTATCCGACTTATCCATCGGGTTATATATTGAACTTCCAGTAATTATTATATAAGCAATTTACTTTGATTTCTATCTCGAAGGCATTTCACGAACCGTTAACGAAAAGTGTATTACGGAAATCGATTCACAACAATGGGATCGCTAGAGATCGTATCGCGTGATTGTGTTATGGACTAGCGAATAGTTTCACTGTAAGTGAAACTAATGAAAGATAATAAATACTTTGAGATACGCCGGCAAATAATAAAACGATATACTGGAGGCATTACCTACTACGAAGCCATGGCAGCCCACAGGTTGGGTGGATTGAATTTTAGTTAAGAAACCAGACAGATATTAAAAATTTAGGTTCGATTTGTATTACATGGCCTTATTAAAACTTCAAAACGTCACGATAGCCGAGTGGTTGGGTGGTCGGAATTTCGAGTCAAGAGACCCGATTTCGATCCCCAAGGGACAGGCTCGTACCAATGGGTTTAAAAAAAAAAAAAAATTATGTACGAATTATACCGTTGGCCTGGACATAAGAATGGCGACGGGCTCACCACCTGTCATGTTGTCCCGAAAATATCTTCGGTGGAAGATGGGTCGAAGGGACTTCATTGTCTAGACTAGACCTCTGTCTACCTTATTACATACTTGTATTATCAGACGGTGACGAGCCTCAGATTCCGTCGCGTTCTCCTTAATAACTTTTGTTTTGAAAGAAATATATTGTCCAGACCTTCTAACACCACATTTTTAGTGATAGTTATTATATTTATATATGATTATTCTGTGCATGTGTCTGTGACTGAACTCGTTAACGGCTGGACCAATTTTTATGAATTTCTCTGTGTGTTCAAAGGGATTTGTGATCGGTTTGGATCATTTCAATCACATTCGAATCCGATAGGTCCACTATAACTAGTATATATTATTAATATATTTAACTGAATATTGGAATCTGGACAACTTAATAGTTGTGAAAACGTAAATGGTTGCTCTGACGTTTTCACAACATGTTATATAATATTTATAGTTTTTTTGAATTTAGGCGGACATTGAGACGATCGCGGCTTCAAATTTCTTTGACGTGATCGTCGAGTGCGAATGAAAAAAGAAATAATGGACTAACTTTTCTTAATTATTATACTTTTTATTTAATGCTCAACTTGTCTTCAATGTTTGAAAAAATATAAATATTATTAGTTTATTTGTTTCAATTTAATATGTAATGTGATCGGAATTCGAGTCAAGAGTTTGAACCCCAGGCGATATCAATAGGCTCGTATCAATGGGTTTCTCTAAATCTTAAGTAAATTGATATCATTGGCTTGGACATAAAGACGACGACGGGCTCACCACCTGTCACGTGGTCCCAAAAACATATTCAGTAGAAGGTGGGTGAAAAGGACTTAATTGTTTAGATCTCTGTCTAGATAGTGAAGATATTTTTTAAATATTTAATATTACTTTGTGGATGCCTTATTTCCGGATCCTTTATTGCATACATTTTTGTTTCTCTTCTTCAGACTTTTAGTAGCAATTTAAAGTGCAATGCAGTGTTAATTGATTTTTATGTGGCTAGCAGACTAATTGTTTTTATCCCCATCCATATTTATAGCTATTTCTATTTTAAATGATGCCAGATATCTTTCTAGAATAGAATATTGAGTGTTTAGCTTGATTAGAGGGGATCGACTGTTTTGAAATGGGTTTGGACTTGTACGGTCCCTTCAAATGATTTATTTATAAATCTGATATGTTTTGCTATATAAATAAAAAAGTATACCATTGTCTATCAATTCTCAATTTTGAAACTCATTCACTATGCCGTAATATCATTCAACATCCTAACTTGTTAAGAATCTCCTGAATCTCTTTTTCTTCCATAGTTGAAATAGTTTATTAATGGGATTAGATAATAGGATTTAAGGACAACATTTTATATAGTTTTCCTTTTTAGTGTTCTAGATATTTTCATCTTCACACATTACTTAAAACAGGGCTAGACAGATTCTTCGTTTATGTTGGAACAACGAGAAAGGCGGTGAGCTTGTCGCTGTCTTTATGTACAAGCTAATGAAATAAATCGTACATAAGTTTTTATATAAAAGTTTTTATAAAAAAATTTTGAAAAAACTGATTGGTACGTAGTGTACCTGCTGGGGATTGAACTTTAGTCTCCCCACTCAAATTTCTATAACCCAACCACTCGGCTATCATTAACGAGATATTTTTATACCGACGGCTAAATTTTCCTACTTTACGAGATAAAGACCACATTTAAAACTCAGCTCCTGTTTAAATATTGCGAATAAACCTTCCGTTTGCGAGAAACCCGGATTGTTTACGTTCGCACAGTTTGCAAGTTTAAAGTAGAGCGTTGTTTGTGTTTCCCGACTCACACCGTTATTTGCTTTTTTACACTAATTCCCCACATATTTAACCAAGGTAAAGTAAGGTAAAAGGCAAATGGCGGACCGCAGTTGCATTTTTAATGATGTATCAAAACGCGCATGCTCCTGTTCATTTTAGTATATTCTGAGTAAACTTTTGAATGAATTAAGATTGCTCGGAGTAGAATAGAATAAATGTTTATTGCTTTGCACAGAACTTTGATATTGTATAACGTATTACCGCGTAATCACCTTGCAATACGAAAATATCCTAAAAATATCAAAGTATGTTGTACATGCTTGTATATATCACTAAAAGCATAGAAAATTGTTTTTCATATGGTTCTTTCATTACACATAATAGAACATCTTATCTATTATTTTAATTACTTAAAAGTTGAACCATGACTTAAAAGAGGTGTAGTTCTGGTTCTAACTACTGGAGTGCTAAGGCAAGGAAAATACATTATTCATTTCAGTTAAGTCGCTAATAAGAAGATAAACCGTTTAACTTCCTTAATTTGAGAAAGCCGGTCAGTACATGACTAATTTTTCGATAGGGCTTCTACCGGAATTCGTTTACGGAAGTGGTTTGACCCGCATGTGTACTTTTTTACTTAAATGAGATTCGTTTTTGAGAATGAGAAACAAATTTTTAAATGTTTTTTCAGTTCACTAGTTTTCTTGCTTAATGTTAATAAGAAAATTTTCTTGCTTAATGTTAATCAGTATTTATTTTTGGCTTAGATAGGTTGCAGTAAGATATTCAGCTTATTGTTTTAAATCCCTTCAATTTAAAGACATCTTCAATCCCATTAACAATTTAATTATAATAGTTAAGATAAACAATGCTTGTAAAATAGAAACATACTTCTATGAAAGTATCTCACTAATCAAAGTAAATATGTGAATATTTAACACGACGAATTTCTAAGGTTACGTCAAGCCTCGATCAATAGTACGTGAGCTGTTGTTCGTCTTCCGTCAGTGGTTAATCTCAATAATCCATGTGACGACCACTAATGGACTAAGGTCGCGACGGGCGTCGGAGATGGCTATTTAGGGTTGCTATCCATTAATAACTGCCCCTTTAAATGGCTGTTTGCTTTCGGTAGGACGTAGGCAAACTGCTAAGTGTTCGTTGTAAGTTGATACGTTTTTACATGAATTTTATATAGTTATAGTATAGATATTAATTTTGTAAAGTGTTATGTATTTAAAAGACACATTGTTTTGGTATATATCGGTTACCAGTTTAACCTAAGTTTGTAGTAGAAAAAAAAATTTTTTTTCTGTGATTTTTTGGGTTAATTGTAAAGAAGTTTATTAATGTTTAGTAATAGTGTTAAAATCTTGGTAGAGGTAACTTTATTTAAAACTTTTTCTTCTCTGTTAGACACTTCTAGTTTGTAGGTCCCCCTAATAATAATTGAAAAAATAAAAAAATACCTTTGAACGGTTTTAGTCTTCATTTTGTAATCATATTACCGCAATTTCTGTTATACAAAGAAAATAGCAATTGCGCTACATTCTTTTACAGAGGAAATTGATATTACAGAGGAACTGCAGTCCTGTTTTCTCGGAAAGAATCAAAGAACACGATAACTATTCACTTTTTGAAATAAAATGTTAACTATTAAAATCATAATCGCGGAATGGAAACTGCTCTTCCTATATTATTATAATGCTTATGTATTTCTTATTTTTATGGTATGGTCACGACTCTTAGCCATTAGGAAAGAACGGAGAAAAAGAATGCTCGTTACAAATTTATTTCACACTTTATACTTAAGCATATTTGCATTGGCATAATAAAAGCTTTAAAGCAACTTTAACACTGAAATACACATCGAATTTTCGACACAGCTATGTACGGTATTCTAAAATTCCCGAACATCGCTTAACTTATCGGAAAGAAATTAGCCGGATGAGGATTCAGACTTTCAGTATAATAAATCCTAAACCATTTATTAAAATTAACCGGGAACGGTACATTTATCCGCGATAAAAATTATATTCCTGACTTTGGTCTAATTTTGTGCTAAATTTCATCTAGATCGGTTCAAACATTCGCCCTTGTATACTATTATACTACTATAGTAAGATGACGACCCGTCTGCAAGAAGAACGGATATTATATACTATGAAAACCCTTCCTAACACCGGAGATTATTCTGTAGTGAGAAATGTATTTTGTTTTTACATTGAAAAAGATGTTGTTTTATAATCATATGCCTGCGCCTACATAATAACTGTCTTGTAATCTAACGGGTAAAGGGAATTCGTCTTATTACTGGGAAATGTCAAGAAAAATCATACTTCTCTATTGTGAAGGATGTAAGTTCATAAAATAATCATTTGTCCTTTTGATTTTGTACATAGTTGATTCATAACGTTATTAAGAATACAAACTAATTGATCATCACTAAATAAAAACATAAAAAAATACGTGTACCAATAATCTTAGGTAAAGAGGAACTCAAAAGAAATAAATTGAACAAAAGCAAATAGATAAAGCTTTCGCGATAATTCACGCTTACAAGTTTATAATAGTAGTTGTATTTTTTTCGTTTGCAAGCGCTATGGCAACCATCGGTGAAAAACAAAATAATATAACATAATTTAAATGCAACAAATAAAATTGATTTATTGCATTTAAAATATTTACATCTGTCTGTCATCGGCTGTGAGTCATTGCATCTTAGATCTTCAGTAGTCTATCTATATTTTATTGCTTATAAGCTCTATGGCAACCATCGCTAAGAAACTTAATACCTATCCGTTTATAGAATTGTCTTGTATAGAAGTTACATGTGAACAAAATTTTTTATTACCGTAACAGATAGAAGGAAAGGGATCGTCCCTTTCCTTCTATTTTTTACTTTCATGACCTAAGGATTAGGTATACTTACAGTTATGAACCGTTACCGCTATCAGATTATTTACTATTATAACATATATATGTGTAACATTCGTGCCTATTCAATAAGTTTCAAATACCATTGATTTCTGAATTGTGAGTGATGACGTGACGTCATGCATCAAATTTTATCAACCAGCCGATTCACTTTAACAATAGCGTGAACGAATTATATATCAGCACATGTCTGGAACATACGGTAGTTAATAGCTGCCGTGGTTTTGAACGTAGGCGTAAACTTATTTAAAATAGAGCCGATTTTTTAATATAAATTGTACGCAGATGGGAACTTTGTTGTGAAAATGGATTTCAAGCGACGGCGAAGCGTCATGATTTATTTTACATTATAATTTGGACAATTAATAGGCAACGAGAACAAATAAGAGAACCTGAATGTTTTATTTTCATTTATTTACAAAAACGCAACATTAGAAATAAATAAATACATTTAATGCGCTGCGACTTTGTTCATCGAGTTAGATTATTCATTTATTCAATTAGCATAATCTATTAAGGTTTCCTAGCTTGCAGTAAGCTAACATAACGATTAGCTCGCTCTTTAATTTCCTGGTTACTAAAATAAATACATTATTTTGTATCTTATTAGCGTAATGGAATACCGAAGTGACCTCATCGTGCTATTGGCAGTAAAGTTATTCGCTAAATTTTTTTTTGTAAAGTTATTCGCTAAATTTGCTTTTTTAAAGCTAAATTTGCTTGACTTAACGGCGTGCACTTAATTGCATAATAAGTCTCTCCTTTAAGGGTCATTTGCTATTATCGTCACGCTTTGCACACGTTTTGGCAATACCAGGCACCTTAGACCTTAAACACTGCTCTCTCTGCTTCACCAGTATGCTTAAGGTTAGCATATTTTGGTTGTGCGGTTATGCCGTCGTCTGTCGGTAGCCTTACGAGAAAAAAGTAAATGACCAGTAAATTTGGTTCATAATGTGATTTCTTTTTCCGAATGGGCTAAAACCAAATGTTGCTTGCTATGTGGCAGCTTAGAAAAGTTAGAGTTTCTTATGATTATAGTAACATTGCTTATTATGTATAGATATTTGGTTTCTGCTATATGCATGAAGATTCATAAAGTATGTTAATTAGGAAACATTTTGAAATATTCCACACAAGTAATTTTGAGATCCTTCTCATCAATGGTAAAAATATCACAAAATTTAACTGAAGTTAAATTAAGTTTAAATTTTTAGGAAGATGTTCTTTTATGCAAAATGATTCCCCGTGTTTATGCTTAGAGTGTTATTTATCTAAGCGAAAACGGTGTGCGGTTTCTGTAATTACAAATTAATTTATGAACATATTACCGTAACGCCGCAACGTCGCGTCGAGCTAATGAAAATTTTGATAAATGCTTTGCCATGTCTATCCAATACACACATATTGCTTACAGATGTAAGAAATCAAACGAAATTCAATTGTAGCGACACGAAATAAAGTCCACGTTCCTGTTTATGTTAAGTTTGATTACTGTCAGTGTTTTATATCGCAAACGAAAGTTTCAATTGCTTTATTAAAGCTCTTTACATTGTTCAAATTAATTTGAATTTCTCTTTTGTTTGTCCATCTTGCATACCATTACGCGTTCGTTAATTTATTTTATGGATTGAGTTAATTGAGATTTATATTAAATGATTAAAATTAAAAAATGTTCTTTCAAATTTCAACTGACACGGAAAAAAAATGTTCTTTCAAATTTCAACTGACACGGGCGGGATCCGAACCCGCGACCTCTGCCGAACCGTGGCAACGCTCACGTCAGTTGAAAGTTTAAAAAAATTTTTTTCTCTTTAATTTATATAAAAAATAAATAATATATAAAATATCTTCACGCAATTCCCAATACAGGGGTAGACAGAGGTCGAGTCTAGACAATCAAGTCCCTTCGACCCACCTTCCACCGAAGATATTTTCGGGACAACGTGACAGGTGGTGAGCCCGTCGCCGTCTTTATGTCCAAGCCAACGATATTCGTACATAAGTTTTTGAAAAACCCATTGGTACGAGCCTACCAACTGGGGATAGAACTCGGGTCTATTGACTCGAAATTCCGACCACCCAACCACTCGGCTATCGTGACTTAATTTAATCATAAAAGTACAGCATAACAAATGTGTTTTAAAACTCAATAAAATTGCGTATTATATATCAAAATTATACATTGTGTTGACATATCACGTGACGTTATGTAACGCGTGGACTCTTTTTTACAAACATTTTATTTTGTATGGATTTTGCAATAAAAGCTCTTACTTATTTAAAGGTTCACTGCAGTATGTAGATCAATCCGTTAAAAAAGATTTCCCATTATCGCCACGCTAGGTAAGCGAATGGGCGATTCCTGTACCAGACATCTTAGACGTTGCAGCTCATCACCAGTTACATCTTTTTGGTTTTGTGTTGTTATAGCACCACCTAGGTAGCCATAGTTATTTTAGTTTCTTAGTCACCTCTTTCGACGCCAACGGTAATAATGGAGGTGGTAAATCTTACATCTACGCCACGGAGAATATAATATTATTTATGAAAGTAATATAAAGCATTTTTGTTACAGGTAATTAAGAAATATCGGCTGCGGAACTCTTAATTTACTAAGTGTTAACAACGGAATGTCGCCTGGTAAAACTTTTCACTTATAATTAATGTTTATATCACGATTCATTAAATGAGTGGTTCTATCTGACAGTGTGTGGTTTTCGCGGTTCATAGATTCGGATTCTTTGTCACTCCTGAGAGTTTATAGCTGGGAAGTCGGCGAGCAAAATTTCAAAATGATCTACGCACGTTTGCCTCGTTATTAAAAGCGATAATCACATCTAAGACCGCGTTTATCACCATGATAACGCTGCTTTATCAATTGACTGCGCTTCATAAATGGTTTACAATAAGGTATGCTATATTATATTTATGTACCTGTCTGCATCTGGGGCTGATGATCACAGTCATCCAGTTAATACACACCATTTAGGCAGACCAGACCAGAGCTCGGACTGTCATGGTTTTGAATTTTATAAGTTATTCGTATGATTTAAAAAAAACTGTACATGAAGTGCACGTCGGTTATGGTACGTCTTCCATTCTATACCAACCCATCCATTCCATACAGGAGAAGCCTATGTCTCGAAGTAGATTTTTTTATTAATAGCTGGTCCACTGTTACCTATTGAATAATGCCTTAATATTATTATTATCTCGTTTACTTATTAATAAACTTAACCTAGGTAAAGCCGCTTACGACGGCTAGTATTATATACAAATGTGTCCAAGTGTAAAGCGTCAATGAAACTAAATTAAAAAAGTCCATTAAAAACTTTGGTTTCGCGGAAAGTTCCCTAATTTAGAAACATTATCCAACATTATCCATCATTATAATGTACACAAATATAAACTTTTCGTACAAAGTTCTCCTATCATTATTTACATACATACTGACGGAAGATATATGTATATTTCGTTAAGGCCTCAGCTCAAAATGACAAGTAATAATGTTATTTTCTTCATTTGCTTTTGTTACACCGTTTTTATTTTCACGGGTCATTTAATACGGCTTGTTGAGAGTAAAGTGACAATAAGCTTAACGTCGTAGGCTGCGTCATTCACGCCCCAGACATCTCGCAAATTACAGTCCCGAGCATAGATCTTGTGAAGTCTTTTGTCGACTTACCAAGATCCCCTTTACATTTGGAGGATAGTATGATTGATTTACGCAATATTTGTTTAGAATTGATATATTCGTTATTTTTCACTAGATATTATGCCATACTACCCCAGTATTAAGAACTACGTGCAGATATTTATTTATTTTATGTTAGCAGAAAACATTCCTTCCCTATGTACTAAATAGATTTCGTTAAATAGTTTTCGTCAAATAGGAATATGCATATTATGAAATATTTTTTAAAATAGATTCTTTTATATATTTTATAATAGATTATTTTAAAATAGATCAATCTCATAAGTTTACGACACAATCTTGGACTTAACAAAACCAGTTAAAAAGAAGTCACAAATAATGTAATTACTATTTGAAACTCTACCAAAACTTCAAACAGAGGTAATATACTGGCCTCGGGAGAAATATTTCACAGCATTTATTATCTTATGATCTGCCTGCCGTGGAAATGGATTACATTTTTGAGTTCCGTTCCATTGCCTTCACTGTCTGGGGGAGAGAAATAATTTGAATGATTATACCCATCGGATGTAAGGTTCTTAAGATTAGAATCGTAATTATTGTTCCAGAGAAATATACATCATATATTTCAAAATTATTACGTTGATTATTTTGGATTTTTTTAAATCTAATCACTTTTAAATTTACGCTTAATTAACTTTTTTTTATATTTCTAATTTACTTTTATTGCTAAGTCACGTTAGCCGAGTGAGATCCGAGTTCGATTGCCAAGACTCGTACCAATGGGATTTTTTTTCAAAACCAATGTACGATTCATGTCGTTGGCTTGGACATAAAGATGGCGACAGGCGCACCACCTGTCACGTTGTCCCGAAAATGTCTTCGGTAGAAGGTGGGTCAAAAAGACTTAACTGTCGAGACCTCTGTCTACCCCTGAATTGGAATTGGCGTGAAGATATTTAATTTTTATATTTTTTTTTAATTTACAACATTATCTCGCATTCAGACAGATATTAGAGCCTCGACAATTTTAGTCCTCTTGAACCTCATCTTGAACGGATCTTATTTTGAGACAACGTGACAGATGATGAACCTATTGCTATTTATATTAGGATCAAATAAACGAATGAAATATTGATAAATCCCGTTTCAATTATCGCAAACTGTCTGAACTGTAGCACAGTTGTCAATATATTGTATAGACGCTGCCTTAGAAGTTAAAGACCGCTAGGTAAAATATTTGTGCTATAATGGTTGATGGTTGTACTAGCCTCTTAGAAGTCATTAGTTTTCATTGGTAGTAATATGTTCATATATCTTATCACTATTCAGTTACTAAGATACATAGTATCCTAGTTTCGGATTCGATGAAGTGGGTGATTGTTTAAAATATTATTTAATAATATCTAATTTAAATTAAAGTTTCCAAACTTTATATTTATACTTATGTGAAAAGAATTTGTAAACAGCGCCTTAAAATATGCCTTGATGTAAATTCAGTGCTAAAAAACCGCCAATTTGTGCCATTGAAAGATTACTTGTTCGTCGTCAGGGGTTAAAATAAGTCCCATCTACAAAATTTATCCCATTTGTTTAATGGTGCATCGCATACGACGGAGGGTTAAGTTATAAAGTAAAATACGTAGTAATAGTTATTCTTATCGTTGAAAACATTTTCATTGTTAACGATTTTCCTTTTTAATAAGAAACAATTTTTAACGATTTCACTTCAAAACTACACTTTTTAAATAAAAAAGAAACAGATATAAATATTATTTAAAATACCAGTTTTAACTTTTAGTTTGTGGTGTATACGGCGACAGACTCTTCACCTGTCACGTTGTTCCAAAAAAAATTTTCGGCGAGGGTGGGTTGAAAGTTCTGAATTGTTTGGACCTCTGTCTACTCAATACTAGGCAATGGCGTGAAGATAGTTTTTTTCACTTTAAGTGAAAAATTTTGTAACTAAATATGTATATATACATATTATTAAGACTTTGTTCAGAAAGTGGAGGACGTCTGCTGCTCATTCTGCAGCGTGCCTAGCAGCGGCGGGTATTCACAGGTTGATATTTTAGTTCTACTTTATTTATTACGACACCATGACGTCATAAGTTCATAGAAATACTTTTATGTTAAGCATTTAAATAGACACGATTAATAACAGCCACGCGGAAACCGAGCATGACTAAATGTCAACGTTAAATTCATCTCAATTATCGCGGATTATACTAGCGCAGTTTTCTTTTCGATGTAATTACTTGTAGCTTTAACGATGTCGTAGCTTGACGGAATGCACAGAAGGGGAGGCTTATTGGAAAAGTTTTAACTGGATTACATTTGATTAGGTGGGAGCCGCATTCGCAGATAGGACGACTTTGTCGACTCTCTTGATCGACTTTATGACCCGTTAATAACTTGTTACGAAGTGATGTTACTGAAAATAAATTCTTCATACGTAAAACGTGAGTTTAAATTGCAATAACTTTTATACACATAAGTTGCGTTAATACTTGTAAGTATTGAACATCACTTATACACCTGAAAATAAGTTCTTTAGTGAGCTACTTTCGTTTGACATCAGTAGCTTTATAAATAAATAATGAAAATCTATGCGATTTCTTGAAACAAGTGCATGTGACAAATGAAAAAGAATTATAAAAATTGCCACCGACCATTTCTGTTTAAAAGAAATATTTAAAATGTTTTCTAGAAGTCATTTATTATAAAGTTAGTAGTCTGTAAAATTTTGTTTCATTCTTAACAGCGGTGGAATGTTTTTGACATGCGATTTTGTAATAACTGTTTTGTTTATGATGATTGGTATTTGTCTTATTGGTAGAAATTACGGCTTGCTAATTCATGGGTCATATATAGATTGATTGTTGAAAGCTAAATATCGTTTTCACTTTCGTCGCAGACAATCGATTTTGTGTTTTTGTCTCTCTTTGTTTAAAAATCAACACAAATATCGTGGGAAACTGAGAAATATAATTTTCTTTTAGTGACTTTTTGTACTAAGTTTCCATCATCTGTGTTGGATTTATATGATACGCAGAAGCGTATTTAAAATAATAATAATAATATAATATTATTTTTTAAGAATGTAGATTTGATTGGCTTTTAAAGAAATAAAACTATAAAATATATAAATATCTTCACGAAATTCCCAATACAGGGGTAGACAGAGGTCTAGTCTAGACAATTAAGTCCCTTCGACCTTCCTTCCACCGAAGATATTTTCGGGACACCGTGACAGATGGTGAGCCCGTCGCCGTCTTTATGTCCATGCCAACGCTATAATTCGTTCATAAGTTTTTGAAAAACCCATTGGTACGAGCCTTCCACCATGGGATAGAACTCGGGTCTCTAGACTCGAAATTCCGACCTCCCAACAACTCGGCTATCATGAATTACTAGAAATAAAACTACTTACTATCAATTTTGAAAACAATATACAATATGGAAATAAAAATAGAAGCTTATCATGTACTTATAAAACCAAGATCAAGATTATATAGTACCAAGAATATTATGTAGAGCCAAACATTCAAATTATTGCACGATGGTTGTGATGACAACTACTAACTCTTAAGTAAAAGAGATAGCATTAAAATTCATTGTTGAACACCTGTACACAATTCACTTTATTTAATGATTTGTTAAATAACCAACCGGTTTCGCCTTACGGCATCATCAGGCTATTGGTCAATAAATCATTAAATAAAGTGAATTGTGTAGGAGTGTTCAACAATGAATTTTAATGCAATGCAATTTCACCAAGTGACAAAAATTGCAAGTATAAATTATATAAAAGCGATAGACTGATAAAGAAAGAGTTGTGAAATTTTATTTAATTAAATTTACTTTATTTCTATTGTAATAAAGTAAATTTAATTTAATACAATTTCACAATGTAGTGGTTAATTGGGTTTTTATTACAGGTATTCGATAAAAATTTCTGAATTTCGAATTTGCCACAAAAATTCCTATTCGAATCAATGGTAAAAATACTGTATACGTAACATAATAATGAAGTTATGGTATTCATTGATTGAATGTACGCAAGATTTGTGTAATTTTTTTATCAAAAATCTTGAATACGTAATACGCGAATTCCCACACATTTATCTTCGAAGGAATTCGATTACTTTTGCCTTATATAGAAATATGAATGAAATATATCCATGAAATCCAATATTCTTGAAACATAGGTATAAAGAACGCCAGAGATACGTGGAATGATATAAAAATATTGAAACCTTATTTTCTATTACTGTAGGATCGCTGGATCTGTAGCTAAGAGCTTTGGAGGTATTTGCGTGAATATTTGCAATTATTTACGAATATGACTTCAAGATTTGGTGGTGATTTTAAAAGTGAATTGTATAATTTTTTTTTGTCGAATAATATATCTATATTTTATTTTACATACCTTATTATAAATAATATTGTTCAACAAAATAGATTCCTGAGAATAACTTTTTTTTCCAAATTCCAGTAAATATTCGCCTTTGTTATTTATATATGTATATATTTACAATAATCAATTTCAGAAATTAAATTTATAACTCGGTATAGAAAGAGAAAAACACATCACTATTTTGAAAAAGAAAAATTAAGCAAACAAATAGAAATTTAACTAAAAGCACTTACAAAAAATTTAATATAAGCAGTCACCTTAATTTGAGAACGCTACAAAAGAAGAAGCAAACATTCGGTACGTGTTCCCACCGTTTTCGCAGTCTCAAGGCTTTTGTTGGCTTTGTTTGCCGCTCCACTTTGGAGCTTAAAAATTTTAATGTAAAAAGTGAAACTTTGATGTCGTGTTGTCTTAAATAAAGCCTGTGTCTGTACCTTAATTAAACGGGATTTTCCATTTAACGCTAGTTGAAAATTTTCTGGAAAATTATAATCCATGAGAAATGGTTAATTATATATGGCACAAATATTTATATCACATAAAATGTTTGCCTAATTTTAGAGTTTAATGTTAAATCAGTATGATGGCCTCATTTTACGTCATAATAAATTCGCAAAAATATAAGTTAATATATATAATATAATTAAAATAATATATGAAATTTAAACGATAATCTAGTTGGTAATGTCGGTACTACACTGCTTTCGAACAAATAAAAATATTTCCACGGTGAATATAATTAAACTGGAGACATCAATTATTTAGTCGCGATAGCCGAGTGGTTGGGTGGTCGGAATTTCGAGTCAAGAGACCTGAGTTCGATCCCCAGGTGGCAGGCTCATAACCAATAGGTTTTTCAAAAACTTATGTACGAATTATATCGTTAGCTTGGACATAAAGACGGCGACGGGCTCACCACCTGTCACGTTGTCCCGAAAATAGCTTCGGTGAAAGGTGGGTGGAAGGGACTTAATTGTCTGGACTAGACCTCTGTCTCCCCTGTATTGGGAATTGCGTGAGACATGACTGCTTACAATTTTATAAATATTTACCTATGTAATTATCTATGTAAACACTACGACGGCGATAGGCTCACCATCTCACGTTGTGAAAAAGAAAGGTAAGTTTCGGTCGAGAGGACTTAACTGACCTCCGACTACCTGAATAATAAAAGAATAATATTTTTTTTTATAGAAAAGGGAGGCAAACGAGCAGGTGGCTCACGTGATGGTAAGTGATTACCACCCGCAATACCAGAGGCATAGCAGATGCGTTGCCGCCTTTAGGGTCCCCCCCCCCCACCAGAATTGGGGGAGGAGGCTGTGTGGTGTGGGCCTCCGGGTTCCTGCACTCACCAGACGAAACGCAGTAGTTTGTTAGACTTCTACTTCACGCCGGTATTCTGTGAGGTCGTGATACTTCCCCGGTCGAGCCGGCCCATTCATGCAACTGCAAAAGCTGATGCGTGGCTCTAACACAAAAGAAAAATTAATAATTATACCGGAAAACATGCCTGGAATTGTGTCTATTCGACGAAAAGAAATTTGGCAGGAACTTTATACTTTTTTGGCAGGAACTATATACTTAAATGAAAAGTTTCATAAAAGTGCAACGAAATAATCTGTTTTCAGTGTAACTGTAGAGGTCAGGTTGGTCTATTTTAAAAACGAGGGGTAAGGTGAGACAGTTAATGTGGTTAGTATACCAGACACCCTACATCAGCTCTGGCATTGTCATTGATATGCCAGTACCTCCTAGGATAACTTACATGTTGTCAGAGTGCTTACTCAATTTTTGTTACAATGAAAATTTAAATAAAAAAATATTGATTTATAATATAAATTTCAGAAAGTTACTATATAATATACCAGCTAATTATATTATTATTCAGAATTTTATTCTCATCATTATGGTTCAAGTAAAAAGTGTTTATGATTATTGTTACATAATATTAGTTGAAATTATCTAAAACCCCTACTCGTCTTGGCATGGTACCAAGAAGGCAAGTGGCTAGTGGCAATGATCAGTCAGGGATCTTAGTTATGTTTTTTTTTTTTTATAATTGAAAGGTATTTTCTCAGCCTAGGAGACCTCTGGGTTAGTACCTCACGCTTACTGATTCCTGTCACCAAATAACAACAGTTGTGTTCCAGTTTTCGCAATTTAAACAAAAATATCATCACGCAATTCCCAATACAAGGGTAGACAGAGGTCTAGTCTAGACAATTGAGTCCCATTGACCCACCTTCCACCAAAGATATTTTCAGGACAACATGGCAGGTGGTGAGCCCGTCGACACCTTTATATCTAAGTTTACGATATGATTCGTACATAATTTCTTTGAAAAACCCATTGGTACGAACCTGCCATCTGAGGATCGAACTCGGGTCTCTTGACTCTAAATTCCAACCACCCCAACCACTCGGTTATCGCGATTTTTTACTTCGCAATTTAGTTCTGTTTAATGAAAAAAAATATAAACTTTATTCTATACTTTTGTCAATACAGTATACAACTATGCTATGTACTATAGTACTTATTAAGCAATTGATTAGATGTTGTAATATAGTAGAAGATTAAATATGCTATTAATTTCTGTAAACGTAGCGAAATAATAATAGTTCATAAAGTATCCTACATACATTTTCCCAACGAGCTCCCTTCTTAATTTTAACGTACCGTTTCATCCTCGCGGGCCATATTTTCTGACAGGAATTACACGCAGGTGCGGAGGTTATCATTAATGGTGGATTAAGTTACCCTTGCTTCCTTCCCTTTCCTTCTAACTTATTTACTTCTACCTCTCTCTCGTTCCGCAGATGCTCGGCGACGAATTATCAATAAGGAAAAAAGTCCCTTTCGAGATTGTATTTTATTTTATTAGAAGCCTTATAAATTCGTATTGAATTACCCTTGATAGCCAGCGGGATGTTGAAAATTCAATTTGGATGTTTACTGAATCACTTTCGTACACTTACAATAGACCTTGAGACAAAAAGTATTAACGGATTTGTATAATTATGTCTCAGAGCCTGGTGATCTCTTGTTTATAGCACTTTTACTCGAACGAACTCTTGAGACAGAACTTGTCGGATGCTTGCGGTTTATGATGATTTAAAAAAGTAAAATAAAATAATATGTCATGATGATAATCTACTTTTACTAATTTAATATGAATTAAATTCTTACTTTTATTTTAGTATTTAATATACTGAAACATATTACAGCATTTTATATACCTTCACTCTATGTATACCCATAGTAGTGTAGGTACATATCTAGACAATGAAGTCCTTTCGACCTACTAATCACTAAGGCTCATTTGGAACAACGTTACTGATGACGAACCCCGTCGCCGTCTTAGTGTCTCATATATATTGCCATAAATAAATATTGATAAATACATATAAACATCAATAAAAGCAAACTTAAATAATACGTAGCGTAATGTATTTATGTAAACATTGGCGTAGATTCTATGACATATATAGTACATTTAAATTGCAATAATTTAAATTAAGACGTGTAAAAGATATTTTGTGTGGGCCATTTAATTTAGCTTTTTCGTATTCTGTGAGATTCGTATTCCGAGATTCCTCATTATTTTTCTAAATTAAAAGTAGCATTGACTACTCTTTATAACATCTGCTATCTGCCAGAGAAAGTCCTGTCAAAACCGGTCAAGCCTTTTCGGAGGTTAGTCGGAATACTGACAAAAATTTTATTAATTGTTTAATATTTTAAATACCGTATTTATTTGAATATTCATGTAGTAAAGAGCAGTTATATTGGCATGACAAAGAGGCATTTTCACTAAATTTACTTGTATAGAAGTCATATCGAAACTAACGCAACTATTTTAAATTAAATAAGGTATAAAAATACTTAATATAACAATTAGACAAGCAATTTTATTCTGCACAAAAATAGTTATTCTATTATTTTAAGCAAGTTTCTTAAAATTTTCCCAGTTTAATTAACAATGGATATTTTTAAATTCTTCTACGTAGCTTCGGCAGTCACGTAGCTGGCGACCTTATCTTTGCCTTTGTTGACAGAATGAAAGCGCAAAGCGTAGGGGCTGATTTTTTTAATCTAGGAAGGTAAAATTTGGCAGAGATAATGCCGTTCCATGGCTTAATTAACTTTATTAGAATTTATTTGGCAGAACGTGCTTACTTTCTTAATAGGCCTGCTTATCCCTTCACATTTTGCAAAGCGGTAGAAATCTGTTTTAGCAGTATGTAGCTGTCAAATATTTTTGCAATTTGTGCCTAAATAAATTTAATTAATACCAGAAAGAGGCGATAAAGTTATAATGTTTTATCTTATTCAATAAATCGACAAAAAGTATTATTATAAACATTTGACGGGACCATGTCTTTATTTCCATATAACAAAATTAATACATAACAAAATTCATTCGCACCTAATCTACCCTCACTAAAAATTCCTATATCATGTTCGTAATTATTAATGTAAACTATCTGGTTTATAATAAGTAAACTGCTAAATAATGTTATCTGTATGGACGAACTCTATTGTACAAAAAAAAAACACTTGGTTTTATAGTACAGTGTATTGTTGTTTTCACTTGTAATTTGTTTTTTTTTTCTGAATATAAATAAATAAAAAAAAATGATTAGATTTTATTGTGCCCAATAGATCACTTCTTAACTATTAATAATATCATTTATGGAAAACGCTTTTATTGATTTACATTGTGTATTTTTTTTTTAATTTAAATATTTCATTTTCCAAGGAAAAATCAGCTCAAGGAATTAACTTTAAAATTTTATTTCAAGTCCTTTCAAAATAGGTTTAAATGTTTCTCAGATTAAATAAAAAACATAAACAATTTAATGAATTCAGATTCGTTATATATTGTCGACCCGATTGGAACTGATAGTGAAGCCTGCCTTCAAAGCAAAGAGTTACAGGTTCGAATCTCGAATGAACGTTTGTACTCCTATCATGGATGCTTATATAAATATTTATCTATGTAAGTGTATTGTATGGTAAGCTTAACAGCTAAGCAAGTGAGCATAGTCAGTGCACTACGGATACGCGGACTGTAGAAAAAGTATGTAGCGTCAATGTTATAGCAATGCCCTCCTTGCTCTCTACATCTGAAGTGGAATCATTTCTTCAGTCCTCAGAATAACACTCATGCTTTTCCAGAAGGTCATTTCCCTTCCATAATGGTTCTTAAGAACAAATAGTCAAAAGCAATGCCAGGTTCTTACTTTCTGTCAAAATGTGTTCCCCTCTACCGCGGTTTTGTTTTGATTGATGAATTGCTGTAAAGGCAAAGCCAGTGATTTAATATGGACATGTAGAAGCAGAAGATTGCATTAGACGTAGCGAGCTCCGTACATTAGTCAGTGCTAGGCGCACAGACCCGGTAGTTTGTTTCCCCTGACAAGCGTATTATTTGACCATTACTTTGCATTCACGAGGATAGCAAAGGGTCCTGCGCAATGAGCCAAGTATATGGAAATACGATATTTTGTGATCATGAAATATTTATACATATTTTACCTCCGTGGATGACATCTCGAGGTCCCGGGTTTCGATCCCGGACTGGTCAATGTAGAAAAACTACATTTTCTACATAATCTCGGGTCTGGGTGTTTTTGGTGCCTTCGTTGTTTCCGATTCCCATACCTCAAGTGCTTTAGTTAATATACATTATATAGTGCATTATGATCGGAGCAATGTATGTGATGTCATCCCTATCTATATATGTGTTTATTTATTTATTTGAGATATAAAATGGAGGCATTAGTTAGATATAAAGTGGAGCACTTTTGTTGTAAAACACTGCAGATAAAAGCACGGATGTTTAGTTGGAGTTAATATTCTTTTTATAAAAAATCTGTTAATTTTGTAAATTTTGAATGAGAATTTGAATTTAATTATTGATTTATTTAAATAGCATTTTTGTACCTTTTGAGTGGAGACATACGGGCTATGGGGATTTGACGCGATACATTTATGTAAAGAATGTTCGCGTTTAGTTAATGATCCAAGAGCTGGTTCATTCTTTGGTCAAGAGTAGTATAGAGCGTTGCAATCCGCAAGTTTGTTGGGTATTCTTCCTGCAGATTGCTGTCCGTAAATTGGCCGGCTTTTTTTCTCATGAATATATATTTTTTATTTTGTAAATGTTTGTCTCTATTTTAAAATTTTATGTGATTTGATTTGGTTATTAAAATACAATGTATTCTATTTATAAACGTTTACAATTTTTTTAATTTTTAGTTTTAGTTTGTTTATAGGTCTGAAATAGGCTTAAGATATTATTAGGATTTTCAAAATTAATAAATAAAAAATAAATAAATATCTTTCACGCAATTCCCGATACAGGGGTAGACAGAGGTCTAGACAATTAAGCCGTTTCGTCCCACCTTCCACCGATGATATTAAAATTAATAAATAGATTATAAATAGTCTCGTACTTACTTCATCAACATTATATAATATTAACTGAAACAAAAGACGCCACTTTAGACAATATACAGTACACATGTTGTTCCTCAATCTCTACAGCGAACATAAGTTGACTTAAAGAGGAAGCAGCTGAGGATTAAGCAAACGATCAACCCTTTGTTATATTAAGTAGGATTGAGTTACCCCTAGTCTGTGTTTGTGATCTTATTTGACATATTAATCTACATGCTTGAACTTTTTATAATGTATATTATGCTCTGGATACGAAATTAATTTGATGAATTATGTTAGCAGGAATATTCATATTGTGTGTGTATACACAGACATATAATACTAAAACAAGTGAGTGAAACTTACATATTATATTATTTCGATCGCAAAGATAAAACACTTATGCTGTATATGTATCAGAAATAAAGAAGTACCATAAACAATATAGAAAAAGCGGTTTTTTGCATTGAGCCGTCCGGGAATCAAACCGAGACCTCGGAGCTGGCGACATACTTGAGAGTCTTCAGTCATCTCGCTTATGTTAATATATTTATTAGTATAAGTACAGTGTACGTAGCATATCCTCATATATACCTAGTCAGGTGATAAATTCTGTCACATGTTTAACATAAAGTAATTAAAACAAGTTTATTCATTATGTAACTATTTATATACCAAAATGAACTTAACAAAACATAGATTCTTATGACACTAAAGTTTATTCAAAATGACCTCCGTGATTTTGATTTTCATTCCGAGTGAAAAAAAGTCACGATAGCCGAGTTGTTGGGTGGTCGGAATTTCGAGTCGAGAGACCCGAGTTCGATCCCCAGGTGGCAGTACCAATGAGTTTTTCAAAAACTTATGTACGAACTTCATCGTTGGCTTGGACATAAAGGCGGTGACGGACTAACCACCTGTCACGTTGTCCCGAAAATATCTTCGGTGGAAGGTGGGTCAACGGGACTTAATTGTCTAGACTTGACCTCTGTCTACCCCTGTATTGGGAATTGCGTGAAGATTTTTTATACCTCCGTGATTTTGAATACAGGCCTTCAATCTGCGCGGCCAGTCGTCTATCGCAGAACGAACGAGGTCCATGTTAATATCGGCGGCTGCCTTAATCAAGGAAGTCTTGAGTGACTCCAAATTGGGATGAGGCTTTGAGCACACCTTTTCCTCCAAGTGTTGCCATATCTTGTAATCTAACAGATTCAAATCTAGACTGCAGGAGGGCCAGTCTTCGTGCCCGATGAAGTCGATTTCACGCGTCGCCAGCCAGTCTTGTGTGCTCTTCGCTCTATGAGCTGGCGCCTTGTTCGAATACCCAGTGCCTGTTATTGAACATGGTATGAGAAACAGGTTACACAAGGTTCGTCAGGACTGTATTTTGATACACAACTGCATTCGTTTTTACACCTTTCTCACAAAAATGTACCTCTGTTAAGCCCCAATAAGAAACTTCCAACCATACCATGAGCGAGGATGGAAAATGACCTCGTTCGACACGCGGCATACGGATGCTCGCTTCTTCACTACTGTGTGCGTAGACGTTATCATTTTGTTTGTTGTAGCTCTCTTCTACGGTAATAAAATTTTTCATCCGAAAAAAAAATTTTCCGATATTTTTTTTTCCCGCGTACCGCTTAAACAAAGCACGGCATCTCTTCAGTCTCAGGTGCATTAGACGAGCATTCAAACAATGTCCTGTTTTTCTTCAATATGCCCGAAGCCCTAAGTCTTTATTTAACACCCTTTTCACCGTGGTTCTGCTTAATCCCATCTGAAGGGCCAACAGTTTCTGCTTACGTTTGGCATTTCTTTGAATTCGAGCCTTCACAGCTTTTATCACTGCTGGAGTCCTAAAAGACCAAGGGCGATCACTTCTTGACCTGTCATCTACACTAGAGTCTTCATTGTATCGTTTGATGGTACGATAAACAAATCTTTTGGTTATATTCAAATTTTTAAGTATGTCAAAAACTTGAATTGGCGCGTAACCGCAACGATAAATAAATAAATAAATATCTTCACGCAATTCCCAATACAGGGGTAGACAGAGGTCGAGTCTAGACAATTAAGTCCCTTCGACCCACCTTTCACCGAAGATATTTTCGGGACAACGTGACAGGTGGTGAGCCCATCGCCGCCTTTATGTCCAAGCCAACGATATTCGTACATAAGTTTTTTGAAAAACTCATTGGTACGAGCCTACCAACTGGGGATCGAACTCGGGTCTATTGACTCGAAATTCCGACCACCCAACCACTCGGCTATCGTGACTTTCCTAACCTAACTAACCGCAACGATGCAACGCAATTACTGCAACACGGTCTTCTTTAAGCGTCCACTCCATATTTGAAAATGAGTAAAATTCTAAAAAGTATGTAGTTTTATTTTCATGAACAATTCGAAATTCGAATTCAATAAACTTTTTTGTGGCCAGCATTGTAAAAGATAAGTTTTTTCTGTGTGACAATACTTATGACCTGACTGTATATATATATACACTTTCACAGAAAAGTTTAATGAATTTGTTGTTTGTTATAGCATGTCATAGTTGTTATTATATGCACGATTTCAATTGAAATATAAATTAAACGTGTTTATCATAATGGCTTTTCAAAGCTCACAGCAGGGAATAGGTCTATCCCGTACGAGGGTTTGCCATCATCACCACGCTTGGTATTGGCGATTATAGCACCAGTCATCGCGCATTGCAGTCGGTGCTGCCCGTTACCGAGATGCTGAATAGCACTTTATAAGCTTTCTATTAGTCGCCTTTTACGAGACCCACGGGAAGAAAGACGGCAGTATTCTTACACCATAACCACATACACAAAGAAAAAAGTGTTATATTATTTTCTTTATACGGAAATTAATATTTCTTATGATTTATTCTGAGATACAGAGGTATATATAACAGTATTATAAAAATAAGATTTTATTTACGTCTTCAGTCTACCGTGAAATCAAATTTACGTGTAAATGTTGAAATTACTTGTGATACAGAAAACGGAGCGACAGATTTTGTAATTCTATTAATACTTCACGAGCAACTAAGACATTAAAAAGGCCAACAAAATAACCGAATAATAATGCTTTTAACTTTGTTTGCCTAGGGAAAATTCTACTGAACTTTAATAAACAAGAAACATTTAATCTGTGAGAATAACTAACGAGATATATGAAAAAAATATGTAGCGAGACCAGGGCGAAAATACTTATGTAATAAAAACAAATTAGAAAAGCTCTCAAATGTAGACTGACTATTTACATACATATTTTATTCGTTCAATATCAGAAACTAACAATAGATATTGAAAATTTGCCTTTTATGCTAACAGGGTGGGAGGTGGAATTTAAGTCAATTATTTGCATTTTTTTTGGTATTGTATGTTTGTTTTATTTTTATTTATTTGGATTCTCTAAGATATAATTATTTTCTATGGTATACAAGCAATTGGTCCATCTGGTGGTAATAGACTAACGATGCATGTGTACTTTTAAAATATCAGAAGGGTCTCATGTTCAGTTTCCGCCTTTAAGGAAGGAATTGGCAGGGAGAAAAGAAAATGGAAGGGAAGGGAATACGGAAGGTGACAGGAGGCCTGATCACCTCAGTCACAGCACAACATACTACTTCAGCCCGGTATTCCAGCCTCGGCACAGCTGCAAGGCACATGCAGAATCAGAAGTTATTTTATATGTATATTTTATGTTTGTAAATTTGATATAAATATATTTGTTAGAGCCTACCCTGTTGGTAAGCTCGTACCAATGGGTTTTTCAAAAAACTTATGTACGAATATCGTTGGCTTGGACATAAAGACGGCGACGGGTTCACCACCTGTCACGTTGTCCCGAAAATATCTTCGGTGGAAGGAGGGTCGAAGATACTTAATTCTACAGTTTACACTCTACAGTCTACACTCGACCTCTGTCTACCCCTGTATTGGGAATTGCGTGAAGATATTTATATTTTTTATTTATTCTTGATATATCACTCGGCAGAAATATACATTTCTTCAAAACAGAAATATACACAATACTTCGCTTGGTGAAAAGTATATGGCGCATTAATATATTTATAATATTACCATTGAAAACCATTATTCTCTTCCCACACTAAATATTTACCAATTATTTATTTATACTTAGTATCTTCAAATGCCAGTGTAAAATATATATTTATGCATTATTAAGCGGTAGACTATCAAGCCGTTGGGTTCACACGCAGTTTTTAAATGGATTGGTACTTTCGTAAGGTCGTAGCGCCGCGATAGGTTCGAAAGGTCGCTAGTGATAAGAGGGCTGATTTTTTTTCTTGTTCGACCAAAGAACGTATAAATGAAGCCAGTGTGTAATAAGATAAAAATATGTAAGGACACAATGAAGAAAACACCAAATTTATCCGTTCAAAGCTTTAGTTGAAAGTTTAATATCCACTCTATTTGTCAACACTACAAATTTTAAAGGACTTACTACTTGCAGCTTGTGGGATTCTTGAGTTAAACGGAAATACGTGTGACAAAAAATCGACATGGCACAGATGAATTTCGTGAACTATGACAGTTTGGAATAGCGGGAACTTCCTGTGACTAAATTAACTTCATTTGTCTTAATTATATGTACAATTGAATGTGTCTAAAATTAGAAGAAAACTTTATAACAGTTATTTCCTATGAAATGTATGCCTTATGTATTAGAATAAAAACGGCGTAAGAGTTATTTGTGAGGTCATAGTTTTAAAGATACTCGTATATGCTAACTTACTTTATTATCGATGATAGCAAGATATGTTCCAGCAAGAATCCAAGTTAAAAAAGAAACAACATCTTAAGCCATAAATAGAAAAAAGGAATTTCAATTTAAATTAGGTTAAATACATAATTTCAAGAATGGTAAGATAAATAAAAAATTAACAAGTTTAATTATTTAGAGCTGCACTAACAATAATATTTTATTTATTATTTTGTACTTGCGAATGTTCTTCAAACATAACGCTAGGCTTTACTGTTGTAACAATGCAACCGTCCATTTGGAAACAGCCTTCCGCTCAGGATGTAATTACAGGAACTGGACCAGACTGGCACCTCATTGCTCATTCATACACCCCTGAATATTATTTGCCTGTTACGAAAATTTTACATTGTATCTCTCGATTACCGTATTTATGGTTATAGTTTCGTTTAAATTGCTTTTTAATATTATAAGACAAAGTTCCCATTTTTTATTTTGCTTATTTTGAACTACTACACTACCCAAAATTACATTTAAGGAGGTACTCTTTTATGCATATAAATTTTGCGTTGGCATCTCGGTTGGGAAACTAACACAACGCATTGGCCACATTATTGTAGTTAGATTGTGTTTCACAGTCTAAGTTTATCTAGGTGGGTTTGAAATGTTATACGCTGTAAAAATAAATCATTACTTACAAAAATGTGTAATGGCATCACATATTACTCACTACGCGAAGCTACATAATATCGCGAAGTATACATAATATCGTATATATAATAAAATTGGACCAGTTTACAAAAAAAAACATAAAATATGTTATAAATAAATTGTTATTTGTATATATTGATACTGTTGTATTATAAATAAATATAAAATTGTTAAAAATCACGTATAATCCTGTGATTGACAGCGTGCTCCTTACGTTAACGTTCTCAAGGGTTTCGGTGGCGGTTAGGGGCGGTCTAGTGTGACAAATTAGGCACGTTGCTGCGCCACCTGAGCCGAGACCTGTCGTGACATATGGGACTGCCGCTCGTTAGCCGTATATCGATTAAGAGCGCAATGAATGAGAGATTACTTAATTTAACAGAGGAGTGAGCCACATTAACGAGCGTGTTTAGTGCTACAGCGATCTTATCTTTCATATTTATATATTTATTAATAAAATTTTAAACTTAAATGAAAACACGTGAAAACAAACTATCATGAGACCACCTTATGAGAAGTGGCCACTAATTCCCTTGAAGACCTACGTGCAATTTCCAACATAGAACGTATACGTATATGCTTTTATAATCTTTGAATTCCTCATAGCACATCACTACACTCTCTTTCTATAACTCAAAAACTGGAACAAAATTCATTAGACATGGGTTTCACATAGTCCAAACTATGTGACGATGTAGATGAAAGCAAGATGGGATAATGGGGGTCAAATTTAATATTAAAAGGTGTAGATATCCCTTTATTGGCATTCTCACGTCTTGGTAGGTATTCAACATGTGAAACCATATTTTCGCTATGAATGCATGTCCATATTCTTAGGTCGGGCTTCCTCAATTCAATAGAATTTTATCTCGGTATTATTCACGTGAATTGCACAGCGTGCAAAAGAATGACCGAATGTAAAATTTTACTTTAGTATCCTTGCGCCAATATCAATAACTTTGAATGGAAAAGCAGTTAAATATGTATAAATAAATTTTAAAGTCATTGTTACGTCCAACGACCATTACATAATCATTATATTTAAATATCATTTAAAAAAAAAACATAAATTTTGCATGCTATTAATATATGTAGCAAAACATGCTTGCTCTCAATTGTGGTGTAATCTGTATATACCATGTTTTATGCAATAAATTATTATTATTATTATAATCGGCCCGTACTTAAAGCATATTTTAGATTGTTACCAAACTTTTAGGTTGATTGATTGCTATATGTTGCATATACATTTTGATAAATTAAATTAATTCGTCCTTGAAATATCACACGAACACCTTATTTCATATGATAACGCTAGACTATAAAGTGGTGAGTGAATAATTGTCGCAAGAAGTTGCGTCTGTTGCTTGCTTTGCTCAATTGCTTTGCTCTTATGATGATTCAACCGAGGTCATATTAATATCGTATTGGATTACCAACTTCTTCACTACTGTCATGTATATTTTTGCATAGGAATAGACATAACAGATTAGTTTCATCTAAATATAGATCAATTAACTGGATAATGTCAGTACTAGATGTAGTGAGTTCTTATTATAATTTATTGGTGACTATAAACTCTTTATGGATTTAATTTGAAACTTCGAATAAAAAGAGAACCTAATATATTATTATGCTTCTATAATATGTAATTATGCTTCATAAGTACATATCTAGATCATGACATTAACTGCTAAAATCTTTTGCGCATGACTTTATGGATATATTTATGAGAATACACTTACTGTTGATGATGATAATAATCAGTTGTAGGTATTATCAAAATTCAAAAAGATGAAACATTTCTATGATATGTTCATATTCAGCACACTAATATTCCTAACTACTGAGCTGCGACTGAACTAATCGAATACAAAATTAGATAGACGCGGATAAAAATGACTCTAAAACTCAAATCGTTCCTTCATCATATCCCTTTGTTCAACTTTTACAATGCAGTAGTCAGCGGTGGCTACGTGAGGAAGTGTCGCCTGTGTACTTCCCTCTTTATATTCGCAGAGGTTTCCCGGGCGTGAGGCACAATTACTCAGAAGTTTCACGGCGTGACAGCACGTGCAGAGATGTCGTGTCAGTTCATTATAGAATCGATACGTGACACGGTGCACGAGTGCAACTACTGCAACTCGAAAGTTTTACTGCTTTAAAATCTAACTTCCTAGGATTAAAGTCAGTGTCGGTCCTATATGAAGCTGATTGTGTTCATGGCCAAAAACAGTTTAAGAGGTTTTTATTTTTTGGCTTCGTAGGTGCCTTCCTATGCTATGTTTATTAAATATTTGAAATACTGTTACCTACACAGTTTAATTTTTTTCTCACCAATTACATTATTTTACGAGTAATACAGTTTTTCATACGTTGGTAGTAACATAGTTTCACTGGAAGTGAAGTTTCACCGACACTGATGACAATAGTTTAAATCATTGGTCTACAATACGGTTTTTTTCGGTTGCCGCACAGAGTACACATACATAAAAATTAACTTTTTTTAACACTGACCAATATTTTTAACGAGAGGGAAATTTAGCTCATCTAACATTAGAGTAATAACTATTGCATCTTGGATGCACTGATACTCGTAAAGGTTACCTTTGGGTATGTGTGGATAAACTGTACTATTTTTTTTTAATATTTATTTCTGTAAATTCGTAATTTTATTTAAAAAATATTTATGTAAATAAAAAAATTAAAGAAACGAATGTCTACATTCTGAAGTATTTTATATAATTTCAAACAAGAAAAGACCTGTTTTAGAGCTATTCGAGGATAAATTAAAAAGAGGCCCATTCCTCCTTTTCGCGATTAACTTTATTAGAATTCATTCAAAAGAACGCCGGGGGATTACTAATGAGTCTTTTTATCATTTCTGTTAGACGTTTCTAGTATATTTGCGGATTTATTACAAAAGTAACCCATAAGTTGACGTTTATTTGGTATCTTTTCATAGGATACTGCGATCTTTCAGTCCTTTCGGCCCACCTTCTACCCATAACATTTTTTTGGGTCAACGTGACAGGGGGTGAGCCCGTCGCCGTCTTTACCAAGCCAACGATATAAATCGTACATAAATTTTGAAGAAAGCTATTTTTACGTGCCCCGGGAATCGAACTCGGGTCGCCTGACTCGAATTCCTATCAGCCAACCACTCGGCTAACGGATGTTAGCTGTGTCTATTAGAATGAATCTATCATTAGAATGAAAATAAAATTATTATTTATCCAGCAAACAGACAGCTGATGCTAAATTTAGTTTAATAGAAAGCTGACCAAAGATATTTAATTAGATTCTCCTTATTTTTTTATACTTCTACACAGTTGAATGTTAAAAGGGATCTCCATAGTAAACAATTTTTCTAACAAATAACACAATGGCAGTACACATCAAATAATTTTCGTTACCTTAGGTTATTATAATATTGCAATTTTCGTAAACATCTCTAATTAAAAACAATTCAACCTGTATTACTCGCTAATAATGTACCTTCCTATTGGTGAAAGAATTTTTAAAATCGTTTTAGTGTTTAAAAGTAACAAAAAAATTATAAATGAATAATTCTTATGGATTTTTACTTATTATTTAATATTTTTTAATTGTCAGGTGTAACGTTTATGTGGGATATAGGCTTCTCCGTGATACCGGAGAGATAGCTTCATTATTGAAGTGAAGTGTAGTTCAACCACGTTCTAGTAATCAGTAAGTAACACTAGACTGTGACTGAATTTTTAAAGCATCAAAATTTCAGAGAACTTATTTTAAATTACGTTGTATTCGTGTTATATTTGCGTATATTGTACAAGCAATTACGACCTTCATTTTGCAAACTTTTATTTTGTCGCCTTTTCTGTTCGGTATAAATAATACTTACTTATTTAATTATCTTCACGCACAATCCCAGACAGGGTAGCCAGAGAGAATCATCTTAATATAATAAATAATGCAATTTTTTTGTATAGTCAAGCGCCATAGCCGAGTGGTTGGGTGGTCGAAATGTCAAGTCAAGAGACCCAAGTTCGATCCCCAGGTGGCAGGCTCGTACCAGTGGGTTTTTCAAAAACTTATGAACGAATTATATCGTTGGCTTGGACATAAAGATGCTGACGGGCTCCCCACCTGTCACGTTGTCCCGAAAATAGCTTCGGTGGAAGGGACTTAATTGTCTAGACTAGACCTCTGTCTACCCCGGTATTGGGAATTGTGTGAAGATATTTATTTATTATATTTTATTTTTAAGTATCATTCCAATGTTTTATATATTCGATGCTTGAAGTTTGAGTCATGCCTTTTTAAATATACATAGTTCCGAAGCGGACGACGAAAATAGATCGCTTTGAGTAATTTATTTAAAAAATATTTATGTAAATAAAAAATTAAAGAAACGAATGTCTACATTCTGAAGTATTTTATATAATTTCAAACAAGAAAAGACCTGTTTTAGAGCTATTCGAGGATAAATTAAAAAGAGGCCCATTCCTCCTTTTCGCGATTAACTTTATTAGAATTCATTCAAAAGAACGCCGGGGATTACTAATGAGTCTTTTATCATTTCTGTTAGACGTTTCTAGTATATTTGCGGATTTATTACAAAAGTAACCCATAAGTTGACGTTTATTTGGTATCTTTTCATAGGATACTGCGATCTTTCAGTCCTTTCGGCCCACCTTCTACCCATAACATTTTTTTGGGTCAACGTGACAGGGGGTGAGCCCGTCGCCGTCTTTACCAAGCCAACGATATAAATCGTACATAAATTTTGAAGAAAGCTATTTTTACGTGCCCCGGGAATCGAACTCGGGTCGCCTGACTCGAATTCCTAACCACTCGGCTAACGGATGTTAGCTGTGTCTATTAGAATGAATCTATCATTAGAATGAAAATAAAATGATTATTTATCCAGCAAACAGACAGCTGATGCTAAATTTAGTTTAATAGAAAGCTGACCAAAGATATCTAATTAGATTCTCCTTATTTTTTTATACTTCTACACAGTTGAATGTTAAAAGGGATCTCCATAGTAAACAATTTTTCTAACAAATAACACAATGGCAGTACACATCAAATAATTTTCGTTACCTTAGGTTATTATAATATTGCAATTTTCGTAAACATCTCTAATTAAAAACAATTCAACCTATATTACTCGCTAATAATGTACCTTCCTATTGGTGAAAGAATTTTTAAAATCGTTTTAGTGTTTAAAAGTAACAAAAAAATTATAAATGAATAATTTGATTTTTACTTATTATTTAATATTTTTTAATTGTCAGGTGTAACGTTTATGTGGGATATAGGCTTCTCCGTGATACCGGAGAGTTAGCTTCATTATTGAAGTGAAGTGTAGTTCAATCACGTTCTAGTAATCAGTAAGTAACACTAGACTGTGACTGAATTTTTAAAGCATCAAAATTTCAGAGAACTTATTTTAAATTACGTTGTATTCGTGTTATATTTGCGTATATTGTACAAGCAATTACGACCTTCATTTTTGCAAAGTTTTTATTTTGTCGCCTTTTCTGTTCGGTATAAATAATACTTACTTATTTAATTATCTTCACGCACAATCCCAGACGGGGTAGCCAGAGAGAATCATCTTAATATAATAAATAATGCAAATTTTTTTTGTATAGTCAAGCGCCATAGCCGAGTGGTTGGGTGGTCGAAATGTCAAGTCAAGAGACCCAAGTTCGATCCCCAGGTGGCAGGCTCGTACCAGTGGGTTTTTCAAAAACTTATGAACGAATTATATCGTTGGCTTGGACATAAAGATGCTGACGGGCTCCCCACCTGTCACGTTGTCCCGAAAATAGCTTCGGTGGAAGGGACTTAATTGTCTAGACTAGACCTCTGTCTACCCCGGTATTGGGAATTGTGTGAAGATATTTATTTATTATATTTTATTTTTTAAGTATCATTCCAATGTTTTATATATTCGATGCTTGAAGTTTGAGTCATGCCTTTTTAAATATACATAGTTCCGAAGCGGACGACGAAAATAGATCGCTATGAGTAATTTATTTAATTAGGAATAATAAAGCCGTAAGCAAAAATAAATTTTATCTTAGAAAAAGAAAAGCTTAATTTACCTACCGCATTTTGTATTGGTAATCTTAATTATATTAATGAATGTATTTTTCTCATTAATTTCTATTGTTCGGAAAAAGTAGTTGATTTATCGCGCCTAATTGTCAGTTATGTCTCATCATCTCTCTATTGTACATTAGTTGATTCTATCGTACCAAAGAACACTTTTATATGCTTCAATTAACTTGGATATACTTCAGAAAATAATTGCAATTCGCAACGAACAAAGCAAATTGCTGGCAGTAATGTTCCGTAAATATACGTTTCTAATATTGCTTTATTAAACGCAATACTATATTCATTGAAAATTACCAGAACCTGTAATTTCGTGAAAGGAAATCGTAAAGAAATTAATAATTTTATTGTAGTTGTTAGAAATGTTTATTGAATAATACGTTCGTATGTAGTATATGTGCCATGACTTAACGACGTAAGAATATACCACCAATTTCCTCTCCACTGCTGTTGTAAGAGGAGACTCACCGAAATAGTATTTGAATACCGTAATTACCGATAGAGATAACAATCTCAAAATATACCAGATAAAAATTAAACGACGGGCGATGGGTAATCCGCTTGCCAAACTTTGCGAATATACAGTTAACACTTAGCGGCCATTATGTATTTGTGTTCTCTGTGGATTAAATGTCAACGTTAATTTTTAGAGAAAAAGCTTAATGAATTTTAATTAACAGCACAGGTTCTACTTATTTATGCATAGAATATAGAAAATTCGAATTGGGTTAATTCTTTGTGGAACCCCTAGAGGTTGTTTATGTAGGACATTTAAAACCCTAAGGCGTAAAACTATAATTCCGTGAAAATGGTTTTAATGTAAAACGAGAGTTACCCGGGGTGCATAAGACCGCAGGGCGCTTCAAGTGATATAAATTGGTAAAGGGGAGAACGTAGACGCCAGAAAGATAACGACGACAATAGAAAATTATTTCTGCTACATAAAAATAAATATTCGCACGTTATATTTTATTGCTAAATTTAGCACTGCTTACACAATTCGCTAAATTTACTGCTAAATTACTAAAATTCATTTTTTTTTATTTCGCAAAGTGTAAAAGAAATTTTAAAGACGTTAAAAAACTAATTGCAATATTATAATGTCAGCGGATATTTAAGCCCTGCTAATGATAATAATACAGAGTCTGATATTCACTATCACTACAACTTTGAGTACATTGTAAAGAAATTTTTAATAAGAAATTTCATAAAAAATTCAGTTGACGTAATATTGAAATGTTTTGTAGTTAAAAATTTTGGGCAAACTAACAAGCAATTCTAAAGAGCTTTCTTAGCTTTTATGTAAGCCCAAAGATAGACGTATTCTATAATTATTATGACGCCGTATCCCTATGTAATACGTTTACGTCATTTCTTTAACGCCCAGTAAATATTTTTAAAATGTCGTCACATTATTCCAAAATATAACATTTTGTCAATGCTGTTTGCATTGACAAAATGTTATATTGCCAAGTTTGACGACTTCAAGTTGGAAGTGACCCTCCCTTCGAAGCGCAGGGCTGGTTCAAATCCCGCTGAGGGCAAACTTTTGTGGGATGACTATAAATGTTTGTATTCGAGTCATGGATATCAATATGTACGATTATATATGAATATTTATCAATATTAATGTGTATTATACAAGTATATTACACTGCAGTCTTAAACATTAACAGCTATATGCTCATCATCTGTCACGTTGTCCCGAATAGGCTTCGATGATAGGTGGATCAAAAGGGCTTAATTATCTAGACTTCTGTCTAACCCAGTATTGGGAATGCGCATAAAGATATAAAATATATGCATTAAATAAAATATCATAAACAGTTCAAATTAAATTTCAATATATAATTATAATAATAAACGATGACGTATTAGAACATATCTATATGTTCTAATACGTCATCGTTTATTATTACTTCTATTGAAGAACATCAAGTATTAAAAGTGTCAAGATTAAATAAATAGCTTTGTGCGAATCATCATGTTCGTATCTACATGTTTGGTGCTAGGAGTTAGGGGATGTTACAGTGTTGAAATACTTACTTAAATATTTATGTTTTATACTCTCGAAAAAATACTTTAGTAGTGAATTTATTTTTTAGTCCTGAGTCCTTTAGTAGTCCTGTGTGTTTCAAAATAACAATTTACAAATTGAACATAGTATTGAAGGAGTCATGCTTAACAGTTGATAAATTTTTATCGATTAATATAAATACATTGATTTAGTTGTGTGGATGTAGTTTGGTATTCGAATCAGGACTCTGGTTCGATCCCCAGGAGGAATCTTAGCAATGAGTTGGTGCATTGTACAGATGAACACGTTAAAATTACAAACAAATCGATTGCGATAGTCATATAATAAAATCAAAACGTTTACATAATTCTATACAATGTAAAGGTAACTTTATGTAACTTTTACCGCTTATTGTAATTTACAATAAAATGTACAAAATTTTCCAAGTCCTTTAAGTTAACGGCGGCGGAAAACTTACTCTACCGTCAAATAAAGGCTAGTAGTTCATATGCCTGTTGCTTTAGGAAAAGCAGAATGCCGACGAATATCTGTAATCGCTGCGCACCTGACTTTTGCAGTGGCGTATAACAAATAGATGTTGCGTCGCGAGGGTTCCATTGCTATTATAACGCAGGGCTGCATTTGACGAGCGCCGCGGGCGACACCTTGGAAAATTGGACGGGAAATATAATTGGAAAATTATTCGGGTTCGCCACTTCCCAGTTAGCTCGAGCATTAGTACGTTGCGGAGGGTCTCGAGTGAATATTTTCTGTTTTAAATTTCCAGTGCGACGAGCGAATTTATCTTGACTTTAGACTATTTTTTATAAAGGGTGTAAGCAACAACGTTAAAAAAATATGTTTCCCTTATAATTTTTATACCAAATGTAGGTGGTGTTGGTATTTTATTATATCTTCACGCGATTTACCGAAAGGCAGTGGTTTAGATAATTAGCAGTTTCGGTCTCGTCGGTCGGTTAGCACTTTTCGCCGTAGCTTGTTTGGGACTACGGGACAGACTATTGCCATTGGAATCGGTATCTATCCTGAATATGGTACAATACATGATGGCAATATCGAACACCTTAGATATTAGACGCCCATAGCCAGTGTGCTGAATTTCAGTCTGTTATTTTTGAGATGTATCCCACAATCTTTCAGAAGGCAATGCTGCCCTGAAGGCTTTTTCTTTAATTCCTCTTACGGCACCTACGGGAGCAAGAAGTTGGAATGGCGATATCACACGGCAATAATAATATAAAAAATAAATAAATATAAATATCTTCACGCAATTCCCAATACAGGGATAAACAGAAGTCTTGTCTAGATAATTAAGTCCCTTCGACCCACCTTTCACCGAAGATTTTTTGGGGCAACGTGACAGATAGTGAGCCCGTCATCGTCTTTATGTCCAAACCAACGCAATAATTCGTATATAAGTTTTTAAAAAACCCATTGGTGCGAGCCTGCCACCTGGGCATCGAACTCGGGTCTGTTTACTCGAATTGTAACCACAAAACCACTTGGCTGTCATCTTTTATGATTTTTTTTTGTATTTAAGGAGATGTGAGTCACGGGAAAGGTATAAATGTATATATTTATAATCCTTATAGACTGTCGGCCATCTTATATACTTCTGAATCAATGTTTTTTTTTTCCATTTATTGTATTATTAATGTGTATAGACAACATCAACTAGATATCCCAGTGTTTTTGTCTTTTTAGGAACTGAATAATTTATGACTCCTTTTCACGTGTAAATTATTCATACTGTGTAAGCTTCAATAAAAAACATAATAAACAACCCCATTCGCGCTTCCATTTCGCAACATTCAGCAGTCACACAACACGGCTCTTTTTAAAGTATAATTTATTCAAGCCATTTATCTCCGACAATTGCTTCTCCCGCTTATTCGACATTTCCACCGCTCCAACGTCACATCTCAATTTTTTCGAAGTTGTTACGCTTTTCAATTTCCTCCGTAGTGTTATTGTCACATGTCACCGACGAAAGTTTGGTAATAAGGCCGCGCGGGATAACTAGCACCGTTTGTTATTCTATAGAGTTACGATGATATATCACGTGTACATCGTATGTGTATTCATATTATTATTCGTGTTCTAGTAATAAATAACACAGTAAACGATGTTTCTATGAACGCTCTTTTTGTGGAACATACATTTTGCTGATTTTACTTAATAAGGAAGAAATTAGGGTTGACAACATAGGAATATCGTCACCTTTTTATCTGTGGGTGTTTGTAAGAGACTACTTAGGGAGAATAATTACATGGAGAGACAATCAACCATATCAAAAATAATAATAAAATAGAAAACGACTTACAGAATTCTTGTCGAGGTTGCATATGAACGTATCCTGTGTCCCATAATGGGAGAGTCCCATCTATCTGCCAATATGTTCACAATGCTGTCACTGCTGCAAAATTAGACGTTAGTGTAGTACGGCGGGCATATGCTATTCCTCTGGTATTGTAGACGTTCATAGGCGGCGATGATCACTTACCATCACGTGAGCTACCAGCACGTTTGCCCCCGTATTCTATAAAAAAATATAAAGTTTTTTTTAAAGAATATATATACACTGAATATATATATATATATATATATATATATATATATATATATATATATATATATATATATATATATATATATATATATATATATATATATATATATATATATATATATATATATATGTATATATATATATGTATATATATATATATATATATATATATATATATATATATATATATATATATATATATATATATATATATATATATATATATATATATATATATATATATAGCTATTAGGCTCAAAAGAAAAAAATTGCAAAAGATATAATTGAAAATAAAAGTACGCGTCATTATAAAAGGTTTCATTTGTTCTCTGACATATCCTTCCATGAAATGCTGTCCCTGGAGAGTTCACACACGCCGTCACATGTCGCCGTTAAATTACAACTGTACGTCGACTCTCGTAGACGCCTCGGTCTTGATATTACATGTACATATATGTCACGATCTATACTGTTTACCGTGTAGTTATGTTTGCGCTGTTATTTGCAGCTCGTTATGTTTGGATAACTCAGACAGGATTTACTCACATAATACAAATCCTAGAGCGTTCAACGTAATCTTGCTCTGTGAGTAAACAAACAAATCCGCAAATATTGCACCAACGTTGGCAGGTTTGGGTGTAATAAGTTGCCAACGTTGTGTGGCACGTACGTTGTCACCCCTGCTCTTCAGCGAATCGTTCGGCAAACACCGTGCGTGATCAAAGTCGAGTCTATCGGCTTTCTGTACGCATCTTCGAGTATATAAGAATATCACACGGTAACAAAACTCCGTTTGTTTAAAACAAGTGAATAAATAGATAGGAAAGTTGTTGAGTATGAGTTGTGTGTATTTTTTTTATTTTCTGTTAGTTTATTGTTTAAAAATGGCCAGCATTTTCAATCACTCTGTTGAAAGGGTTTAGAGAATGATATTTTATGTATGTCATTCCATGCCTTCTTTCAGCATTTCGTATGAAATTCTAGTCATGTACAGGATTACAGAACAGACAACTTTAATATCAAGGATTTATACTGAAAAGTCAAGGGATTTTCCTTATTGGCAAACATGGAGGGGTCCCGGCTGATAATTAATCTGGCCAGACGGATGGCAGGGCGAGAGGTGTGGAATACAAATCACGGGTCTGCGCTGTCGTGATGAGAGCACTGAATACGGCAATAAATTTGCAATCGCGATTTTCAATATATCACGTTTATGGATGCATTTATATGTTCAACAATTAAACTTTGTTAAACGGCCATAATTACAAGTTGTTAATTTCATAAAAAAAACTGCCGGACGGACGAGGACGCGCTTACTCAAAGTGGAGTGGAGCTGATGGAAAAAGAAAAATATTTAAAGCAAAGAGAAATAATGTATAAAAACTAGAAAATAAACAAAAACAGTCTCTGTTAGAGGTACCTCATGAACCACGAAGCGGTAGCAATATCGATTAACGAAGGCAAATATTTATTTCGATGAATAATATATTTGCTTTGATTAATCAATAAGCATAATATGTTTATTTGAACTAGCAGTTGTCCACAGCTTTGCCTGGATGAAAAATATTTAATTGCTAATAATTATATTTTTTATCTAGATATCAAATATTCTCTGGCCTTTTTCAAAAAATTGGTCAAGCCTTAAGAGCATAACATACACACAAACAAACATACAGAGTTACTTTCACATTTATAATTTTAGTATGTATGTAGGTATGCCCAGTGGAAATTGTTAACACCTGTCTATATGGTCCTTGAGTCACGTCTCACATTGTTATATTAACTGGAAGTGTATGGGTTAAAAACAAACAATAATAGTAGCAATACCTACTTAAAACATTATGTGACCTTATTATAACTAAGGATAACGTAAGTTTAAATTGTATTTCTTTAACAGTACGTTGAAGGTATCTTAACACGTTTGATACTATATGTATATATAGCTCTTATACATCTCTAGGATACTTTGTAGATTTTTCCTCTGCCAAGGAGTTGCCTAAGTCAATTCCACCCTAATCCAAATAGTAATGAAAGGTCTTTTTTAGTTTTCGTTATTAAAAAGTTATTGATTTAAATTTATTTATTCTTTAATTTGTAAGTATTGTAAATATTAACATTACTTTGTTTCTGTTTACTAATTTGTTACGGGCATTCCACCTTAGTCCCAGAGAGGCGATAATTTGCCTATAATTAAAATGAAAATATTTATACCTCGACAAATTTCACTTAAAATTGAAAGTAATTATATTATAAATCTACCACCGTATCGTAGAGAGAAGAATCTTGCTCTGAATCTTTTTACAGTCTTTTAGTTTCAGTCCTTAATTGTCTAGTAGTCGTTAGAACGATATACTACCTTGTTTATCCCACGTCCCGTCCTCCATGTACTCAACAGTGAACTAAAACACTGGAGCGAACCTTCTTGATTGGGACATATTTAACAAACAAACTTTGCCTAAAATGCCTTATGCCTGTCTGCTGCCTTCATAACTGTTACTGAACTATATGCTGGAATAACAACAGCAAAGTTAACATTAGTCTTGTACGTGCACGAAATATAGACTTTTTTGTCAAATGTGTCTTGCATTAAACGTAACCGTGCGTAGGTGACGAGTAATATGTTGTTACGCGGTCAATAGGCTCAAGAAGCTGAATCAACTCGAGTATTAGCATCCGGCCCACTACAATGCATAATTTATCGTGAACTGTGTTTGATTTACAAATATTATCAGGATATTGCGTAAGTCACTTGGAATTATGCAGTATGACAGAACAAGCTGTGCATGTCACTTGGCTCGAATAGATTTATCTCCAAAAATACATGTCTACATACATACAACCGTGTGGTAACGGTGTAAGAATATTACCACTCCCTTTCATCCCGTGGGTGTCGTAGGAGGCGACTATAGGAAACAGTCTTGAATATCGTAATGGCAACCGATTGAGATGGCGGGATAATCATCTCTAAAAATATCACACCAAAATAATCAGACCGCAGACCGCGTGGCGATTATGGCAAATCCTCCCCGTGGGAGAGGACTATGTTCTGCAGTGGACTTTAAAAGGCCGTTATGTATGTATGTATGTGTACATACATTCTAATACGGAATATGGAACGCCTTTTATTGTTTGTCTTGCGTTGGGTTATCCTTATACAAAGGACTCATTTAGATGTTGATTCAGAAGTGTATATTACGTTAATTTTTGTTTTCACAAACACGCGCTATGAATATTTCGTCGTACCATTAAATACCATTACGTCATCTCGTGTAATATTGTGAAATTCGAAATAGAGACCACCATTCGAAATAGAGATTAGAACTACTAAGGTGATCGCTGTTTGAATACTTCGAAAAAAGCTCCTGTGAAATGTAGATCGAAAAGACGACATTTAAAATATATAATACATTTCATTTGAACTAAGACATTACATATGATTATCTAATACAATAACATTATATGACACAATAAAATGTAATATCCCGATAGCGTAGTTGGTAGTGGTACCTTTGAAGCCAAGGGTTTTGATGGTTTGAATCCCGCTAGCGGCAAATATTTTTGTGACAATTATGATTATTTTTACTCCAATTATGGATGTGTCAATTTAAGTATATTGTATCGTTAACTTGACCCTTAAGACTGCCTTAGGCTCATCACGGTGTCCATTGTAAGCTTCGATGAAAAGGACATCATTGTCTAGAGCTCTGCCTACGCCATTATTGGGAAACAAAAATATTTTTGTATCAAGAAAATGACTTAAATCGAACCGAATAGCGTCAAATAAACGGACAAACTTGGCAAGGGAGAGCAATAAACAAACGCAGGGCGAAATGTCGGTTTGTTCGCGGACTATAAACTGTGGAGTAGGCTTACTGGGAACAGGCTGGGTAGGCATCAAGCTGTAATTAATGGTCTGCCAGGACAGTCAGGGGTGAAATTGGATCAATTTCTCAGCTATTCTCGGCTTTAAACAGAATAATATGTACATATATTGGTGAAAACAATTTAGATATCAAAATCATTAAAAAATTGTCTTTGGAAATTGTTTCCTTAATCTAAATTGTTTCGCAGATAAATTAGTTGATTGATGTGTATTTTAAATAATAAATTATAAAATATTCTTCGGAGTTTTTTTGCGTAATTTCTCTCTGACAGGTAAGCTTTAATATTAAAGGCGAAAGATAAAATTTCGACTTTTGATAAGAGAAATTTCATGGTCCTACATACACACATCCTACATTCATGGTCTTGGAACGCCCATTCAGTGATATGTCTCTTCTGTAAAGATGGTTTGCTATAACCGCGACGCTAGGCTAGCGGGTTGGCAATCTCATTTCTTTGCACTTTTGACTGCTGCGCGTTACGGGTCTGTTAAATTTTCATTTGGTACTTTCACGATAGTTATTCCACTACAACGAGAAGAGAGGGGATGGTACATTCCAAAGCCGCAAATGTTTTAGTACTTCACAGGATTATTTATGTAGAAAGTTCTTTACGAGACCCTCATACTATAATTCTACATGAAACATAAATATTTTTAATTTGATAACACTTGAATGGCAGACTACATATGTAGTAAGGGATGATTAATTTCCTGACGACTACGTTTAGAATTGTTTTCGAAAATTTCAAACGAAATTTACCGCTCTCACGGGACACCATAAACATCGTGAGCAATAAACCGTCCCAAAATGTTTCCCATAAAATGCTACGGATTCAGCGTGTATTAAGTGTTCTCCAGTTCAAAGTATTAGAAGTGCTGAAAACCTGCGACCCTTGCATTTAGCTATTGTTTTAAGTGGGCTACACTTCGTTACGCCCCTGTACTCAGCTGAATTTGGATAGAGTTTTTTATTGTTTTTTTTTTTTCGCTAAAAGGGCCCTCACGCTAAACTGATAATGGAAGCGGGGGAATAGGGGAGTTTCAGATACACGAAACGGCAAAGTCTGAGAATGAAAATTTATCGTTCCTCCTGTAATGGTTTTCATTACTTGTAATAGGTCCATTAATGGTTATCCTAAGAACTTAACCACCTGTTTCGGAAAGAGCAAGTAATGTATTGTTACTGTTAAGGTTAGGTTTTGTTTATTACAATGCCCATTTAGCAATTTAGAAAGGGATGGTAGGGTCTCGATACGGTTTGGGACTGGATATATATATATATATATATATATATATATATATATATATATATATATATATATATATATATATATATGTATGTATATATATGTATATATATGTACATATATATTATAAATGAACAAAAAAAAATAAGTAGAGCAGTCTGTAAAAACGATGCTGGAGGAATGCCTTTTCTTTGGCATTATTTGAGAGAATGGAGCAAGATAACCTTCGCCATGCGCACCTTCTCAAGTGCGCGTCAACGCCACTCATGAGTCATTGAAATAATATATTATTTTTAATTATTACTCAAATGTGCAGGTTTCTTCAGCATATTTTATAAAATTACTATACAAATTTTTGTGGTATCGGCCTTGGAATCGAAACTTGGTTACTCGTGTATAAAACTAGTGATAAACACGTAATTTTTAATCCTATTCAAAAAGTAATATGACACCTGCACGTTAACACAACTAATTTAGAATGTTGTAGAGAAGGAGAAGGCAGAAAAGGAGCTGTTGATTGACGGATAGTTTGGATCATTACAACACTTTTATTTATTTCTACCGCCACATAAAAATATAAATAAAAATATCTTCACGCAATTCCCGATACAGCTGTAGACAGAGGTCTAGTCTAGACAATTAAGTCCCTTTGACTCACCTTCCACTGAAGATATTTTCGGGACAGCGTGACAGGTGGTCCGTCCAGGTCCAGCCCGTCGCCGTCTTTATGTCCAAGCCAACGATATAATTTGTGCATAAATTTTTGAAAAACCCATTGGTACGAGCCTGCCACCTGGAGATCGAACTCGGGTCTCTTGACTCGAAATTCACCCAGACACTCGGCTATCGTGACTATTACCGCCAAATAACTGAAATGACCGGTGTGTTCCGCTTTGATGGGTAAAGAGCGCTAGTGTGATCAAAGGCTATGAGGAAGCCCGAAAGCATCTTAGACCTTAGAGGAGACAACGCATCTGTTACATTTTTCTTTTGTAACACTTAATATTTAAACGTCGGAATATTCCAAATTCTTTTCACTCATAAGTTAATGCATGTGCCAATTTATTTTTAATTACATCTTTTAGGTACGTATATAATAAAAAACAATGTTTTTAACAAATATGTCCCTACTATATAATATTAAAACTTTGTTTAACATTGCACTTTAAACGTTATCTCCCGTAATGAAATAAATAAATATTTTAAATTATCGGTGAAAATAATTTACTACTTTCTTTATTCTTGTCACCCACAAGAATAAAGAAAGTAGTAAATTATTTTTTTGAGGCAAACAAGCAAAAAATTTACAGGTGATGGAGTATTCACCTCGTATAAACCAAAAGATAAATAAGCAGACAGGTGCAGTCACCAATGTCTAAAGTATTGCTATTGCCAATCTGCTTGGTTATTATGACAAAGCATTCTTAAGGGAGAAGTGAAAGTCAAGAAATAGGCTACAGGTTTTTTTAAACTTTCAAACATTTATATCATGATTCACATCATACAAATGCATTATCCAGACCGGTAACTCTTCCGCAGACTTCCGCGCCCCTTAAATAAACTGTCCGCAACTGTAATTTATCTCATTTCCCTCAATTAGGACATTTTCGTCATGTCTCGGCTCAAATAGGGTGAATTCAACCACTCGTATTTTCTTTATTGTTATGTATATTGACGTTAATGTTCATAATGAAAATTATTTCTGATAATAAGTTTATTAAAAAAAAGCAGCAGTGTAATACGATATTTAGTTTACGATGACTAATTTTATTGAAAATTATAATGTTTTTATACCCACGCATCCTTTCAATGCAGAGTAAGTCAGAATTCTAGACATTTTAGGTTTTTACCCACATATCACTTGAACTTAACAAAGCTTGACAAGCCTGTGGCCATCTTAGTGCCCAAGATAGGATGCCTTGCTCCAGCGGATCGTATTCGAATGTCCTATTTAACGTGTCAAATTGAACGCACAAAAAAATAATGTTTAAATTTCTCCTTAAAGGGCATAGTTTGAACTGATTTTGATATTTTCGTCTTCATTTGATCTTTAAGTTCACTCTTGTCTTTTCCCTAAAGGCAAAATCTCCCTCGGTCGGGGATGTCAGAGGAGGGTAGCCTTAATTAGAAAATAATGTCTATGCAATTAATCACAGTGCCAGCCCTACCAACATACGTACATGTATTCTAGTACTTGTTTTGTAAATGTCAGATCGCTCAGGAAACTGATTTCCAATAGGACGCGGGCAAGGGACGTATCCACTAGACCCGAAACTGTTCCGGTTCGTTTCACTTTACCGTTTTACGATTTAGTCATTGTTGTAAAAGTCAAAGGTGAGATTGAATGACGTAGAGGTAAAAATGTGTGTGTTTTTTTGTTTAACTCAGGTATATGTAATTTATCATCCGTATAGAAATCGTTTCTTTCTTAAAGATTCAGAATCATTATTTTGACAACTAAAATTTAAGTATAAAAAGTGTCTCTGAGCGTGCATATCTTATTATATTCTGTATCTATACAAGACAAAAGTCACGTTAGCCGAGTTGTTGGGTGGACGGAATTTCGAGTCGAGAGACCCGAGTTCGATCCCCAGGTGGCAGTACCAATGAGTTTTTCGAAAACTTATGTACGAATTTCATCGTTGGCTTGGACATAAAGGCGGCGACGGGCTCACCACCTGTCACGTTGTCCGGAAAATATCTTCGGTGGAAGGTGGGTCAAAGGGACTTAATTGTCTAGACTTGACCTCTGTCTACCCCTGTATTGGGAATTGCGTGAAGATATTTATTTTTATTTATTTATCTATACAAGAATCATTTATTCTACAACTAGAGTAAGACTCATAAGCAATAGACCTAGATGTAGAGAGTCATAATATTCACGAGACCCGAAGTGTTGCATTTTAGTCCACAAATGTGACGCATCTGTAATGTTATTTGGTTAAATTGGTCTGCAGATGTCGAAGCACTATCGTAGCTACTTAGTCTTAGATGGACTGTTAGCTTGATTTTAAATTCACTTAAAAGTAAATTTTGCACTTTTTTAAAAGGAGCTTTAAAACAATTTAAGTACCGTCTAAAATAAATTTTGTTCTAATTTTTTTGAACACAGTTATTGGTTTTAGTTTCACTTTAATGAAAACAATTCATTGTTCTTACAGTTCATTGCAATTGGCGAATTGTTGACAAACCTCCACAAATCCTCAATAAGACCTTGTTACAAACTAAACGAACGTAATTGGTAATTCAAAACCGCATGGGGATGCGGAACCGTTGTGAAGCGAACAAATTTTCACAAACCCTTTAATCCACCGCTCGCTTATTTCACTTCTGCCCTCGGTGGTGAATTTATCCCCGCAGTTCTCTCCCCTGCCAAAGTCAATGTAATTTCGTTGGTTCTAAAGATACTCCTACATTTATTTTATTTTTGAATGATTTATTACTCTCACGATTCATTCAAGCGATTCCAGTTTCATGAAGTATTAACAAAACCGAAATATATTTTCTATAAATATACTTAAAATAATAGTAGCAATTGTAAACCTCTCCGACATCAAAAAATAAAATAATAATCTAATCCTTATGCTACTTAAATATCAACGACCTCCGTGGACGAGTGGCGTAAACACTGGCTTTCAAAGTGTCGCCATCTCGATGTCCCGGGTTCGATTCCCGGTCGGGTCATTGTAGAAAAATTACTTTTTCTTCATTTTCTCGGGTCTGTGTGTTTGTGGTGCCTTTGTTGTTTCCGATTCCTATATCACAAGTACTTTAGCATCTTACATTGAGATCGGAGCAATGTGTTTGATGTTGTCCCTATATATCTATATACTTAAATATGGTAGACTTCGTCTTTGCCTCCTCTAAGTTACTACCACTTGCCAATTTCTGCCACAAAACAGCAATTTAAGAACTCTTGTCTTTCATTTTCAAGGACATAGAAAGCCAGAAGACTTCGATGTTGAAAACCATTATGTAACCTTCTTTTGAAATAGCTCGCAGGTGTTTTAGGGCTGTAATAGTTCTAACAGTGGTAAAGCCACGCATCAGCTTTTGTTGTTGCATGAATGGGCAGGCTCGACCGGGGAAGTACCACGACCTCACAGAATACCGGCGTGAAGTAGAAGTCTACCCACTGTAGTAGAAGTGGCCCACACACGGGGAGTGTGTGGGCTAATTCGGCAACTGGCAACGCATCTGCTATGCCTCTGGTATTGCGGGTGTTCATGGGTGCTGATGAACTATCAGCTTGTTTTTTATCCATCTCCCATAAAAAATTGAAAACTGCGCTTTGTGATTGTTATTTTACCTACACATTTTATCTCCTTAGATTTTGATATAACTCCCCCAACCCCATACATTACAGACTGAGGTAGATTCAATGTTTTAACTTATATTTACCCCTGACGATCACTTTCAATTTATTCTGTATTGTGAATATTGTGCTGTTTATCAAGTTTTTGCTAAAATAGCCTACGCCGTTTATCTTCATAACGGTAATATAATTTGAAGATTTTCGGATGGTCATAAACTGCTTTTTCTTGTACAAATATGTATATAAAAACTGCAAATATGTTTGTTCTATTTTTTTCTACCATGTTGCAAGAATTAATCCCACATGTTAGATATATAAAAATATCGAATAATGTAAGCAATAAAAGATTTTGGCAAAATAGTAAACTGTAGAAGATAGCTATAAAAGATTTTCTTTCATCTTAATGGAATCCCATTACTGGGCCATTATAACATAAAAATAATAATAAGCAGTAGTAAATTCAAACATCTTTTATAATTTTATTTTTATTCAACTAATTAAACTTTAGAGACCTGGGTTATATCGTCCATAAAACGCAGTTGGCGCAAATGCTCGGAATAAGGGAGCTATAGGATAAGAAACGTCCGATAACGCGGACTGCATTCTTAAAATTTGCTGAAATCGTAATTCTTTCTATCAAGGAAATAAAATGACAGTATTATTTGCTATAAAATAGTGGAAAAAACATTAAACAATTGGATTTTTATGTATTTGATATTAGAATACGAATGCTAAGGATTAATCCGGAATTAGGAAACCAATTCCAATCGAGCACTGATAAAGTTAAGTCCTAATATTAACTTCCGAATTCATAAATTTTTATGCTACTAATATTTGACATGTGAAAGTGTGTTTGGAAGTAACCTGGTCAATAAAAATAGCGAAACTAGCTAATAAAAACACAGTGAATGAAGCAGGCTGTAGGCTTATTTTTTGTACTTATATCGCCTATTTTTTTATTATACTTGATAACGTGTTTTCTTATGGTGCATTGCGCGCGTTACTCTCATTAAATTCTATGTATGATGAACCTACGTGGACGAGTGGAAGAAATAAGAAAATACTATTTTCTATTTCCAACATTTAAAATCCGTTATTAAAAATGTTTTTCTCTGGAAAGTGGGTCAAAAGGACTTAATTATCGTGACGTCTATCTATCCCAGTATTAATAATAGCGATAAGATATTATGTATATACAGTTATTAATACAGGCTCTAAGTTTTTTGGAGAACATTAAATTGTAACTCTGTTTCGATTGTAGAAACTAACCTATACTATATTTAGACATTTATATAAGGCTCAATTGAAATATAATAATATATAGAAATATAAGCTAAGCTAATGTTATAATATTAATCTATCTCAGATTCACGAATTGTGATAAAAATCTGGTAAACAATTTTTCTTCATAAGGAACAAAAATTCTTCAACAAAATTTCCGCGTCACGAAAAAAGTAATTTCTATCATAACAAGGTTCAAAAGGGTGATCCTTATTCATGCCGCGGTCTGAGGCTTCAAAATCCCTGTAAAAAGAGATACAGGCGCGTGAATAGACTGGAGAGCGCTCGAGATGTTACCTCGTAGACGAGATGGGAATAGTTATGTACATACATAAATATCCTGTCAATAAATATTGGCCCTTTTTTTGCTAGAGTCTGGCATTATAAACGAGCGAATCTTGTATATCAGTTGTGTAAATATTTTGGGATCTCGGAAACTAAGCTAACGATTTGGGCAGTATATTGTATAAAGTTGAATCTTTTAACTTAATACTTTATAATAAATATGGACCCTAATAAATAAATATGGACCCACTTTTCACCGAAGCTTATTTTGGGACAACGTGACTGGTGGTGAGCCTATCGCTGCCTTAGTGTCCAAGCTAACGGTACAATATTGATACATAAATATATATTTCCCTTCATAAATATGTACATATAAACATCTATGACTCGATTACAAATATGCAACACACAAATGCTTTTTCTATCGGGAATTCTAGCGGGGAGCTTCTAGTAATTTCTTAATCTTCATGTGTTTATGGATAACGAAAAATATCTAAATATTAAACTTTGTGGAAATTCAATTTTAAGCGATTTACTGTTTAAATTTAGTGATAAAAATAAACGATATACGTAGTTTAGTCACGTGCCACAGAACAAATTGCGGTAAACTTAATTAAAGAGTTGCGTAGCCCGGCGCGAGCCTCGTCCCCATAGCTTTTGTTTAACGTTCAGTTTAAAATGTTTTGTAAAGGCATTGCATTGTCCGTGTAGGATAGAGGAAGGATTCTTAGTACTTGCGTCCGTTAGAACTCCTGATACTGACATGAAATATATGTACAATGATGAGTGAGTGAGGAGGTCTTCGAAGTAATTAAATCTCAGCACTCTATTTTAGTTTCTTTGTACGCTTGATTATTTTAATATACAGTGAGTTTATATAATTACCCATTACTAACAAAAAAAAAGTATTCTATAATATATATAATTTCCATAAGCGACACTTGAGCGCCATTACTGGTCGTGAACATATTTACTTTCCGTACTGTTTCATAATGAAATTCTGTGGCATGCGGCAATAAAAGCCATTATGCTTTGTTATAATAACAGCATATTGTTATTTTTATTGCAAAATAATAATCATTTTAGGCTTACGCACTGATCGTTCGTATCTTAAACAAGAGTCATTACATACATACGTAACGGCCTGTTAAAGTCCACTGCAGGACATAGGCCTCTCCCTTAAGGAGGATTTACCATTCACCATGCTGGGCAAGCGGATTAGCGATCGCAGTGCCAGACTTGCACCTTAGACGTTGCTGTCCATCTGCGGTCTGATTATTTTGGTCTGGTATTTTTAGGGAGTTGTTTTCCTGCCGTCTTCCGGTTGCCATAACGATTTTCATGGTTCACTTAGTCGCCTCTTACGATACTCACGGAGCCAAAGGGGGTAGTAATATGTGTACACCGTTAGTATTTGTACATTATAATTATATATATAGTATTTGTACATTATTATTATACTTGTATGATAAAATTTGAATTAATCTAATAAGCACAAAATAAATTTTTCCTTGTGGTATTCACATAAAAAATTGACATGCACTCTTATTGTGGCTTGTGATTGACTTCCTGAGGGTTTGGTTATGTTGTTATGAGTGGCGGCTAAGAGAAAAGCTTTGAATGTGGCAATAGCTATTGACGGATTAATCAACGTCTCAGGTACTAGGTTATTGGTACTGTGATCGCTAATTCACTTGGCAAGAGAGTGGCTGTTATGGCTAATCCTACCTTACAGGAGAGGCATATTTTCTTAACATTTATAACTAATATGTATAAAAGTAATCATAATGGTTGAATTTTTCAAGCAACTAATTAAACTTACCATTTCGATATTTTGTAGCAAATGGTTGTTCGAACTGTTTTCACACGTCATGGGATCTTACATAAAGGCCTGTAAAACTGCAGGACAAAGAACTCCCGAAAGGGAGGGTTTACCTTCATCCGCCACCTTTGGCGAGCGAATTGGCGATCTCAGTACCAGACACCTTGCTCTTTCGAAGCTGCTACCCGTTAATGAACCAGGTCTGAACACCCAGGGAAAGAAAATCGGTGGTACTCTCACGCCGTTATCACACGCGCGTTATTGGAAACACAAAAACTGATAAAGTTTTCTAACCCCAAAATTAAATCTGAAGAGTGTATACATTATTCTAAACTGTTTTATCCTTTGCAGGATGTTCTTCACAAATTCTGAGGATATATCCGATGCAAAAGCAGCAGACCGTCGCCGTTGGCAAATCTGTGGTACTCACCTGTCAAGCAGAAACACCCGACCCGGGACTAGTAACACAACCACAGTGGAAGGACCCTAAAGGACTCGTCATTAATGAAGCCGCGTAAGTAATAATTATATAATCAATGATTAAATTTTCTTCCATTGTTGTCTTCTTTATTTCAATAATATTGCTACCAAGACATGGATCGAGGTTCTAATGTATTAAAATAAATTATGATAGTTCTATAAAGTTTATTCAAATAACTTAAAATATGTGTTTGCTGCTGAATTCACCATGCTTAACAACATTTATTGTCTGTATAGTAATGAGTTAAACATACGAATTGCACACAAAATAACCCAAACTATCTTCATCTTGTATGTTTCTATACTGATTTTTTTCGTTAGAAATCTCCCATCATTATTCTGTTCTCAATCCAACTAGTGTATTAAACTTTTAAATACATTTGTATATAGACTAAGATAGAGAAATAGTAATAATAATTATCAGCTTAATAAATTTATTACTTACAATAATTTCACAATATCCGTAGTACGTTACATTAAGTTATTATTAGTTGTTAAAACTGTTCCCTAGATTTTGTTTAGATAGCATTAATTTATGTATTTCTATTTATTGTCATATATTTAAAAAAAATATCTTCACAGTTTTACGATCAAAGCCTGTATTTTTATATCTAAAATACCAACGATGCGTGTAAAATTCAGTTTCTGATAGGTATTCTCGCTATCGCCTTTTGCCGAACTAGCAAATTGAATTGTACGTGATAATAACATTTATTTATTTCAACTAGACCTGGAACCAGACCGGAAATCTACACGGAGGCGATGCCAGCTAAACAGTCGCAACTGTTGTACATTTCGTCTATCACCCCGTCAATGGCAGGCAATTACACTTGCGTCGCGACCTATACCAACATACCGCTCAGCGCCAGTGTTGTTTTGGATACGTTCGGTATGGAATACCATTAAAACTTATCGACAGTGCTTTGTGAAAGTTCATTTTAATAGTTTCGTATTGTATAATCAAATATTATGAGTTTAATTTCCAGGTGGGCTCGTACCAATGGGTTTATTCAAAACTTATGTACGATTATATCGTTGGTTTGGATATAAAGATGGCAACAGATTCAACACCTGTCAGGTTGCTCAAAAAGTGTCTTCGGTGGAAAGTGGGTGGAAAGGACTTTATTGTATAGAACTCTGTTTATCCCATTATTAGGATGAAATTCCAACTTGAGTTCCGTTAATTTACGTTTGTATTTTATTTGCAAGAGTAAGTAATGCAATACTAAAATTTAATAATAAATTCAGTATTAAAATTAAGTATAAAATGTAATACTAAATAAAAAGTAAAGCAATGATATGTGACAAATATTAATTTTGTTAATTTTAATTTTAGTGGCAATCACTTGGGTAAATGCAAATGAAAATCAATTTGCAACCAAAGGAAAAGATTTTAAAATAATGTGCGAAGTTACTGCGGAACCAGCTCCTACTGTCGACTGGTTTAAAGAAGGGACAACTGTGAGTAGTATCGTACTGTAATTATAATAGTACTATAATAGTAATTGTACTACAATTATCTCATATTTCGAATTTAGACCCAAAGCTCGCAATGCTTTATATTTCTCTTTTTTTCAGATTGTAACATCTGATAGATATGTAATTCAATCCAATGGATTGTTGATCAAAAACGTAGAGGAAAGTGATGACGGAACATACACTTGTCGTGCGGTAGTAATACAAACCGGCGAACTTGCTGAAAGAAATATCAAACTAGAGGTAATATTATAAACATTATAAACGTTTTATAACTTTTTAAACTAATTATTATAAACCCATTTAACACACAAATGTTTTATTCTAATTCTTGTGTTATGTGTAATTCTTGTGTTAATGAGTTTTTAAAACAGGTATATACTGCACCCGAAATGGAAGAACGGGAGCCGAGAGTTGAAATAAAGGAGGGCGAATCAGCAGCCATTACTTGTAAAGCAAGAGGAAAACCACCCCCAACATACACTTGGATAAAAGCGAATACACGAGAGGTAATTTTGGAAAATTTTATGCCAATTGGTGTTATACTTTCCTTTATGTGTTTACTTATTTTAATTTTCCTTCAGAATTTGGCGACAACTTCAAGATACAGTGTAAATGATAATACTGGCCTCCTGACAATCGATAGAGTCGAAGCGGGTGACTATGGAAAATATATTTGTAGTGCTGTTAACCAAGCAGGACAGAATGAAACAGAAATTGAAGTGGAAGTATTGGTACCACCTAAAATATTTGAGCTATTTAATACGACTGCAGCTGAAAAGACAGATGGAAGATTGGAATGCAAAGCTACAGGAAGACCTGCACCGCGAATAAGTTTCCGTAAACTAAGCAGCCGAGAGCCATTCCTTAATGGTCCTAATGATGACGGAAGGTACAAAAACAAAAAACAGTTCTTACGTTAAAAATAAAGATTTTATTTGGTTCAAATAAAATTACATTTATTATTATTTTCTATTTTCTAATACTATATTTTATAGCAATTACTATTTTCAATTCAGAATTATAGTCGAGAGCAGCAGCCGCCAAACTGGTGATCAAATGCAATCTTCAGCAGTTATAACGATATCTAAGCTAAACAGGACTGACGATGGCTTGTATGAATGTTTTGCAGAAAATGAAGGTATTATTTGCCAAAAAGTGCTTGATTAAGATGGTTTTTTCAAACAATCTTTATTCTTTTTTATTTTTCTAAGGTGCAAGATTTCTGGTACTGCGATCGCCAATCTGCTTGACGAGCATGACAGTTATTGCAAACCCTCCCACGGGAGAGACCTATGTCTCTCCCGTGGGTGGTGAGAGAGACCTGTGGACTATTACAGGTCTATATGTAAAAATATCTGAATATCTTATAAACAAAGAATGCTGGCTAAATGAAATAAATTGTGTCAGATAGTGGAATAAATTGTACAAGTTAATTTCTATTTCATTTATAAAAATTAAAAGTGTATTTGTTATAGACATGTGGGACGCATGTTACGATATTTACACTACCGCAAAAACGAACATAATTTTTCATCAATAAGCTCATTTCCCACAATTTCAACTGTTACTTTAATTTTTTTTTATTGTGAAGGTGGACAAGCAAGAAAAAACGGCCATCTGACTGTTCAATTTAAACCAACTTTCGAGCATATGTCAAACGTACCCATTTGGAGCTGGAACGGGCAACCAGTTAACATAAGCTGCATAGCGGAGAGTATTCCCAATGCTACTATCAAATGGAAGTTAGTACATAATTATTTTCTGAAGTAGTGATATTTTTAGTTCCGTATTTAGCTGAAATTTATTTAATCGTGAAAATATACATTGTTTAGTATGCTCTGTTTAGTATTATCCATAATTTTATTATTTATATAACTATTAACTAAATAAAAATCTCAAACATAGTAGATTTAAAGTAAAACTAATTAATTAATAAAAAAGTTTAGTAATAGTAAGTAGAAGTAATAAAAACAATAATTATGAGAAAAACATGCGGATGAAATATAAATCCTCGATCAACTTAAAGGTACTTACTAACCATTAACATGTACATTTACGAGTATTAGCGAATTGTATGCTATCATGTTATAATGTATGTAATATTTATTTTATCACTTTAGGTTTCACGAATATGATTTAACCGAATCACCACATGTGAAGATCTATGGCTCTGGACCAATCAGCTATGTAACAGTAATTCCAGTTGATCGTAGTTTATATGGAGTCTACAAATGTATTGCGACTAATACACTGGGGGAGGCAGAGCACGTTATACAGTTAAGAGAAGCTTTCCCGCCAGGACCAGTTGCACAGGTAAAAATTTATGCATTTTTCTACACAGAAAACGTCAATAGTTTCACTACCACTCCTCGAAAGTAGATTATGTCATAAATTAGAATAAAAAATGTATAAAACATTAAATTCATAATTATAAACGATTTTATAAGCGTAAATTTTAATCGATAACAAGGAAATTATTGTATGTTAGAACATTTCATTAGACCACTTCATCATTTTCAGGTTAAGCAAGAAACTATAACAGCTACATCAGTATCATTTAATATAGTTGGACCAGCAGAAGACATGGGCCCACCAATATTAGCCTTCACGGCACAGTACAAGGAAAACGGCAATTTCGACTGGAATTTAGCCATGAATAGAACATGGTCTGTAAATTCCCCGTACATCGTCGAAAACTTGATGCCCATGTATAGTTATGACTTTAGGTTTGCTGCTGTTAACCAAGTTGGAGCAGGATCTTGGGGGGCTCCAATAACAGTTATAATGCCGAGAAGGTAAAATATGGCTTATGAGCGTTTAGAAAACGTATATACATGTATATTTTTTATTAAACTAATAATAACATTATGTTTAAAATTTAGATCTCCACCAGAGCAACCAAAATGGAGGGAAGCTATGAGTTCAGAATCGCTAATACATGGAAAATTTGCAGACAGATATGAATTACAATGGAAAATACCAGCTCATAATGGTGAACCCATCGATATGTACGAGGTCAGCTATTGTCCTGTAAGTATTGTTACCTTACTATTGTGTATTTTCTTCTTTCTTGTCAAATGAGCCTATGCATCATCTTCTTAACTTCGAAAGTAATAGATTTTATACAATATTGTATAAAATTATTTATTTATTATACTATTATTGCCAAATTCTTTTTAATCTTAATTAAACCTTACTGTGTTTTAAATTCGGCATTTAATTGCTAACTTACTGAATATGAGCGTTACTCTGAAAAGCGACACAAAAAAAATTGAAATATCGTATAATCTTATAATATTCTATTTCAGGTTTTAAAAGTTAGCGGAGAATGGAGAGTCTCTTCCGACTCTGAATGCACCATTGAGGAACTGAGATCCTATGACGCAATCAGTTACGAAGTCCGGCAACTGCGCCCCGATACTCGTTATAGAATGCAAGTTCGGGCTCACAACGTGCTCGGTTACTCCTTGCCGGCTCAACTCTATGTCCAGACTGCCCTCGGTGAGTACAACAATGAAAATAGCAAACCACATAAGGCTGGCTTCTACAACGTCTATGCCGCCGCCGACGCGCAGTCTGCGTCAACCGTCACCACCTCATGTGTTTCAGTTTTGTTCATCTCCCACCTCGTTTGTTTGTTTTTCTGATTAAATTATGTGATCTTTTTGTGTGTTCGTCAGTGTTCGTAGTGGCTAAACAATAATTCTGTTTGAAATGCGAATGGATTCATAGTAACCTTTCAACCATGTTGTGTTTTATTTTTAATTTTGTAAAAGTACAATTTTATGTTAATTTTTTATAGAAATTAAGAAATTATTTTCCAGTGTAAGTTTTCCTTTTTTTATGTCATGTTAATTTTTTTCATTTATTTGTATAAATTAAAATATAATTGTTTTTTACACTTCATCATACCGTCCCTGTAATAAATTTCTTACGAAATTTGGTCTTGATCCTAGAAACCTCTTCGTCTAATTTTATGTTTTCTTATTTTCATAAGAATATTTTTCATCATTCCTAAAATATTGCTATTTCAATCAAGCAGTTAAGCATGTTCAAACGATCATTTAAACATTATTCTAAAATACTTACAGAGTAGGAATGTAATTTAATTTGTTTACGTTGGTGTTATTTTATTCTAAAATATGGTAAGTTTCATTTATTCCTACGTTCATTATGATTTCATTGCTTAGGTCTGAATACAATTAAGTTTACGCATTATAAAGTTTTATCGTATCATAATGTTTTTAGGTAACCCTAATGGAAGTACAAGCATTTTCCAATGGGCTCCCTCTAAAATGGACATCTTAACTACGCTTCTGATGTTGTATGTCTCAATATAAGTAAATAGTTACAAAAATATTATTCAACTCACACTAATTAAGTCCAAAGATGACTGTTAATTAGGGATAATTTTTGTGATAAAACAGTTTGTTAATGTTTAAAAATAAGTAAGACTATCGCTTGTGTTTTAAACGAATATATCATTTAATGATGCGAATGAAGTTCATGAAAAATTATAATAGAAATATAGATAAATGTATGTTTTTCTTATAAAATATTTACTTCTCTTATAGAGTTTTAAAAGTTTTGTAACAATATGTGAAGAATTCATTATGGGTACGAAGTTGAAAGTAGGAATATCAGTAAAAATTACACTGCCAAAATATTTGATCGCGTGTAGAATTAATTTATCCTGAACTCAAAGCTATTGTCTTACATTATAAGTAGGTAGAAATACTTGTGTACGATTTTTGACTACTCTTTTATGCGTTTAAATAAGGTTTAGATTAAAGTTTAGATTATTGGAAAGAATCGTCCAGAAGAAATAAAAATATTATGGAATGTCATTATCACTGAGCTAATCGCCAAGTTTGGAAGATCAGAAAATTTAAAATAGCCCAGGATAAAGAAAAAAATTGTGTTTAGATCAGGGAAATGACCAATGTGAAAAAAATAAATGTTTTTAAAACAGCTGTAGTTATTTGTAACTTAAATCCGAATAAAATGAATGGAGTCCTGAACAAGTGCCTTTTCCACATTAGTAAAACTAACAAAAAAACTTCATTCATTTTAACCTTCCTATAACCCTTAATCCCAAAACAATGTATATTACATAGTCTAACGCTAAACACCTAAAGTTACCATATAAAATTGTAATATATTGTACAAAGTTAAAGAAAGCTGTCAAGATGCTTAATCAAGAGACCAATCCAAAGTTCCCTTTGATTGTTGATTTGACAAGTGTGTTTGTGTCGCCCTGATTGACTTTAGGTAAATATGTTTTACATTAATATGTTCAGTAGATTAAAACCTGCTATTAAAATATCCTTCGGAATGAACTAATTACTATACTGCATGAACTTCTTGTTGGTTTGTGTATTCCCTTCATATCACTTCCAATCGTATATCAATACAAACATCGGCATGGTCAACATTGCATAATGAAAAAAAAATGTCTGTTACATATTTTTAAAGATTTTTGTAATCTTTGTATAGAACAGCAAAGTAAGTTCGTTAGATAAAACATTTAGATTTGTTTTTATTTTTTAGGTATTATGTAGTCTAAAATTATTTCTTAATTATTATTGAAATTTTAAAGTTTCGAAACTGCCAAATCAAAACTTAATCAAATTTTGTTTCAATTAATCGTGGTATGAAGTAGTTTATATGATACAATTGGCAATATTCCTTTTAATATATTTGGTTGTTTCTATAACATTTTAGTTAAATATTTTAGTATATATTTTGTGGTTTGGATTATAAAATAGTGTTAAATATTATGATCATTAATATATTTTTAAATATAATACGTATTATGTTGGATAATCCAAATCATTAAACTGTAAAAGTATTGATGTTTTTAGGTTAGATAATATGTAGAAATATGAGAACTGTGGTGATGGTATCAGGAACCAAAAATATTTTTATACTTCTTTATATGTTAATATTATAGATGCTCTAAAATGCTTATTTATAAATTGAAATGATTTTGTCATGGGGTTTGAACTGTTTATTTTGCAGTCAGTCAAATTATTTGGAATGTTTGCATCTTGACAACTTTTCTTTCCACTGTTATTCGTTCCTCTACGGCTAATATTCCTGCATTATAGACATCATCATAGATTTCCGCTGTACTCATTTATCATTATTTCATTTTCATTCAAACCCCATTTCACACAGACGGAGCGCTTCCTATACAAAATAAGTGTTTGTACTCCCTTTACATTACCTCCTTCATTTTCTACTGGTGATTGGGTGCACGTTTTATTAAATTAAAAGCACTCTATGTTCACCATAGTACTAATTGTTATGATATGTGTAATGCTTAGTAAGAACTTGCAGTTTCTCTAAAAGTCACTCGCATTACCTTCGCACTGGAGCAAACATTATATTTACTACAATCACTGCCATGGCATTTAACATTAATATCTGAAACAAATCAAACTAACCAGAAAGAGAGCAGTAAACTTCGCAAAAATTTGATAAAATCAATTCCTTAAAGTTTTAAGGCCAAACCTTGTGCAATGTTTACTGCTCAAGCTTTCGTTTATTATTTACAACATACACTAATACGTTAATAAATTCACAGGCGTTGAACGTTCTGGATTTGCACCGCCTCAACTCCTGTCAAGCGGTACTATAATAGGAGTGGCATTAGCCGGAGTATTCATCGGTCTCGTCATTGTGGATCTCATGCTCTTCTGCTTTAGACGACAGGGAGTCATCGCCACTCTTTGCGGTAAACGCGCTAAAAAGCATCAGGAGGACGAAGCGAAATTAGGAAGGTGAGAAATTTAAGTCATTAGTGTAATATTTTTACAAATTTCATCCGTTACATTAATTAAAATACATAAATATATATTTATATATCTATTCATGGTTATTTTTTGAAAATTCTATTGAGCATCATCGACATTATTTTGATTTTAAAATACGTAATACCCCTTATTGTTTTCATCTACCTCGTCACTCCTCGAATATTTCCTGTTCCGTGGTCCCGTTTTGTCAGTGTTAGTGTCGATGAGAGATGTTTCTGCCCGCTAGTCTGTACGGTTGGCGCTTCCCGCTCCCTTATTGCAGCACGAAGCCGCGCGCGCCGCCCTCCCCCGCGCCCCTGCCGCCGCCCGTGAAGCTCGTGCCGACTCCGACGTAAGGCATTATATAAAAACATTGCCTGCATGCTTTGTTTGAGCGGATATGGTATGGCCTCTGTGAGAATGTCCTGAAATATCGATAGAACAAAGCTTTACTTAAATTTCATGGTGACAATAAAGATATTTGGAATTATTTCATGTTTATTGATTATTATTATTAATTATTCTTTAACGCATTCATTTAATAACACATATATAGTAATATGTTGAAGAGATTTCCAGATATTTAACTTCCAAACTCTTATTTAATATTGTAATAATCGAGCAAATAATGATCCCATTAAAATATCTACTAACTAAATGTGACTTTTCGCCGAGGCCGACCTATTTGTAAATATTGAGTTAAGATTGAGCTTAACGTCACCGCCTTTGTAAATATTGCCGGTTTAAAATTGGTATCGTATGACAGCTATTTTAATTGCGTAGTTTGAGTAACACGCCTGGAAAATAAACGTTTAAATCAGAGCGAAATTGAAATGCAAACTTTAGAGCTACGTATGCGAGAATTTCGTTGGTGAAACGTTTTAAATTGCCCGGAACATCTCTTACGGCAATGAGACATTTATTTTTCCTACTTCATTTTATCATTCATCTTGTTTTATTTTGAGTATTATAGAAATAATTCATTATTATATATCTTTAATTATGTTATACATAAATTATCTGTAGTTTTGTTTAACCTTAATTGCACTCTCAGTTATTGCACTATACTAATAAAAAATATTTCCTTTCTCCACGCGGCGTCGATCTGGACGCTTATAGCTATATACCGACCACACCAGTGTAAGATACGTTTTTTCACATACGTCTAAATTTTACATTAAGTTGCATTGGTTATCGTATTTTGAATTGTGCTTATTGCGTTTTATATTTTTGCTTGCATATGTGTGGTGTTTACAACTATTGTTTGTAATTATTTGTGTGATGGACTTGACGACAAATGGATTTTAGACATATTTTTTTAGATAGCAAATCTCAAATACGAAAAATGAACATAAGTTAAGTTGTGGTCACGATAGCCGAGTGGTTGGTCGGAATTTCGAGTCGAGAGACCCGAGTTCGATCCCCAAGTGGCAGGCTCGTACCAATGGGTTTTTTCATAACCTATGTACAATTCATATCGTTGGCTTGGACATAAAGACGGCGACGGGCTCACCACCTGTCACGTTGTCCCGAAAATATCTTCGGTGGAAGGAAGGTCATAGGGACTTAATTGTTTAGACTAGACCTCTGTCTACCCCTGTATTGGGAATTCCGTGAAGATATTTATTATATATTTATAACATAAGTTGTGTGTGGTGTGATACATTTAGAACTAAAAACATAAGTATCTGATGTTGTAGGTTTATTGCATAATACTTATGTTTTTCATTTTTAAATATTTTAATAATTCAAATGCATGCTGTAAGATAATATTATATAGATAGACAGAATATTCAAAATTATTCATATTTGTACAAATTTATTCTTAATCGACACATTCTAATAGAAACTGTGATTAATTTTGATCAATAATAATTTCTCCAGAGACGAGAAAGAGCCGCTGAAAGATACGGGTGATGATACAATAAAGCGAAATTCCTCCGTTGAATTTGATGGCCGCCGTGTATACGCTACAAGTGGAGGACCAATTATTGGCAAAAACTCAGCAGTTTAAAGCTTAATTTTCCCTTTAAATGCTTGTTGAATAAATGATCACTCATCATGTTAGTCAATGTAAAATCTATGCGGTAGACGAAACTATATTCTTATTAAGATACGTGTTATCTGATAACGGCGGACGCTTGTGTGATTGTGATTAGCGCGATCAGTATTCGAAACTGCCAAAAGACGAATTGTCATTAATTACTTAAGTGTGTAATCAGCTTTACAGTCATGTTAGTTTTATATTAATTTCGAGTTAACAAATTTATAAGCCACTTATTCCATTTGATATTATATGATAACATTTATTTTAGATGATCTGTTATGATTTGAAATACAATTTTCCTGCTTTATAAGGTACAAAATGTGCCTTCTAGCGTATGTGGATACTTCTAATGAGGGTATTTTAGTATAAGTATAATGTAAATAGTATTTAAATAACTAGTTTGTATTATTATTGTCACAAACAATCAGTATCATACCATTATATTATGCATTTAGACGAAACGGGCATTTAAATAGAATTCATTTAAGTCTCGTTTCATTTTAAATTTCGTGACATAGTTTATTGTTCTGTTCATTCGTGAATATTCAAACAAAAATAGATGAATATTAAACATATTTAGTACTGAGGTTTCACATCACCTTTCATCACATATTAATTAAGAATGCATTAAAATTTCACAGTCCATTAATTAAATTGTATTTCTCTCATAAAAACTCGTAGAATTAAATTTTGTGATTGAATTAACACATGACCTTATTTATCAACAACTATTTAACATTTATTTATAATAGGTATTGTTCTCGATAGTCAGCATTTTATGGTAACTTAAATATCTTTAATGAGGTTTAATTTAAAAATATTTTTTCGTTATAGACATAGCTTTGTACATACATATTTATAGTTTTGTAAATAGATCAGGCTAAGTTTCAACTTATTTGTTCTTCAATATTGGATCAAGTTATTTACTTAATAATTATTATATTTACCCAATAAGATTTCGTTACGGTTAACTTTGAACATGGATCTCGGCATCTGATACGTAAATATCGACAGATGCCACTTTTACATATTATACCCAGTATCACTAACAAATAAGAAAACATACTTCGTTCGTAAGCATAGTTTTGTAGTTTTAGATCAATAAACATTTACGTTACTGATTTTTAATTTATCTGTAAACATAACGGGTTACTTGTAGTAATGTTCATTGATTTAATATTTTGTGTTAATGATAATAGCATAGATGATTATCCTATTTACAGAAATAACATTATTATTAATATTTGTATTTATTGATAGCTCCCTTCTAGTGCTTTAAGTCGTGAAAGATCATAACAGAGGAATTTCAATTGTCTGTAATAATATACGTATGTCTTCGTGTATCTTAATTGTTAACGTTTAGCTGCAGTATTGAGTATTGAGAAAAACAAAACAATCGATTAAACATCTAAATGCCTTTAAGCTAAACTATATAAAATGTATAATTCTATATAAAACGAAGTACGTAAATCATGACATAATTTAAAACAAATGTACATCATACTAATTAATACGTTTATTTTTAATATTTATGTGTAACGAGCTTGACTTTGTACTGTCTATTTATACTCTATTTTATAAAGCTTGATTGATACGTAAGAAACTACAAAGCCTCTTGTATGTCTCTCTGTCAGCTTTCGGATAGATTTCAACTTTTTAATAATCTTTGTACCAACTGAAATGCGCATTTTTATATAAAATAAATGTCTTTATTATATGTTACTCTTTCATTTATAAACCATGTTTTTTTCTGTATATCATAAATAAATAGTATAAATCATAAATAATCATAATCATAAGTCACGGTAGCCGAGTGGTTGGGTGGTTAGAATTTCGAGTCGAGAGACCCGAGTTCGATTCCCAGGCGGCAGGCTCGTACCAAATTTTCAAAAACTTATGTACGAATTATATCGCTAGCTTGGACATAAAGACGGCGACGGGCTCACCATCTGTCACGATGTCCCGAAAATATCTTCGGTGGAAGGTGGGTCAAAGGGACTTAATTGTCTAGACTAGAACTCTGTCTACTACTTATCATTTTTAATAATAGTATCAAAAATAATTGCCTATGAAGCTATAGATTATGGGTTGGAGTCCTGCCGGAGACAAATATTTGTGTGATGTATATGTTTGTAATTGAGTCATCGATGTTTTAATCAATATTTATATATGTTAATATACTTGTATGTAATTATACAGTACCGTTAGCTTGGACATTAAGACGGCGATAGGCTCACCGTCTGTCACATTGGCCCAAATAGGTTTTGTTGAGAGTTGGTTCAAAAGGACTTATTATCTAAACTATTATTATTATATTATTATTATTAAACTATTACTATATTATTATTAAAAGGACTTATTATTATATTATCTAAACTATTATTATCAGTATCAGAAAAATGTTTCTAAATGCAAAATATTAATTGTAGAATTTTTATACTCCTTTAATATCCATAGCTTAATTGGATAGCCGAGTGGATGGGTGTACATAAAATGAATAAAGTACATAAAAATGGATAAAGAGAACTGTGGTAGGCTGGTACCAATGAGGTTTTTTAAAACTTATGTACAATTTATATCTTCTATATTATGAAAATAAACAATCTTTCACACAGCAAACGACACGCATACACTTACTAATACTTGAATATTTTTATATACAGAAACTTTCATAATACCCTGCAGAAACCACTTTACACTTTAATAGGGAACCGATTCAAATTTGTTATGTATAGCGTCATGCTTATTAATCGGCGTTCTTATTATAGTGTAATCCCATGTGAGGGGATGCGCCGGAGTACAATCGCGCCCGCAGTTTTACGAACAATGTCGCAAATGTTGTGTAACATCGCTTACTAAAGTAATCAGTAAAGGGATGGGTCATGTTTTGTCGATATAATAATATTAATCATTCCTTACTAAGTATATTTCATTGAAGATAAAAAAAGTCACGTTTTCTGGCCAGACTGCCCGCCAAATACATAAACATCTACTTTTACAATAGAAACATGTCCTGAAAAATATTAACAGGTAATTAGCGATGAGGTACGCATGTGGTATCGGTGTATCCCGTGAGGTTTCGGCGTAAGAATGATGTCTCCCCTGTCTTCCCGTGGGTGTCGTCAGAGGCAACTGAGGGAAGCATAGAAAATTCAATTGGCCAACAGACAGCGAAAAAGCCGTCTCCAATAATACCAAACCGGTGATGAGCTGCAGAGTAAAAGGTAAGGTAAGTTGCCTGGTACGATTGACCATCCGCTTGCCATGTGTGGCGAGTATGGCAAACCTTACCGTATGGAAGAATGTCCAGAAGTAGACTTTACTGGCCGTTATGGTGATGCCCGTAAGGTTGCCTGGCAACAAAGTTCATAGCATAGAGAATGAGTAATAAATGGAAACTGAGAGTTATAAGGTAACACTTCTAAATTGTAAACACCGCTCGATAAAACTATATCGATAGAGATTATATAACTAGTCGACAAAAGCTATGCGTCACGGCCGAGGTGCAGTCAATCGCTGTGGTTTGATACATTTTGAGGAATGGGGGCAACATTGACGCACCCTGCACTTTGTAATTTATGTTTCTGGCTCTAGTAAGGGGACAATACGTGTCGTATCTCCATGGACTCCGTCAAAAAAAGACTAATTGCACAAAATATATCGGTTGTCTTTACTTCAAGATTAATTCAGGGCACACAGAATGAGCTTTGAATTAAAAATCATGTAAAGTAAATTTCGTAAGAGTTATGATTACGTATAAATATAATTTATCAACAGTGTCTACAGAAAGCACACCTTTTAGAAATATCTCATTCACGGGTCATAACCAACGCAGGAAATATGCGCGTTATTTCCTTTAGGTAAATTTTATCTCTCAAAATTCCGCTTCTGTGGTTTAAACGTATCTGAGAATTTACTCTGAGGCTTTTCTTCTAAGTATCAAAATTTGTCATTAATATCCGTGACCTGCAGTTGAAGATAAATCTAAAAAATGTTCTCGTAGAAAGTATCTATACTTTGTACGAGAACTGATCTAATGATAATGAAATACTGATTTTTATGTATTATTATATATTTATTTATCTTCACGCACAGTCCCTGACGGGGTAGTCAGAGAGAACAGATCGCCAAGTGTCACGATCCTTACATACGTCTTTCGCTTCCTTCAAATTCATCATTCTCTTCATACGTGAGCAGTTTGCTCACATGGTCTGCGAAAATTTGCCTTGGTATACCTTGACACCTTTTAATATTGACTTTCACGCTATTTATTTCCTTCACCATTGAGTTTTTTAATTTTTCCTTTAAGTTTTTCGTTCAAGTTAAAGTTGTGTATAACTTAGTGTATGCTGTCACATTCTAACGTATGTGGTAGTTGTGGTAATAGTTATGATCTTAATGCTTGTCACATAAGAAGTTCATATACTTTAGAAACAGAATATAAGAATAAATAAATAAATATAAATATCTTCACGCAATTCCCAATACAGGGGTAGACAGAGGTCAAGACTAGACAATTATGTCCCTTTGACCCACCTTCCTCCGAAGGTGGATTGAAGGAATATTTTCGGGACAACGTGAGAGGTGGTGAGCCCGTCGCCGCCTTTATGTCCAAGCCAATATAAGGAAACAACAATATATTTAAGTAAGGTTTAAAATATTTTTTTTTATAAATGTGTAGACATTCATAAATTCTGCTCATTAAATATTCTGTAATTTGTATCCAACTGATGGACTTAATTAATTCTCAAATGTAAGAAAGTGCCTAAAAAATATAACAGTGCTCGAACTGCATTGACGAGCCCGGTCGGTTTATATTTCCAAAATATGAAAGCAACTGAAATGCCCAAACTTGTAATTTCCGTTCATATTTTTGCATTTCATACCAAATTTGTTTACGAATTCTATTAGCATTATTGAAAGGTATCTTGTTCTGTCCTAATTTATCAATGATACCTCAAACTGGCAAAGTTTAATATAGCACGAAGGTACTAAGTTGATTGGGATTGGTCGCCCTACTATAAGCTCTTATTGGTTATCCGTCGTAACAATTAGGGTACGACACGCGCACAAGCTTACGTGCAAGGTCCCTTTTAAATAATTACCTTGGTAGCAGATGATTCGGATTAGCTTCGGATAGTGCATGCCCTCTAATATAGTATGAAAATTGAAATGTGGGTCGATCGAAGTTGATACCGGGGTTTGCTATTAACTTGACAAAAACCGCCCCCGATCATGCAATCATGTGCGTATTATAGTTTTTAATGAGAGCTTTAACTTGCATCATGTGAAGTATATTAATGGCGAGTATATAATTGTAATGAATGTTTGAATTTGAATTAATATAAGAGAGAATTGAAATAGTTTACTAGCTCCGGAGTAACTAACCTACGCCATTTTCCTTTTACCCTTTTCCTCTACCTCTACTTATTCATGACCTTATGTGTTATGTGCTCATGCATGAGATTCCATGAGATAACGTGGGCTTTTTATTTTAAAAAAGGTATGAAAATTTAACACTGTCTATATTACACAGCTAAACAGCTACTTTGATGTTTTTCTTTATCTTCACGCAATGTACCATACTGGTGTAGGCAGAGACCTAGACAATTCAATGCTTTCGGCCTTTTTACCGTAGCTTGTTTAGGACAGTGTGACATGTGGCGAGCCTATCACCGTCTTAGTGTCCAAGCTAACGGTATAATATAATTATCACTAGTTAAGGTAAGAGATCCTTAAAAAATCCCTTTATTTTATTAAATTAAAGAGAATAAAGTTAAAATTTTAACTGACACGGGCGGGATCAGTCGAAATTTTAATTTTTTTCTCTTTAATTTAATAACATAAAAGTTCAGCATAAATATGCTTTAAAAATCAATAAAATTGCATAATAAATCCCTTTATTGTAATAATCAAAGCTCACAATCAATGTGATTAATATAGTAGGTACCATAAAATTTATCTAAAAGAAAAAATTGGCGATAAATAAGAATTGCTACACGAGATATGTACTTAAATTATTTCTAATTAATTCTCTGTAATTCTTCCCCATGGTCCTACCGACTACATTTTAGAAAAAAACATCATAACTATGCTAAAATAAACAACAGGTTCATACTTGTATAGTCTTTATCATCTATGAGTATGTAGTTTTGGATCGGCAAAAGATTTTTCTAAATCAAATACCTAAGGTCCTCAGGTACCATACTCTATAATCATTATCACCGTAAAGGCCTACAATGTAACGCGAAAAAAGTACACTGCAAGATGGAGCAAATGGTATCTCCCGTATGATATGGTTTGCCATAACCGCCGCACTTATATATATATATATATATATATATATATATATATATATATATATATATATATATATATATATATATATATATATATATATATACGTATGTGTATGTGTATAAATATATGTATGTAAGTTTGTAATACTTGTATTGGTGTATATTTATTTTCATTTGTTACTTACCTACACCAGATTTCTTTCTTCTAAATCCTGTCCATCCATAGGTTGCCTGGAAGAAATCGCTTTGAGCGATAAGGCCGCCCATTGTGCAACCATTTATGTTTAGACTGTTTGTCACATTACATTTCTTTTTTTATGGTGTGCAATAAACTGTACTCTCTCTCTCTCTCTCTCTCTCTCTCACTTTCAGGGGGATTCACGATCGCAGTTCCAGACATACACACATACTCACACACACACCTTAGACGCTGCTGCCCGTCCCCGAACTACAAGTACTTTATATTGGTTTGATATTTTTGGTTTATGCAAAATCGTAAGCCACTGTCTGTCGCTAGCCGATTGCATTTTCAGGACTTTTCCCTTAGTCGCCTCTTACGATACTCACGGGGAAAGGGGGTGGTATAATCTTTCGCAGGCACCACAAGTCCCCCCATATGTATATATCACACACAAGCATACAAATGTAAAGATAGACTTTTCTTTGGAATTCTTTAAGGTATTTTTATTAGTCTAATGTAATGTAAGATAGATTACAATTAATCAGTACACAGCAAACTTAGTTGATTATTAAGGATAAATGTGAGACGAATCATTATCAAAACAATTATAAAATATTTATTTTCCATTAGCTGAATCCAATCACGCTTCGCTATCTCGCAGTCTTAAATTTCTTATTAAGAAAGTGAAATTAAATGTTACCGAAGTTTCCGTGAGAATTACGGAATCATAACTATGTCAAACACTCTCAAATAGAAATGAGATACGTTCTGCAATCATCGAAACTCAAACCATCATACTTTTTCTCAATTTTAGGCACGAACATACGGATGCTGAATTTTTATGTATAAAGATAAAAGCTCCTTTAAGCATGGGTCTATTGTTTTCGAATATCAATACACTGTTTCCAAACATAACGAAGGATGTACTCGTGCTATCTAAACGGGCAAACTTCATCGATAATAACTTTACACAATGCAGCCTCTATCCGCCGTGCTCTAT